>JBAJHW010000003.1:135679228-136114228 GCA_037013535.1 Intellagama lesueurii | reverse complement strand
AAAGAAAAACCGGACCGGAGTGGCGGAGAGAAACGCTCCCGACCCACTACCGGTCCGCCATCTTGGTATTTGAGTTAGGGATTGGTTGAGTTAGGGGAGTGGTGAATGCCTCCTTGCATCAATGCAGGATACCAAAATGCCTACAGGAGGCAGTCAAAAGACATCATTTTAAAAAAGAAAGACTTCCTTGAATTCCACTGTATTGGATAATTTTCAGCCAGTTTTCAATGTCCCATATTTCAGCAACATCTTGCAGCATGTGGTGGCATCTCAGGGCCAGACATTCCATTTCAATCTGTATTCAAGCCTGGTTACAGAACAGAAACAGCTTTGGTCTCCTTGGTAGATTACTTGTGCTTAGAACAGGACAGGGGGAGTGTTTCCCTGTTGAATCTGCTGGACCTCTCTGCTGCGTTTGATATCGTCAACCATAGTATCTTTCTGGGACTCCTTTCTGGGATAGGTATTTGAGGTACTGTTTTAGAGTGATTCCGATCCTTTCTGGGTGTCCAAACTCAGAAGGTGGAGTGAGTCCTGTTCGACACTGTGGTCATTGGCCTGTGGTGTCCTCCAGGGTCAGTCCTGTTCCGCATGTTATTCAACATCTACATCAGTATGCTGATGACAACCAATTCTATCTTTCCTTTCCATCTACTTCCAAGAAAGCTGTTCTGTGCCGAGACCAGTGCCTGATCTCAGTAAGAGATTAGATGAAGGCTAGCAATCTGAAATTTAATCCAGACAAGATAGAGGTGCTCCTGGTCAGTCAAAAGGCAGATCAGGTAAGAGGGATTCAGCCTGTGCTGGGTGAAGTTACATTCCCTCTGAAAACACAGGTCCACATCTTGGGGGTGCTCCTGGATTCATATCTGAGCCTGGATGCTCAGGTTTCAGCAGTGGCCAGGAGTGCCTTTGTACAGTTAAAGCTGGTGCGCCAACTGTGCCTATTTCTTGAGATGTCCAATCTGGTCACAGTGACACATGCCTTAGTTACATCTCATTTAGATTACAGCAATGTGTTCCATGTGATGCGATGCTGCTTTTGAAGAGTGTTTGGGAACTTTTGCTGGATCAAAATGCTACAGCCAAACAGTTGACTGGCACTAGTTGTAGCAACCCTATCACTCACTTATTACAACAGCTGACAGTCTGTTTCTGTGCTCAATTCAAAGTGCTGGTTATTATCTATAAAGCTGATGTTGTTGTTTTGAGGCACATACTGCCCCATTGTGCTAGAGAACTCTCTGGACAGTTTACAACATAATTGTGCAAAGAACAATTTGCCACCCAGTGAGCTGGGTACTTGTTTTATTGACCTTGGAAGGATGGAAGTCTGAGTCTACCTTGAACTGGCTACCTGAATACATCAGGGCTGCAATTTAACCACTGCGTCACCAGGCTCTAAAGCCCTATACAGCTTGGGTCCAGGTTATTTAAAGGATTGTATCACCCCATAGGAGCCTTCTCAGGTTTTAAGATCTTCTGGGCAGACCTTTCTCGGTTCACCTCCCCAAGCTTGTTTTTTTTAAGACATAAGAGAAAACCTTCTCAATGGTTGTTCCCAAGCTTTGAAATTCACTGCCCAAGAAGCCAGATTGGCCGCCTCCCTCTTGTCCTTCCATGGTCAGGCAAAGATCTTCCTTTAGAGGCAGGCTTTTCAGCAATAAGCGGGGAGGTCCCAGGAATGCTGTATATATTAAATTCAGAGATTTCCAAATGTTTTTAATCTTGGTGTTCATATTGATAAATGTTTGATTTTTTTAATATAGTTTATGGGGTTTTTTTTTTAAAAAAAACGGTGTTGTATGGTTTTAATTATTGTGAGCTGCCTTGGGTCCCCTATAGCATTGGTCCCCAACCTTGGGCCTCCAGATGTTCTTGGACCACAACTCCCAGAAGCCTTCACCACCACCTCTGCTGGCCAGGATTTCTGGGAGTTGGAAGTCCAAGAACATCTGGAGGCCCAAGGTTGGGGACCACTGCCCTACAGGGAGAAGGATGGCAAATAAATAATATAACTAAATAAACTATTCTGATTTTAAAAACAACAAAGCACCTTTCAACAACAAAAATGGTTTAATACATTTATATAAAAAAAGGTACAGTATCCTAAATCACTACTATTGCATGAAAGAATTTAGGGAATCTCTTTGTACTTATTTGACTCCACCCAGCCTACTATAAAAATGCTGTATACCCTATTTAAGCAATACAATATTGAGGTTCAGAGAACAGTAACTGTTCATATATAATAAACTCAAGAGGGATTTATATCTCATTACAACATACGTACAATTGGAATGCTCAGTATTTATGGATTCACTGGCTGAAATCCTGTTGCTTAAAATATGCAAATTCGTAACTTTCAGTTCTTTCCTCACTGGTAAATAAACAACCCCATCCACAATGTTCAGGAGGAGGCACACATATGCTGGCTTGGCATGTGTATGTCCATGCAACCCTAAGAACTGCAGCAGGGACTGTTTATTTACAAGCAAGGAAGAGAATCAAAAGTTACAACACAAAACAAAGAACACACATCACACAGCAAAACAACCAGCTCTTATGAGATGCCATCTGGTATTTCCTTTGGTAACTGAAGTCAAATGAATTTCTCTTAGAAGGACTTGAAAGTATCTCTGTGTCATTACTGAAAATCCTATCTGCGTACTTGTACATTATATCTCTAATTGTTAGGGGAGATTTATAGCCAGCCTTTCATGGCCAGAGTACACATAGATGTTTAAATAGAAAGTCTGGTTGTACTATTTAAGGGTTCTATAATGTCAAAACGATCAGTTCGAGCTGAATGTGAAAAAAACTAAGAATAATCTTGATGCAAAATCACAGTGCATACAAAAACATGTTACCATTAAATAGCCTTGCAACTGCAATCTTGGACACTTGTCATTCCCCAAAACTCTTCAACCACAATCCATGTAAACATGTCATAGTGATCTCATCTGGATGTTGCCACAATATACTTAAAATATCCTGAAAAAGGTGCAACTGGAACACCAAGTCTGCACTGGCAAAAATCTACTCAGTGATACAGCTTGGACATGCAAAAGCAAATGCTGAAGAAGCATTATCAAGCTATTTGGACCTTCAGGGAAAGAACTCTCTTTAAGCATCAGCCTTCAATTCCACGGTCCTAAACAGACGGACGGGAGTTTCCATGTGCGTCTATATAAGTATTTTTAAATGTATATGTCCATATTCACAAATCTAAATACATTTAGATTTAATCTAAAGGGTTAGGGAAAATATACAGGAACAGAAAACATCACTGGATATTTCTTGATGAACATAAACCATTTTACCCTAATGACATCTTAGATCAACTGCCACATAGATATGAAGCTCTAAAAAGTTTTACACAGGCTATTCTAATCATCTATAGTATAGCACATTTTTCACAGGCCCTGTTCATGAAGCACTATAGTTTCAAATCAGATCACAGCATGGAAGTGAAACTGGTGCAATAAGTTAGCATGCCTACTTCAGTTTTAGTAGGAGGCTGCTATTCATAAAGGATTAATTATTAATTATTTTTATGAACTACTGTGTATATTTAATTTTATCAATGTTTTGATTCTGCAGGAAAAAACCACTACAGGGGAACGTTAGCATTCCATTGAAAACTTTAGCATAATATCTCATCTTATTGAACAATGTTTCTTACCATCATTTTTTCAAATAGTGCAAGTATCTCTGTCTCTGACAAAGGTATATGGACAAAGTTATCTACATCTGCAGAGGCAGACCAATCACTAGTCAAGGAATGCAGTTGTTTCAGATGCAGTACATTCAGTCTATCTTTTTTGCTGCCTGGTATCCGTATGCTGGAAAATCTATCAAACTAAAAAAAAAAAAAAAAAAAAAGGCATGAAGTCTAAAGCTGATATACATATGCATATATATACGTACATATACATACTCACCACCCATAAGTCTCAAAAGGGATTGACAGCATACCTATATAACATATTTTTTAAAAGAAACAAACCTGTGTATCAGGTACTATTTCATTCTTCCCGCTTTCAAAATAAGAAGCTGCTGTTGATGTATCCAGTAGCAATGGACAGACAAATATACAGCTTGTTCCAATTTATTACAACATAATTTCTTATACTTCCTGTTTTGTAGCGTACTAAAGCGTATTGTTTCATTCCGACAGATCAATTTTTAATCTGTCTGCAAATCAGGACCAGATGCCAGAGATCATAATTTTCAGTTTTAGTTTTCCATCAACTTTGTTTGGCTAGGTAGCAACAACGCACAATAGTTTTCTGCAAAAGGGGAAATGTGAGATGAAATGACGAAAGGGAACAAGTCAGCCCAATGCAAGTTCATGTAACTCCAAACCATGATTTGGCTTTACATAGAAAGTGAGTAACTTTGTTTCAATAAACAGTAAAATTTGAATGACATGAAGAATAACAGTATTCCAAAGCAAGTGCTTGTTAGCTGTTTGACACAGGGTTTAATTGCAGAAGAAAAAGAAGAATTGTCTTACCACATCATCTGTCAGTGTCTTGATGCTTAAGTGCTGTAAATAAAGACATGATCTGTTAATGTGGTTCAAAGAGTCTACTAAAAATGTAATGAAGCAAAACAACATGTTTCTACTTTCAACATCCAAGTGACATTCCCCTACTTTCATCTTACTGTAAGAAATGAAACACACACCTGTGCCAAAATTCTCTTGAAATTATTTAAGACTTTGACTTAGAGGGCTGCAGTTAAGACATTAATGGTGTTGGCAGCAACTGTACAAAAATTTGTAATTTCTGCATGTTATTATTTCGACTTATATACCTCCTTACACTGCTACAGCACTCTCTGGGTGGTTTACAACATAATCATACAAAACAACAACTTGCAATGTTGTAGAAAGCAAGGCTTTTAAAAAAAATGAAACATGTTTACTTTTACTAGAGGGCTGTCCACATGTTAAGTCCCATTCACCCTGAGTCTACTTCTAGTTAAATGGGTATAGGATTGCATCTTGAGTGTATTGCATGCTATGGTCCTTCCACATAAAATAACAGTTTTTCTAGGAATATTTTAAGAAACTCATTTTTTTCTCAACTAAGAGTGAAAAAGCATCTATATTAGCCACAATTATTGACTCACATGCACCTGTATTCCTAGTGGCTTTATTATTACTCCTCCTCAATTATAATGAACACAACTTTTACAAACTATAAGGGATTCAAGTCCCAAGGCCAGTTCTATTAGATTCTGACATCACAGACACAGGCCAATTTTTGTTTCATATCTTCTACCATAGGAAAGGAAGGTTTCTTACCTGTAACCACGGTTCTTCGAGCGGTCCTCTGTGAATCCACACAAATGGGTTAAGACTGCGCCTGCGCAGGACTCCTCAGAATATTCTAAAGCTTAAAAACATGTGATTAGTAGGACGTTTCCCCGTGGTGCGCATGCTCCGCCCGCCCGTAATACCTCAGTTCCGAAATGTCCGCCACTGTCAAGGCTCTGACTATAACAAAACTCAAGTACCAAGTGACGGACAGCGGGGAGGATGGGTGGGATGTGTGGATTCACAGAGGACCACCCGAAGAACCATGGTTACAGGTAAGTAACCTTCCTTTCTTCTTCATGGCCTCTGTGAATGCACACAAATGGGTGACTAGCAAGCTCACTTACCGGCAGGAGGGCTGTGGCTGCTCTACAAGTGGCTGCTCTACAAATGTCAGAAACGTCGACGCCACGCAATAAGGCAGTCGAAGTATCCATAGCTCTCGTAGAATGCGCCTTCAAAGCATCTGATGGAGCTTTGCCAGCCAGTTCATAGGCCAGAGTGAGAGTAGACACGATCCATCTAGAAATCGTCTGTGAGGAAGTGGGAGAGCCTTTACGTGGGCCATGGAAACAGACAAATAATCGAGAGGAAGTGCGGACGTCCTTAGTCCTAGAAGTGCAAAATGCTAATGCATGATGAACATCCAAGGAATGGAGCATGCGCTCAATGTCCGAAGAAGGATCAGGGAACAACGTTGGAAGGATCAAAGGTTGATTAACATGAAAACTTGATACAACTTTGGGGAGAAAGGAGACATCAGGATATAAGACAACCTTATCTGGGTGGAATTGTATATAAGGGGCATCAGCTCGCAGGGCAGCTAATTCACTTGCTCGTCGTGCAGAAGTTATTGCTACAAGAAATAGCGTCTTGAACGAAAGGAGTTGAAGATCCGATGAAGCCATTGGTTCAAACGGGGGGCGAGTAAGAGCTCGTAAGACGACTTGAAGGGACCATTGAGGCAATGGAGGTCGGGCAGGTGGGTGAATATTACGTAAGCCCCTTAAAAACATCTTCAAGGTCGGGTGTGAGAATAGTCGGGAAGCTTCTGAACCCACAGGTTGGTAAGAGACAATAGTGGAGATATAAACCTTAAGTGTAGAAAGGGCCAGACCCTGGTCAAATAAGTAGCGCAGAAAGACGAGAAGAGTATTCAACGAAACTGGAACAGGTAACAGCCCTCTAGAGGCAACGAACTTAAAAAAAACATTCCATTTGTAAGAATACAACAGTTTGGTGGAGGGTTTTCTGGCTTTGTCCAAAACCTCTGCTATACTGGGGGAATCCTCCAAGCTGTGAGGTGGAGTGACTCCAGATCGGGATGGCAGACCCTGCCGGCATCTTGGGTCAGAAGAAACGGGTGGGGAGGCAGTTCCAGGAACTCGTAAGCCATGGTCTTGAGAGCGGTAAACCAAGGCTGCCGAGGCCACCATGGGGCCACTAGAATGGCATTGGCGCGAAGTTGGCGCGTCCTGACCAATGTCCGCTGAATTAATCGAATGGGAGGGAACAGATAAAGGAAACAATCCTCCCAATTCACCATGAAGGTGTCTCCTAGCGAGTTCCTGCCTCTCCCCACTTGAGAGCAAAACATGGTGCATTTGGTGTTGTTCTGGGTTGTGAACATGTCGATGGCCGGAGTTCCCCGTCGATTGCAGATCAGAGAAAAAATGGAGTCGTCGAGCTCCCATTCGTGAATTTGAATGGCCATGCGACTCAAACGGTCGGCGATATCGTTGTCTTCTGTTGACACATGAATGGCGATTGGAAAAACATGGTGGTGGTAACACCATTCCCAAAGATGAACTGCCAAATACAGGAGTGACAACGAGTGGGTGCCTCCTTGCTTGTTGATATAATACATGGTCGTGGTGTTGTCCGTGGCCACCTGGACCCCTCGACCTACTATTAGAGGATAGAAGGCGCAAAACGCCTTGATGACCGCCAGCATCTCTAGATGGTCGATGTGAAGTAGTTTCTCTGACGTGGACCACAGGGCATGAATTTTGTGAGGGCCACAGTGTGCGCCCCAACCTGTTGGGCTGGCATCCGTTGTAACCTGGACCGTCAGTTGAATGGATCGGAAGGGGCGACCCACTAGAAGGTGCGGCACGAAAGTCCACCATGTTAGCTGACTCGCGAGCTCTGGAGTTACACGCAGTCGCTTGGTAGGTCTGTCCATCAAAGGATCAAATTGAGACAGGTACCACGCCTGTAGAGAGCGCATTTTCAGTCGCGCATGTTTAACAGCAGACATGGTTGAGGCCGTGAGACCTAGAAGATGCTGTGTATGGTGGGCAAAAACTTTGGCATAAGGATGAAAAGGTTGGATCGCTTGGCGTAATTTCTGAATTCGTTCGGGGGGAAGGAAGACGCTGGCGTTGACTGAGTCTAGGCGCGCACCAATGTAGTCCATGACCTGAGACAGCTGGATACGAGATTTTTCAAAGTTGACCTGCAGGCCAAAGTCTGCCAGTGTCCGAAGAACAAAGTTGGTATCTTGTAAAGCTTTGCAGTAAGAAGCAGCCACGATCAACCAGTCATCTATATATGGAAAGACTGTGATGTTGTGTAGACGAAGGTAGGCCGCCACAGGGGCCATGCATTTTGTGAAAGTCCTTGGGGCGGTGGACAGTCCTAAGGGTAGAGCGCAGAACTGATAGGCTGAATCCAGGAAGTAAAAGCGAAGATACTTGCGGTGAAGCTGGTGTATAGTAATGTGAAAATAGGCATCCTGCAGGTCTATAACGATAAACCAATCGTCTGGACAAAGAAGAGGGATGACCGAATCCAGGGTGACCATACGAAAACATCTTGGACGAAGGTAAGTATTCAGTAGTCTGAGGTCTAGGATCGGTCGGAGACCACCATCTTTCTTGGGAACCGCGAAATAGCGGGAATAGAAACCATCTAGAACCTCTTGAGGAAGAACATGTTGGATAGCCTGCTTCTGAAGAATAGATACCTCGTCCTCTAGAGCAGGTGCATAAGTTGTGAGTTTGAGGTGGCTGATAGGAGGAAGATCCGTGAACTCCAAGAGGTAACCAGAACGTATGATGGCAAGCACCCAAGTGCCTTTGGTGATGACAGACCACTTGTCGAAGAAGGGGGCTAGCCGGGGATGATGGGAAAGGTTGGGTGGATGGTTTGGAATAGAACAGTCAAAGATACTGTTTACCTTTCTTTGCAGGACGACGGAAGGTTTGGCGACGCTGGACAGGAGTCTGTGATCTAAAAGCAGTGGTAACAGAAGAAGCCGAAGGAGGATTGGATCTTTCTTGAGCAGGAGGTCTGTAAGAACGATAGGCCTGATGGGAAGGTTGCTGATACGAGTGTTGGGTATTGAAAGGTCTGCGCCACTGATAGCATTGGTGTCATGGTTGTTGGACAGAATAAGAATGAGCTGTCTTCCGGATCTTATGTAAATTGTCCATCACCTCATCTGTCTTTTCATTAAACAGGCCAACTCCATCAAATGGAAGGTCTTCAATACGGGACCTAGCATCCCTGCTGAACTCAGCCAAGCATGCCTCCTGAGTGCAATAGCCAATGTCATGGCCTTAGATGCAGCATCAGCCGTGTGGCAGGATGCTAAACGCTGCTGTTTAACCAACGTCGTCACCTCCAGGTGATCGTTAAGGACAGTGGCCCTAGTCTCTTCAGGAGCAGCCTGGAGAATTGGCAAAACCTTGCTCTATAACTGTCTCTGATAAGCCCCCATAGCTGCCTGATAATTTGACACCCTCATGACAAATGAAGCCAGAGAATAAAGTCGACGGCCCAGAACATCCAGCTTCCATCCTTCCCTGTTGGTAGGTGTAACTTTTGACCGGTTTCCAGCCCGAGATTGATTAGATTGCACTATGATAGAATTAGGTGCGAGATGTTTGGTGAGGAACGTAGTGTCACTGCCATGCGTTCTATAGTGATTTTCAACACCCCTAGGAATCTGAAGAGACGTGGACGGTTGATTCCATGATTCTTTTATGAGGTCCAGCATAGCTGGAATGAAAGCCAAACTTAATGGGGGAGACTTATCTTGGTTAATGTCATCAAAGACGAGGTCCTGCTTGGGAGGAGGGGGTTGCTCTATGTCAAGCTCCAAAGATTTAGCCATGCGTAAAATCAACTGCGAGTACAAGGTAAAATCCTAAGATGGAGATGGAGGGTGCAGATCAGCAACAGCTGACTCAGGAGTTGGCAGATTTGAGGGAGATTCACCTGAAGCTTCTGAAGGCAGATCGTGTTACGAGACGGACAAGACGGAAGAACCTCTCACAATAGAAAGAGGTGGAGAAGGCGAGAGACGATGACCTCTTGAAACATGGGCTGGAGCTCGAAGAATTGATGCCGAAGCGTCTGTTTTAGGCGGATGAGATTTGTGAGGATGCGGTTTGACGAGTAGACCGGGCGAGAGATGTCCTCGGTTGTGATACGGAGGACGACGGTACCGAAGGGAGATGAGACTGCTTCGACGTATGGACCGCTTGCTGAGAAGCGTCTTGCTGCGACAAATGATGTTTAGCAGCCGGCTTCGATGGCAGGGGGTCGAGCTGATAATAAGCTCAATGTTGACGCTGAGGAGGAGAGGGCGATGGGGAGGAAGAAGTATAGACGTAACGCACTCTTTTGGGCCTCACATAATCGCCGGCATCATAGTAGGGATCGAGGTCAAAGTCATCCCCATGGTATCGATGTCAATCACCCCTTCGATCGACCTCCACATACAAAGGCTCCTCGTAATCCGAAAATGCCCGACATCGAGAGGGACGAGGAAGAACTATAACCTCCCAATGTTGAGGATACTGTTGGGCTGGAGAGATGTGGCGACGTTTAGCCAGTCGTTTACGTGGAGGAGACTGCAGTGGCGACACCTCCGAGTTCGACAGCCGAATTACTGTTGCCCGCCCAATTGACATAGGGCTCGAATGGACCGAGGCCGGGCTGGAGATGACATCAGCCTCAAAATGGCCATGGCTAGGAGACAGGCTCGGTGTCAAAACCGAAGCCTGAGCCTGCAGTGGTGGTACCGAGTCGATCCCTTCATAAACGGAGTCCAGATCTGGCACCTCCCAAGACGACTCCTCAAGTATGGGAGATGGAAGGGAGACTCATATCAGAGGAAGTTCTCTAAATTGAGCAGATTTGGAAGATTGTTTATCCTTCTTCTGTTTACCAACAGCTTTTTTTTTTCTTATGATCTTCTACAGACGGTGACTTCGACATTGAAGTCGACGTCGATGCCGAAGACTTCTTCGGCTTAGATGATTTGGAAGAAGACCTCAGAGATGGGGTAGCAGGGACCGAAGAAGCAGCGGCCTCGGGACGAGGAGGAGGAGGAGGAACCAAGGTAGGCTCCATGGTTGCTGGGCTCGAAGATGTGAGTAATTTTTCCCACAGATATGACCGAAGCCTCTGCAAATGGAGCTTAAGGGCTGGTTTGGTTAACTTTTTGCACTCCTGACAGGAGTGAGTTTGGTGCCCCTCTCCCAAACAAAATAAACAGCGGTCGTGGCCGTCCGTGAAGGGGATCTTGTTGGCACACGATGTACACCGCTTAAATGGGCCTGACGAGGCCATAAAAATTGTCGGAAACAGGGGGGAAGGAAAGACTTACGGGAAAACATCAACCATTGTCCAATATCAAAGTCGAAAATCAGAAGCCAAGTTAATCACAACAAAGTCCGTAATCCAAAAATCAGAATCGGTAAGCAGTCCGAAGGTCAAATAGCCGAGAAAGAACAAACAGCAGTCAATCCAAAGTCCGATAACCGTATACCGTAGCCAGTCCAAGGTCAAAATTCTCCATAGATTATAGAACGATAACCGATAAACCAGACCAGAATCAAAGCCAGGATAATGGAAAAAAACAGCTCTAGACACGAAAGAGTTCGAACACAGCGGTGGCAAAAAGGAACTGAGGTATTATGGGCGGGCGGAGCATGCGCACCACGGGGAAACGTCCTACTAATCACGTTTTTAAACTCTAGAATATTCCGAGGAGTCCTGCGCAGGCGCAGTCTTAACCCATTTGTGTGCATTCACAGAGGCCACGAAGAAGAAAGTTTTTCTGCTAAAATATTCCTTAGAAATAATAGCAAGAACAGATCTGATAGAAATAATAGGGAAAATCTGTTTGCTTCCTTTGTGTTATACACAAAGGAAGCAAACATATATTCTTTTAGCTTCTGTGAGATCCAGCTTTCTTAACATTGTATGATATTCTGATCTGGATTTTTTTTATTCTATAAAAAAATTGGCTCTGTAGAATCTAAAAGTCTAACTTTGTTCCAACTACCAAATAGTCCAGTGCTTACCCAAATTGTATAGCTTCTCAAATATTGATAACAAGACCTATTTTAAAAAGTGACTGGATCTTTGTGTTTCAGAGGGCAGCCCATGGGATGGTAAAGAATAAAGCTAATATGATGTACTGGTTTGCTTTGTATTGGAATGTGACTTAGGACACAGGTTCATGTTCACATTGAGCTACGAAATTTGATGAATGGCCAAACATTTGCTATCTGACTTACCTCACAGAGTAGTTACTGTATGGATAAAACGGGAAGAAAGAGAACCATCTTCCAGGGGTCCCCAACCCCCAGGCCGCGGCCCTGTGCTGGTCCATGGCCTTGGCTGGACCGGGCCACCGAGACAGATCTCCCGCTCGCCCGCACACTCCCCCCATGCACGCCCATACGCACAGCCCACATGCACGCACGCACGGGTGACCTGCCCACCCCCACGAGCACACCCCACCCACCCACAAGAGCCCACCATCTGCGCATGCACGAGCGTGCACCCCGCCCACCCGCGCATGTGCAAGCGAGCACCCCGCCATCCGTGCATGTGTGAGCACGCGCCCGCCCACCCACGCATGCACAGGCCCACGCCCTGCCCACCCGCGAGCGTGCCCCGCCCCCTGCGCACGGACCCCACCCCCCCAACCGGTCCATGGTTCAGAAAAGGTTGGGAACCACTGTACTATACCATAGAAGAAGAAAGAGGAGTGCACATGGTATTATTAGTGGGGGATCTTTACTTTGTACAGGGCCAGACCCTCGTTATCTGCACCTGAGGGGGGATATTCGTATATTAATACCCCCATCTCTACTCCTAAGCATCCCCTCCCACAAGGTAGAGCCAAAATAGCTCCCTGTTTGCCTAGCTCCCTACTGGGGGGCTGGTGGTGATGCAACGAATGGGGTGAAGACTAGAGCAATAATGGCAGAAAACGCGGAGTGAATCTGACCAAACCCGGGCTAGAGCCCTTTGGAAGGCATGTTCCGTGGCAGTGGTGGCAGCGAAGAAGACATTCTTCGCTGCCATCATTGCATATCCACAGAGTTGCCCAGCGGAGCTCTTCTGCATGCTCAAAGGCCTCTTACATCAGGGCCCACAGGAAGATAGTGTTCACCACCCCATAGTGAAAAATCTGCATAGCACTTTGCAGGCAAAATCACTCAGATACACTCTGACTTGTATGCTGTAATTAATATAGGTCATGTAGATTCAACTATGGCTCCTGCTTGTCCTGTGTCAATGGATAAGTTTCAATTTTTTCCAGCCTGATTATGTGGACAGGACCCTTGAAGAGGTGAAGGCTACCACTTGTCTGCTAGACCTTTGCCCTTCATGGCTTATAAAAGCTGCCTGAGTGCGTTCAAGGGATAGTGAATGCCTCCTTGTAGCAGGGTAGCATCCCAGCATGCTTAAAGGAGGCAGTAATAAAACCAAAAAGCTCTCCTTGGATCACACAATACTGGATAATTCCCAGCCAGTCTCTAATATCCCATTCTTGGGCAAGGTGCTGGAGGAAATTGTGGTTTCTTGGCTCCAGGGGTTCCTGGATGAGATGGATCATCAATTCCATTTCAATCTGGCTTCAGGCCTCGTTATGGGACAGAGACTGCTTTGGTTGCCTTGGTGGATGACCTACACTGGGAACTGTTGGTTCCACTGGACCTCTCAGCTTTTGATATCATCGACCATAGTATCCTTCTAGGCCATCACTCTGGGAGGGGACTTGGAGGCATTGTTTTACAGTGACTCCAGTCATTCCCGGAGGGCTGAATCCAGAGGGTGGTGCTGCGGGATTCCTGTTGAACAGCCTGGCCATTGGCCTGTGGTTTCCCTCAGGGCTCTGTTTTGTCCCCTATGCTATTTAACATCTACATGAAACCGCTGGGAGAGGTTGTCCGGAGTTTTGGGGTTCAGTGTCACTGTGATGACACATATACTGATGACAGCCAACTCTATCTCTACATTCCATCTAAATCCAAGGAAGCTATTTCAGTTCTAAATCAGTGTCTGATGTCAGTAATGGACTGGATGAGGAAAAATGAACTGAAACTCAATCCAGACAAAACAGAGGTGCAAGATGATAGGCAATGCAAAACATTTAATTTACATCTGATCAGGAGAGCTTTATTATGGGTCTGGAAGACAGTTAAGGTACAACATTACAGAAAGATACCATTATGGGTAGCTCCATTAGAAGCGTTCTCTGATCCGGCAAGAACACCTCAAGGGATAAACGGGAGATATGCCGAGATATTAGATAGAGATTTTAATCTAAAAAACAAAGATGAACTGGCAGAACAAGGTATTATCCTAGACTGGTGGTCGATAAACTTATTGAAATCAAGATATGTAAAAGATAAAGCTATATGGTTTCAGAAAGACAAAATACCTTTGGATAAGGGGTTGCTGGATTCAGAGGAAAAATTGATTAAAGGTTTATATAATACAGTACTTTAATGGAGCAAAAAATGGAAGATGAAATTGTGAAGGACTGCATGGTAAAGTGGGCTCAAAATATAGGACATAAAATAGAATTAAGTGCTTGGTCACAAATTTGGGAACGAAATATTAAAATGACTAAATCTATAAATCTAAAAGAAAATATTTACAAAATGTTTTATAGATGGTATGTAACACCAGAGAAATTAACAAAAATGTATAAAAATGTTTCTAACAAGTGCTGGAAATGTGAAAAGAATGTAGGGAGCTTCTATCACATGTGGTGGACGTGCAATAGGGCCAAGGAATTTTGGAAAATGATTCATGAAATGATAGAGAAAATTTTAGGGGTTAAAATTGCCTTGACACCAGAAAGCTTCTTACTGAATATATTACCACCTATACTCGAAAAAAACAAGACATATTTGACCTTACACCTGATAACGGCAGCTAGAATTGTATATGCCAGTAAGTGGAAGATGACAGCGATCCAGACACAGAAGGAATTTAATGAAAACATTTTGGAACTAGCAGAAATGGATATTTTGACAGACACATTAAATGACAGACTGGATAACAATAAATGGGAACCTCTTTACACCTGGATGAAATCTACATCAACTTAAGTAGAATAGATTAGATCAATACTATGTTAGAGAGTATAAGATAAGATTAAATGAATGGAATATATTGTAATAAATCACTCTGGTTGCAACGGATTGAAAAGTAGAAAAAACACAATAAAATATATATACCAAAAAAAAACGGGAAAAAAAACCAGAGGTGCTTCTGGTCAGTCAAAAAGCATATCAAGGAATAGAGTTGCAGCCTGTGCTGGATGAGGTTACACTCCCTCTGAAAACACAGGTCAACATCTTGTGGGTGCTCCAGGATTCACCTCTGAGCCTGGATGCTCAGGTTTCAGCAGTGGTCAGGAATGCCTTTGCTAGTGCACCAGCTGCCCCATTTCTTGAGGTCTGATCTGGCCATGGTGACACATGCTCTAGTTACTGTACATCTCTACTGGATTACTATAACACACTCTACGTGGGGCTGCCTTTGGAAAGTATTCGGAAACTCCAGAGGGTCCAAAATGCAGCAGCCAGATTGCTGACTGGGGCTGGTTACAGAGATCATCTCTCTCTCTCTCTCTCTCTCTCACACACACACACACACACCATTACAGCAGCTCCACTGCCTGCTGATCTGTTTCCGGGCACAATTCAAAGTGCTGGTTTAAACCTATAAAGCCCTAAACGGCTTTGGTTCAAGATATCTAAAAGACCACATATTCCTCTATGAGCCTGCCTGGGCTTTAAGATCATTATAGGAGACATTTCTCTCAGTCTCACCATTCTCACAGGTGTGCTTGGTGGGGACACAGGAGAGGGTGTTCTCTCTTGCTGCTCCCAGGCTCTGGAACTCCCTCCTGCAGGAAGCTAGGGTGGCCCCATCTTTGTTGTCCTTCTGCAAGCAGGCAAAGACCTTTCTGTTGATTGTTGTAGGTTTTTCAGGCTGTTTGGCCGTGTTCTAGAAGAAGAAAAACCTCCAGAACATGGCCAAACAGCCCGAAAAACCTACAACAACCATCGGATCCTGGTCCTAAAAGCCTTCGAGAATACAAAGACCTTTCTCTTCAGGCAGGCTTTCCCTTAATACCTGGTGGTCTGTGGGGTGGGGTGTGTGTTAAATGGATTGTTGTGCTCTGTTGTTTTAAATATGTTTTAGTATTGATTTTATTACCGTTTTAATAATACTTGTTTAATTCTTTTTTAAATATTTGTATACCTAATGTTTTTAGCTTTTAAATATTATCTTTTTAATGATATGAGCTGCCTTGGGTTCTTTTTAAAGAGAAAGGAAGGATTAAAATATTTTAAATTAAATAAATAAATAACTAGAATGAATGAGACTTCTCAAGTCAACCCTTAAATAATTCCCTGTTGATTCAATAGATCTATTCTAGTAGGGATGAGCAAGTGGGTTTTGTGTGCTGAGTTATCCAGAAAACATAGTTTTGAAACAGGCAGTCCCATGGTATACATTAAGGTGGGCAGAATATGGCCTACAGGATGCATGTGTCCACCAGTTTCATATTTGTAATATTCCAGGACTGTTAGGACTCTTGAGCACCTCTCCATATCCACACAAAACAATGTTAATTTTTAAATATATATATATATATTTGTTCAACAAATCCGTTCGTGCCCTCTAGGACAGAGGTCCCCAACCCCCGGTCCGCGGCCCGGTGCTGGTCCGTGGCCTGAGCCGGACCAGGCCACGGAGAGAGATCTCCCCCCCACCCCCGCACGGACTCCCCACGCACAGCCCGTTTGCGTCTGCGCAAGAGCATGTACACACCCGTATGAGCATTGCACCACTTTGCGCATGCGCACGAGCGCTGCACCACCCTTTGTGCATGCGCACGAGCGCTGCCACCACCCTTTGCGCATGTGCACAAGCGTGAGCGTGCCCGCACGAGCGCTGTGCCACCCTTTGCGCATGCGCACAAGCGCAGAGGGGTGCCCCGCCTTCCCCAGCCGGTCCGTGGGGCTAAAAAGGTTGGGGACCGCTGCTCTAGGAGCTTGGTGGATTTTTTTAAATTGTCCACTAGTGGGTGCAAGGAAGCTTTCTCAGTGTAACTCTCTTTTCTCAGTTAACCTCATTTTCCTATCAACCAAACCCCACTGTAGCAACTTTCACAGTACATAAGCTGTATGATTATCTTTAATAACTAAAACTTTACATTATACATATTAAGGAGTGTAGCATCAGGCTTCTGGCAAATCTGAAAAATGGTCCTTAGGCATGCCAGTTTCATCAACCTCTATATGATCTTCAATAACTTGATTTAATTTTTCAATCTAAGAAACCTACCAAGATGCAAAAAATCACTTTTTATGTTCTCTGTTTATCATGAATGACTTTGGTCCTGCTGAACTCTGCTTACACTTTTTTTGTGTGGCACAGAAGAGTCATGCTCTGTCCCTTCTTTTCTACCCTGCTCAGGGCTGTGCGTGCACTTGCTTGTACACAACTTCCTCTTGCCTATTGGTATCAGTTTGGGACATTAAAAAAACATTGTATTAAGTAACAGCCACATCAGTTGTACTCTTACAAATATAGACAGGAATAGGTATTCTATTTAATAATAAATGGAAGATTCAAAAGTGAATCATGTAAGAGTCAGAATAGTTTATACACAGTTAGCATGTGTGCTGGAAGCTTTTGAACAAGGCATACGGCCCATTCACCAGTGAATCAAATTAAATTTATGTTCAAGCAATTTTGCTACATAAAAAGAATGTATAGTGACTATTGCAAAATAGCTTCATCACCACTTTTGAATATTTTCAGAGCAAACTTTAAAGTATTATCAGCTAAAGACTATTTCCCACCTTTGATTTCAACTGTAATTGACTTCCTGGATTTTCAGAAGGCGATTGACACGGTCCCTCACCAAAAGCTGCTGAGAAAACTCCAGTCAGGGGATAAGAGGGCAGGTCCTCTTATGGACTAAGAATTGGTTGAGAATCAGGAAACAGAGAGACACAATGGGCAATTTTCACAATGGACAGAGGTGAAAAGCTGTGTGCCCCAGGGATCTGTCCTGGGACCGGTGCTTTTCAACCTGTTCATAAATGACCTGGAGACAGACATAAGCAGTGAGGTGGCCAAGTTTGCAGATGACACAAAACGTTTCCGGGTGATGAAGACCAGAAGGGATTGTGAATAGCTCCAGAGGGATCTCTCCAAACAGGGAGAATCGGCGGCAAAATGACAAATTCGTTTCAGTATAGGAAAATGTAAAGTACAGGCGTACCTTGGTTTACAAATTTAATGCGTTCTACGGGACATTACGTAATGCAAAAAATTTGTAAAATGAAATGTGGATTGCCATAGGAACGGGGGTGGCACTATAAACCTCCAGGCACAATGCATCCTGGGGAAATTTTCCTCGTACTCCGAAAAAAAAACGTAAACCAAGGCATTATTTTCAATGGATTTTGCTTTGTAAACCGAAAATTACGTTAACCGAGGCATTCGTAAACCAAGGTACCACTGTAATGCACATTGGGGCAAAAAATCAAAACTTTAGTTATCAGCTGATGGGTTCTGAGCTGTCCCTGACGGATCAGGAAAGAGATCTTGGTGTGCTGGTGGACAGCTCAATGAAAGTGTCAACCCAGTGTGCGGCGGCAGTGAAGAAGGCCAATTTCATGCTAGGTCTCATTTAAAAAGGGGATTGAAAATAAAACAACCAACATTATAATGCCCTTGTACAAAACACTGGTAAGGCCGCACCTGGAGTATTGCGTACAGTTCTGGTCATTGCACCTCAAAAAAGACATAGTGAAACTGGAAAAGGTGCAGAAGAGAGTGACTAAAATGACTGGGCTGGGGCACCTCCCTTATGAGGAAAGGCTACAGTGTTTGGGGCTCTTTAGTCTAGAGAAAAGGTCCCTGAAGGGGGACACAACAGACGTATAAAATTATGCAGGGGGTGGATAAAGTGGATAAAGAGAAGTTCTTTTCCCTCTCACGCAATACCAGAACCAGGGGACATCCACTCAAATTGAGTGTTGTGAGAGTGAGAACAGACAAAAGAAAATATTTCTTTACCCAGAGTGTTGTTAGTCTGTGGAACTCCCTGCCACAGGATGTGGTGATGGCATCTGGCCTAGATGCCTTTAAAAGGGAATTGGACAGATTTCTGGAGGAAAAGTCCATTGCAGGTTACAAGCCACGATGGGGATGGCTTAAAACTTCAAAATGCTAGATGCAGGGGAGTGGTATCAGGAGACAGGTATCTAGTTGCCTCGTGTACTCCCAGAGGCCAATGTGAGATACAGGAAGCTGGACTAGATGGGCCTTTGGCCTGATCCAGCAGGCATTATGTTCTTATGTTCACCAACAATCCAGTTATATGAATTTCCAAGTTTACTCAGAAAGAAGATGGACTCCAATGCATCAAAAGGGCAGCCTTTCCTCACTTCAATGCTAGATCTTTCTCCAACTGGAAAATTGTTTACTGTTTACATTTCCTGTGCCACCCAAAGAGATAATGAGAGGAGAGATGGTCTGCCTCCCCATTCCGCTGAGTGGGAGAGTACAGGTGAATGAGTGACTGATCCTTCTGCTGTGCAACAAAGAGAGCAGGCAGAAGTACCTGCTACATTCTTTTTCTTTCAAACTTCTGTACCAGGACTTATGGAAGTCCTGGTACAAGTCCTGTACCTTGTCCTTTTCCAGCTTCCACAGGAGGGATGAGAAAGAGAGAAGGTTGCTGTTTACTATTTACTTAATAGCAACTTCTCATGACCCAACCAAGTTCATTTCCTTCAGAAAGAAACTTCCAAGCATTAAGCATCACTTGAAAAATAAATGTGTTCAGTACCAAGTAGAGTTATGATTAACACAAATTTGCTGAAGCATGTACAACACATTTCTCTTTTCTCAAACAGCTGAGAGCAGGATCAGCAGTTCATCATCCAGCCATATCAACAGCCACATGTGTGGTCAACACAGAACTGAGACAAACACATTTAGGCTGTTTCTAGCTCAGGCTTCTGTAACTTTTAAGGCTTGGTAGGTGACCATCCAGATAAAATACCATATACTTAACAAATCACTGACAGACAAGCCGTGTAGAATTCTCCTGGAAAAAGTACTCAACTAGCCTGATGCTGGGGCCAAATAGACTCATTAAATCGTCAGATTGCCATTGCTTTTTCAAAGTGGTGCTTGACAGCCAAACTAGAGAGGGCCCCTCCGCTGGCCCTAATTAAAGCTTTTAAGGCCGCAAGTCTCTGTAGGAACCGCGGCTATCTGGGTATGCAATGGGGCAGAGGCAGTTCAGATACGGGAGGAAAATAATTTCAGCAGTTCAGCATTGCCTCGGATACTTACAAATTTGGGTTTTTTGCTGCTGGCTCCGTCGCCTGGCGGTGGCTGTTCCCACCCAAGGCCGCTTTCTCTCGTCATAGGGTTCCTATGAAGCGAGTTATTCTCTCTGGCCTTCCCTCGGCCGGGAAGCGGTGGCCCCCTTTCCATGATGGCTGAGCAGGGTCTTCCTCCAAAGAGGCGGCAATTAGAGGCTCCGGTCGTGGCTCTAATCTGGGCGTCAGTTAATTACTCACTCGCTTCGCTATAGTCAACAAAAAGCCGTTGATATTTCACTGCCGCGGTGCCCCTTACGCTTCTGCCCCTGGCATGCCAGGCACTCCCTAAAAACTGCCACAATCGCTAGGAAAAAATACGCATATTTAAAATCGCCTCCGCTCCCGAAACCAAATCATCCCGCCATAGTCATCCCGCCTCCTCTTCCGTCTACGTCAAGCGAATCCGAAGCCGAAGAACCCTCAATGGTGCTTTCTTATTAGACTAACTATCTATCAATCGGAGCGAACTTATTTCTCATAGGTGAAAGCGTTCAGCTGTGACTTCAACGCATTTCGGAAAACTTTCAACGCCCAGACTCCCGGCCGCGGTTCCCCGGGTGAGCTGCGCAGTTTGCTCAGAAGCCAGTGCGTAACGTGGAAGCCTTGTTCGTGTCTGTATTCGGCGGTGAATTCGGTCGGAAAAATATTTCCAAATGTTGCTGTTGTCTTTCTGAGGACAAAAACAGCGAAGACAAAACAAAACTGAAGAGCGTCGTGTGTGGCTAAATTGTGCAAAATTAAAAAAAGTATTTTTAGTCGTGCATTTTATGTTGTGAACTCTTAGGAATAGAGTGATATAAACGATGACTAATAACAGATAAGATGGAGGTAGAGACTGAGGAAACAATTTGAGTATCCCCTGAAATTCCCTACGCATCGCTGGCTCCGAAATTTCAGCTCCCTGATGGTCAACTTTGGGAGCAAGGAAGAGCAATACAGTGGTAACGGGTTCATGTAAAGGAGACAGCCACTATAATCATTTACATTTGGGGAACAGGATAAAAAGACGGTGAAGATTATTTCAGTTACAATCATTGTATTTTGCAATTCTCAGTAGTCCCACGGGGCACACTAGGATGGCCATATGTGGTCCTTTAGGGAGGACAGTCCTCCATTTGAAGAACTGTCTTCCGTTTTGGTGCCACATAATTGGCCACCCTGACCCGTGTGAGTTTACCTGGGAGCAGGGAAAGTAGATACTTTGATTGGTAAATATATCTAAAAAGCCCTCTCTCATTTTTTAAGTGAAATGTTCTGAGTGGGAGTCATTTTGTATAAAAAGATTCAAGCCTCGTGCACACTGAGGCATGGCAGTAAGGATATATATGGCATGGCATGTCAATTCTGTATGAACTTCAGATGTGAGGTCAGTTCCAGGAGCAGACATTCTGAAAGCACCATGCTTCTGAAATAACTGTTTGATGCCTAGCTAGATATTTGAAAAAAACTGCAGTCACCTCATTTATTTCTCTATTTGTATTTTCAGTAAGCTACAGAAAAGGCACAGGGTATTTCAGAGAGGGATTGGCTAGACAGCCAAATTGGAGGCTGTATCAGGCTAAATAGGGTCACTTAAGGTCACTTTGAGGTTTGATATGCAATTTGGTGGAATCCTTGCAAGTGCAAGCAGTGAGTGGTTTTGGATCAAGAAACCACACTTCACCTCAAGCAAACCTATTTGACCCACTTCCTTTTATTTATTTATTTTATTTTATTGGATTTCTTTAAAGGGAAGGAAGGAAGAAAAGAATGAAAGGCTCTACTTGTTGCCTCCTGTTTGCTCTTTCCAATTTTTTAATTTTTTTTCCTAAAAGGTGTAGTTTAAAAAAACTTTGCTTTCTCTCTCCCCTTCCACAGAAGATGAAGCTTTCAGTTTCCCAATATTGTTAAGTGGCTTAAGCTGTCTGTTTAAGCCACTTAATAATATTGAGAAATTGAAAGCTTAAGTCATCCACTTTAGTTCAATACAAGCAAACACGTATGTTGGAATCAAACCAAAATTAAGTAGTCCTACCTGCACCTAAAAAATGATAGTCCTTGAGAGGGAGCCAAAAAGGTGAAGGTAGGAACTCTTGGTGACAGGGTGATTCGTGCATGTGCTTAAGTTGTGTGATTGCCAGGAAAAGGAGTGAATCAGCCCATCCCCAGAGCAGACCAATCAGCTGGGCAAATCCCCGTCTAGTCACACCAAGAGTTATGAAACACTACACCTTATTTGATTTATATCACATTTTTCTCTCATTGCTGTGTCCCAAGGTGGTTATCTGGTCGCAGTTTTGTGAAATATAGTAAACAGTAGTGTATTTCATGAGATAGCAAGAATAAACATTGACATCCTGGGCTTCAGTGAACTAAAATGGACGGCAATGGGCGAATTCAATTCAGACGATTATCTACTACTACTGTGGGCATATCTACTACTGTGGGCAAGAATCTCGTAGAAGAAATGGAGTAGCCCTCATAGTCAACAAAAGAGTGGGAAAAGCTGCACTGGGATACAATCTCAAAAATGATAGAATGATTTCAATATGAATCCAAGGCAGACCTTTCAACATCACAGTAATCCAAGTTTATGCATCAACCACCGCTGCTGAAGAGGCTGAAATTGACCAATTCTATGAAGACTTACAACACCTTCTAGAACTGACACCAAAGTAATATGTTCTTCTCATTATAGGGCAGGGGTACCCAACCCCTGGTCTGCGGCCCAGTGCCAGTCCGTGGGCTTCCTTGAACTGGGCTGTGGACACGGATCTCCGCCCCCCCCCCCGCACACATGCATGGTGGGCATGTCACGCTTCCGGGGGGTGTGTCATGCTTGTGCGCTTGCACGAATGCGCGCAAGCGTGACACGCCCCTCCGGAAGTGTGACACGCCCACCCGTGAGCGTGACACACCCACCCGTGAGTGTGACACGCCCACCCACGAGCGCAGGGGTGCCCCCATCCCCCCGCGCACGAAGCCCGCACCCCCCAACCGGTCCGCGGTCCCAAAAAGGTTGGGGACTGCTGTTATAAGGGACTGGAATGCTAAAGTAGGGAGTCAAGAGATAAAAGGAACAACAGGTAGGTTTGGCCTTGGAGTTCAAAATGAAGCAGGGCAAAGGCTAATAGAGTTTTGTCAAGAGAACAAGCTGGTCATCACAAACACTCTTTTCCAACAACACAAGAGGTGACTCTACACATGGACATCACCACACGGGCAATACTGAAATCAGATTGATTATGTTCTCTGCAGCAAGAACTGGAGCTGATTGTGGCTCTGATCATCAGCTTCTTATAACCAAATTCAAGCTTAAACTGAACAAAGTAGGAAAAACCTCTGGGCTAGTCAGGTATTTGTTGTTGTTTAGTTGTTTAGTCGTGTCCGACTCTTCGTGACCCCATGAACCAGAGCACGCCAGGCCCTCCTGTCTTCCACTGCCTCCCGGAGTTGGGTCAAATTCATGTTGGTAGCTTCGACGACACTGTCCAACCATCTTGTCCTCTGTCGTCCCTTTCTCCTCTTGCCTTCACACTTTCCCAACATCAGGGTCTTTTCCAGGGAGTCTTCTCTTCTCATGAGATGGCCAAAATATTGGAGCCTCAGCTTCAGGATCTGTCCTTCCAGTGAGCACTCAGGGTTGATTTCCTTCAAAATGGATAGGTTTGTTCTCCTTGCAGTCCAGGGAACTCTCAAGAGTCTCCTCCAGCACCACAATTCAAAAGCATCAATTCTTCGGCGGTCAGCCTTCTTTATGGTCCAGCTCTCACTTCCATACATCACTACTGGAAAAACCATAGCTTTGACTATGCGGACCTTTGTTGGCAAGATGATGTCTCTGCTTTTTAAGATGCTGTCTAGGTTTGTCATCGCTTTCCTCCCCAGAAGCAGGCGTCTTTTAATTTCGTGGCTGCTGTCACCCTCTGCAGTGATCGTGGAGCCCAGGAAGTTAAACTCTGTCACTGCCCCCATATCTTCCCCTTCTATTTGCCAGGAGGTGATGGGACCAGTGGTCATGATCTTAGTTTTTTTGATGTTGAGCTTCAGACCATTTTTTGCACTCTCCTCTTTCACTCTCATTAAGAGGTTCTTTAATTCCTCCTCACTTTCTGCCATCAGAGTGGTATCATCTGCATATCTCAGGTTGTTGATATTTCTTCCGGCAATCTTAATTCCGGCTTGGGATTCATCCAGTCCAGCCTTTCGCATGATGTATTCTGCATATAAGTTAAATAAGCAGGGGGACAATATACAGCCTTGTCATACTCCTTTCCCAATTTTGAACCAATCAGTTGTTCCAGATCCAGTTCTAACTGTTGCTTCCTGTCCCACATATAGATTTCTCAGGAGATGGATAAGGTGGTCAGGCACTCCCATTTCTTTAAGAACTTGCCATAGTTTGCTGTGGTCCACACAGTCAAAGGCTTTTGCGTAGTCAATGAAGCAGAAGTAGATGTTTTTCTGGAACTCTCTGGCTTTCTCCATAATCCAGCGCATGTTAGCAATTTGGTCTCTAGTTCCTCTGCCCCTTCGAAATCCAGCTTGTACTTCTGGGAGTTCTCGGTCCACATACTGCTGAAGCCTGCCCTGGAGGATTTTGAGCATAACCTTGCTAGCGTGTGAAATTAGTGCAATTGTACGGTAGTTGGAGCATTCTTTAGCACTTCCCTTCTTTGGGATTGGGATGTAGACTGATCTTTTCCAATCCTCTGGCCACTGCTGAGTTTTCCAAACTTGCTGGCATATTGAGTGTAGCACCTTAACAGCGTCATCTTTTAAGATTTTAAATAGTTCAACTGGAATGCCATCACCTCCACTGGCCTTGTTGTTAGCCATGCTTTCTAAGGCCCACTTCACTTTGCTCTCCAGGATGTCTGGCTCAAGGTCAGCAACCACACTATCTGGGTTGTCCGGGGCATCCAGATCTTTCTGGTATAATTCCGCTGTGTATTCTTGCCACCTCTTCTTGATGTCTTCTGCTTCTGTAAGGTCCCTACCATTTTTGTCCTTTATCATGTCCATCTTTGCACGAAATGTTCCTTTAATATCTCCTATTTTCTTGAACAGATCTCTGGTTTTTCCCTTTCTATTATTTTCCTCTATATCTTTGCACTGTTCATGTAGGAAGGCCCTTTTGTCTCTCCTTGGTATTCTTTGGAAGTCCGCATTCAATATTCTGTAACTTTCCCTATCTCCCTTGCATTTTGTTTCCCTTCTCTTCTCTGCTATTTGTAAGGCCTCGGTGGACAGCCACTTTGCTTTCTTGCATTTCCTTTTCTTTGGGATGGTTTTTGTTGCTGTTCCCTGTACAATGTTAGGAGCCTCCATCCATAGTTCTTCAGGCACTCTGTCCACCAAATCTAGTTCCTTAAATCTGTTCTTCACTTCCACTGTGTACTCATAAGGGATTTGGTTTAGATTATACCTGACTAGCCCAGTGGTTTTTCCTACTTTCTTCAGTTTAAGCTTGAATTTTGCTATAAGAAGCTGATGATCAGAGCCACAATCAGCTCCAGGTCTTGTTTTTGCTGACTGTATAGAGCTTCTCCATCTTTGGCTGCAGAGAACATAATCAATCTGATTTCGGTATTGCCCATTTGGTGATGTCCATGTGTAGAGTCGCCTCTTGTGTTGTTGGAAAAGAGTATTTGTGATGACCAGCTTGTTCTCTTGACAAAACTCTATTAGCCTTTGCCCTGCTTCGTTCTGAACTCCAAAGCCAAACTTACCTGTTGTTCCTTTTATCTCTTGACTCCCTGCTTTAGCATTCCAGTCCCCTATAATGAGAAGAACATCTTTCTTTGGTGTCAGTTCTAGAAGGTGTTATAGGTCTTCATAGAATTGGTCAATTTCAGCCTCTTCAGCATCGGTGGTTGGTGCATAAACTTGGATTATTGTGATGTTGAAAGGTCTGCCTTGGATTCGTATTGAAATCATTCTATCATTTTTGAGATTGTATCCCAGTACAGCTTTTCCCACTCTTTTGTTGACTATGAGGGCTACTCCATTTCTTCTACGGGATTCTTGCCCACAATAGTAGATATGGTAATCGTCTGAATTGAATTCGCCCATTCCCGTCCATTTTAGTTCACTGACGCCCAGGATGTCAATGTTGATTCTTGCCATCTCCTGTTTGACCACATCCAACTTACCAAGGTTCATAGATCTTACATTCCAGGTTCCTATGCAGTATTCTTCTTTGCAGCATCGGACTTTCCTTTCACTTCCAGGCGCGTCCACAGCTGAGCGTCCTTTCGGCTTTGACCCAACCACTTCATTAGCTCTGGAGCTACTTGTACTTGTCCTCCGCTCTTCCTCAGTAGCATGTTGGACGCCTTCCGACCTGAGGGGCCCATCTTCCAGCGTCATATCTTTTAGCCTTTTGTTTCTGTTCATGGGGTTTTCTTGGCAAAGATACTGGAGTGGCTTGCCAGTTCCTGCTCCAAGTGGATCTCGTTTAGTCAGAACTCTCCACTATGACCTGTCCGTCTTGGGTGTCCCTGCACGGCATAGCCCATAGCTTCTCTGAATTACTCAAGCCCCTTCGCCACGACAAGGCAGCAATCCGTGAAGGGGTCAGGTATAATCTAAACCAAATCCCTTATGAATACAAAGTGGAAATGAAGAACAGATTTAAGGAACTAGATTTGGTGGACAGAGTGCCTGAAGAACTATGGATGGAGGCTCCTAACATTGTACAGGAGGCAGCAACAAGAACCATCCCAAAGAAAAGGAAATGCAAGAAAGCAAAGTGGCTGTCCAACGAGGCCTTACAAATAGCAGAGAAGGGAAGGGAAGCAAAATGCAAGGGAGATAGGGAAAGTTACAGAAAATTGAATGCAGATTTGCAAAGAATAGCAAGGAGAGACGAGAGGGCCTTCTTAAATGAACAGTGCAAAGATATAGAGGAAAATAATAGAAAGGGAAAAACCAGAGATCTGTTCAAGAAAATTGGAGATATTAAAGGAACATTTTGTGCAAAGATGGACATGATAAAGGACAAAAATGGGAGGGACCTCACAGAAGCAGAAGACATCAAGAAGAGGTGGCAAGAATAAACAAAGGAATTATACCAGAAAGATCTGGATGTCCTTGACAACCCAGATAGTGTGGTTGCTGACCTTGAGCCAGACATCCTAGAGAGTAAAGTCAAGTGGGCCTTAGAAAGCATGGCTAACAACAAGGCCAGTGGAGGTGATGGCATTCCATTTGAACTATTTAAAATCTTAAAAGATTAAGGTGCTACACTCAATATGCCAGCAAGTTTGGAAAACTCAGCAGTGGCCAGAGGATTGGAAAAGATCAGTCTACATCCCAATCCCAAAGAAGGGCAGTGCCAAAGAATGCTCCAACTACCGTACAATTGCACTCATTTCACACGCTAGAAAGGTTATGATCAAAATCCTCCAAGGTAGGCTTCAGCAGTATGTGGACCGAGAACTCCCAGAAGTACAAGCTGGATTTCGAAGGGGCAGAGGAACTAGAGACCAAATTGCTAACATGCGCTGGATTATGGAGAAAGCCAGAGAGTTTCAGAAAAACATCTACTTCTGCTTCATTGACTATGCAAAAGCCTTTGACTGTGTGGACCACATCAAATTATGGCAAGCTCTTAAAGAAATGGGAGTGCCTGACCACCTTATCTATCTCCTGAGAAATCTATATGTGGGACAGGAAGCAACAGTTAGAACTGGATATGGAACAACTGATTGGTTCAAAATTGGGAAAGGAGTACGACAAGGCTGTATATTGTCTCCCTGCTTATTTAACTTCTATGCAGAATACATCATGCGAAAGGCTGGACTGGATGAATCCCAAGCCGAAATTAAGATTGCCGGGAGAAATATCAACCACCTCAGATATAGAGATGATACCACTCTGATGGCAGAAAGTGAGGAGGAATTAAAGAACCTCTTAATGAGGGTGAAAGAGGAGAGCGCCAAAAATGATCTGAAGCTCAAAATCAAAAAAACTAAGATCATGACCACTGGTCCCATCACCTCCTGGCAAATAGAAGGGGAAGATATGGGGGCAGTGACAGATTTTACCTTCTTGGGCTCCATGATCACTGCACATGGTGACAGCAGCCACGAAATTAAAAGACGCCTGCTTCTTGGGAGGAAAGCGATGACAAACCTAGACAGCATCTTAAAAAGCAGAGACATCACCTTGCCAACAAAGGTCCGCATAGTCAAAGCTATGGTTTTTCCAGTAGTGATGTATGGAAGTGAGAGCTGGACCATAAAGAAGGCTGACCGCCGAAGAATTGATGCTTTTGAATTGTGGTGCTGGAGAAGACTCTTGAGAGTCCCCTGGACTGCAAGGAGATCAAACCTATCCATTTTGAAGGAAATCAACCCTGAGTGCTCACTGGAAGGACAGATCCTGAAGCTGAGGCTTCAATATTTTGGCCATCTCATGAGAAGAGAAATCTCCCTGGAAAAGACTCTGATGTTTGGAAAGTGTGAAGGCAAGAGGAGAAGGGGGTGACAGAGGACGAGATGGTTGGACAGTGTCATCGAAGCTACCAACATAAATTTGACCCAACTCCGGGAGGCAGTGGAAGACAGGAGGGCCTGGCGTGCTCTGGTCCATGGGGTCATGAAGAGTCGGACACGACTTAACGACTATACAACAAAAAGTGTATTTCTATTTAAATTATAGTAATGATGTCTAATTGTGATGACATTTGTACGTATTTGCTTAAATTAGCATAGGCAAATGAAGTGCAAAAATGTCAAATTTTTGTGAAGGATGTCCTTTTTTATCTTTTTTGTCCTTCGTGTCCTCATTTTTTTATTGATGTCTCTGCTGCTTTTTGGCAGTGGAGCAGCAGCCACCCTAAGGACTAGGTATCTCTTAGAATTTGGAATATAAGTTAAGTTGAGAAATAGTGACTCCTGTTGTTGTTGGAAACTGAGTACCTAATACATATCTCATGTAAGCTAGTACATATCTCATGCAAGCACTCTCTAATATTATTATTGTGGCATGGGTTTGTTGCACTGTAGAACTCGTTGCTTGAACCATAGCCTCAAAATATTTTAATATTATGTATGTTTTAATAATCTTTTAATCCATTTTAAGGAAGATTAAAAATAATCAAGTAAAATGGGGCTACTTGGATACAGGACAAATTTTCTGTGACTGTGCAGAAATTCAATCAATGCAGCACTTGTGTGCATACAAGTTATGACCCACCACATGTACAAAAGAAGATCTTGGCAAATGGCTGAGATAACTCTATTGAAGTAGCTTACTTCTGGTCAAAATAGTCTTAATAATTTTAACATTTTAATTTGTTTTAATTTTGCCTGCATTTCATATATGCCTATAATTTTAAATTGTGTAACACTGATACAAAAAGAAAGAAAGAAAGAAAGAAAGAATATAGGTTTTTAATTCTTCCTAGTTTAATCACAATTTAATTATTTGTTTATTGTGATTTATACAGTATGCCTATTTTAAATGTAAACTGCCTCGAGTTCCTTACACAAGAAGAAAGGTAATAGATAAATAAATAAATGTGAAATAAACCCATCCTATTGTTCCCACTTTAGTGTCATCTGAGGAACCAATTTTGATATGCAGACTGTTATTCTCAGCCTCCCTTCTTCTTCCTCCAAAGTTTAGTTGCTTCTATTTGTCTGTAACAAAGAGACAATCTTTCATCTGGTCTCTTCCATAATGACTATGCACATAAAGAAGCCAGCAATAGGGGCTTCCAGGATTATATTACAAATATTTCCTCCTGCTATACCCCTGAAGGATTCCTTGAGACAAAGTAAGGTTTCTCTTTTTTCATAACTGCCAGCATCCAGAATAGTTGCCCTTATTTGGGACACTAACTCTGGCACAAGAAGCTGAACGCATCTAAGCATACATAGATTAATTTTCTCTTCAGTAAAATAAAATGTGTTTTGCTTAGTTTAAGTATGGAAAGAATGTTCTCCCTTGAACAATAGCATCTTTTATTTAAAATAAAAGGTGCTGTCATATTCTAGTGCTCAAATCCAGACAGCCTAGTTTGAATAGTATGTAAATTTGTCTAGTATGCAAATCAAAATTTACAGATGCATTTCCCGCCTACCAATATGTTTTGCTTTTGGCACAATTGATATAGTAAACATTATTCTGATTACAGTAGGACTCCCATATCTACGGGATCAGTATCTGCGGTTTAACGTATCTATGGTCTGAAAATATTAAAAAGATTAAAAGAAAAAACTAGAAATATGTATTTTCACAATGTGTTTACCAGAACTGGCCACTAGAGGGATCCAGAGACCATGTTATATATTCTTGTTGTTAAAGAATACATAGCATAATCTCTGATTCCTTCTAGTGGCTAGTTCTGTTAATACATGGTGAAAATACTTTTTCTGGATTTCTTTTTACCATACTATGTATAGCATTTGCTATAGTCTGCAGTTTTCAGCATCTATGAGTGGTCTTGGAACCAATCCTCCATGAATATGGGGGTCTTACTGTACTTGCATTAGGGTGACACACTGCCATCTAACTTACAAGGAAAAAAGGTAGGAAAAAGTGAGCTCAAATAGCAACAATCTCAAATGAACAATAGATAAGGTATGATTTCCTTCAAAGATACAGATTAACTATTTTTTTGTTACTAGAAAATATTCAAGTTTAATTGCTTTTGTCTGATCTGGCATTTCATCATAATGTGTAAATCAGTTCATGTCTGCTAGAATGTCTGTGCTACCACCCAACCACTATTTGTGAGTGACCACATTTAAAGTAATTATCAGTCTCTATACATTTTGCATTTCAATGGTCCATCACACCAAAGGCTGCACCCTGCCAACAAACAACTATAAAATAGATGAGGCTTTGTAGATGTGATGGAAATGAGCTGCAGGAAATAAGACTCCGTTGTTTTTGCTGCAGCGGCTATCTCTGTGAGGACTATTTCCCTGAAAACTTTAAAATATGTTTCTTTTTTGTAAGAAACATTATTTCAAAGTAGGTGGCCCAAATCCTTTGTGTAACTTATGCTGCCATAGGGGAAATGATGCCACTGCACTGGCAAATTGCTGCTAATTAGTGACCCTGCTGTGATTTTCATGTGATTCCTCACTGCATATGAGTCAGATGGTTTTGTATTAACCTAACATTCAAGTGGAGGCTCTTTAATTCGCAGTAGTTTCTACTTGGATTATGGTTGGCACGCAAAACCACCCAATTTATGCACAAGGAGAAATCGCAGAACAAATCAAAGCAAGGACTACTGGCAATCTGCTACTTAAGTTTCATGAGAGAATTTTGACCATTGTCAATCCAATGTGGCAAGAGTGTCCCCTGCTTTAAAAAACTCTCTCATAATTTGATTCCATATCTTTCTCAATATAAATTCATTCCACACCCAGCAGCTTTTCCCAACCTCTCCTTTCCCTCACATTAGCACTCAGGTGCCTGTGAATGATAAAATGGAACTTGTCTCCCACCCCCAGAGGTCAATATGATTCATAACATTATTGCTTGGACAAGTACCTTTATGCACTACAGCTTTCAGAATGCCCCAGCCAGCATGGAAGTTGTACACCAAGAAATCAACTTTTTCCAACCTCTGTGTAATATTTCCATGCCAAATCTGTTGCAGCAATGACACTGTAGCACTTTAAATATTTAAAATGTAATAAGTTAGGACATGTTTTGACAGTGCTTTGCATAGCTATTTTTGTTTTGTTGCACATTCCTCCCTTATTTCCCTTATTTCTTCCTAAGGCTTCATTGTTTTGTAATGTTTCAGGCAGCTCTATGAAACAAAACACATTGGTTTGCTAACAAGTTAGAATGAGACTTTCCTCAAATTGCAACATTTACCCAGGAACTGAGAGAGGATGGTTTTAACACCCTTTCAGTCAAACTGTTGATGGTGTCACTCATTGAATAAACATACAGAAATTCTTCTTTCTGAAAAATCAATTGGTTAAAACTGTAACTGGATATATTGCTTTCTCTCTCTGGTTCACAAGGACTATTACTTAACTTTCTTTTGAAATGAAAACTGAGAATCTGAGCCAGGGAATGGAGTCCAAAATGGCCCTAATATATACCACAAAAAGTTAGTGTCCCACTCTGGATGAGCCCTATTTGAAGGTTGGGATGTTTTACCCCAATACTCATCACTAGGGGGAGGATTTCTATGACATGTCATATTTTTTTCTGCAACCTATGTTTGAGTTTATGAGTGGGTTTGAACATGTTTATAAGTAATCTGGTGAGAAAGGCCAGATTACTCATAAACATGCTTGAACTTGCTTATGTATTCAACTGTAGGTGGCAGAGAAAATGTGAAATGTCATAGAAATCCTGTTTTCTTATACGGGAATTCATCGAGTCTAATTTTAAAGCCCAGTTTGGAGAAATCTTTGGGGAACTCATAATCTGTTGTTGTTTTCCTTCTCATCACCCTAAATAATGTTGTGTCATTGGCAATCTTGGACCCTTCACAGTTGATGTACATCAAGTAAAAACCAACTAATAGAGACCCTAACAGGGTTTCAAAGTAAGTAAGATATTTAATAACTGAATTTACTAGTTCCACACCCCCACTAAGCTTCCATGGCTGAGTGGTGATTAAAACTCTGGTCTCCTCCTGTGATAAAGCAAACAATTTTTGGAAAAAAGTACATATATGGCTTGTTAAAATAATAAAAAAACATGTAGATTTTAAACCAGAACTCTTTTTATTAGGTATAATACCAGAAAGTGTTGATAAACAAAATGTATATTTAATACTGCATATCTTAACAGCTGCAAGGATTACATTTGCACAACACTGGAAAAATGAAGAAACACCTACAGAACAAGAAATAATTAAAAAGATATTGGACTGCGCCGAAATGGATAGACTGACATTGAAAATCAAAGGAAAGGAAGATACAGAATATTATCAAACATGGAACTTGTTTTATCAATGGCTAGAAACACGTTGTATAGATTAAGAGCCTAATATATACTGTAGTTGTATTAACAAATGATTATAAGCTGAACCCAGGTGACACGATGTTAAATAAGCATAGATGGATTTTATATATAATAATAATAATAAAAAGAAAAAAAAGAAAAAACAACAACAACTCTGGTCTCCTGAGTCCTAGTCCATCACTTGATCCACTGTGCTACACTGGGTATCTTAGCCCCTTCACTACTCACCCCTAATTCCAGATCATATGTGAACAATTAAATTTACTGTTTCCACGACACATCTTGGAGGGCCCCGCTATTCACATGCCAGCATTACAAGAATGGCCATTTATTCCTACTCATAGAGGAGGTGTTCCCAATTGAGAAATGATACATCCTGGACCATATGCAGTACATAACATGTTTTAAGATAGTTCTGCTTGTCCCAGAACAAAGAGCACCAACTATTCATCTCAGACCTTGGCAATAACCAATCTGTTACCAGGTATGCTCTCAGAACAAATGTGTGCTCTCACACACGGTAAGAAACACACCCATAAGCAAGTCGTTCATCACTGGGATTATTTTTAGGCTATTAAAAATGTTTCTCATTGTTAACACAGACATCTATCCAAGTTGTGACATTATCTGGAAGAAGGCAATTTTGACAATAGTGCATCTTGTCATAGATTGGACTGTGTATATCACACTGTGACGATCGGCCCCCACGTCACTCCTGTCACTCATGTCCAGATCTCATTTGCATGAGCCTATGGGAGGAGTGGAGGGGCGGAGTCAGCGAATATAAGAAGGCACAGTGGCAGTGGCAGTTAGAGTTGAAGATAGCAGTGGGAAATAAGATAGACAGTTGGAGATATGAGATAGGAGATAAGATCAAGAGAGATAGAGAGATAGTAAGAAGAGATAATAATAGAGATAAGCTGGTACAGATAAACAGATACATAGATAGAGCAGGTGGTGGCAAAAGATATATGATACTGATTTGATTGTATGCACTGAATAAATAACATCTGTGATTCCAATGTAATTTAATACACTTCAATAAATCAATTCTGTTGGCAGCAAGTGTCTGAATAAAGTCTTTTACTTTGTGGATAATGGAAATCCACTGGTGGCAGTGAGAAAGAGAAGGAACTTCTCAATTGATATCTGCTGGTGAGATGACATAGCGTGAGCCTTTGTTTGGTGAAGCAAGAGTCACGTGGTAAACGTCACACACACAAAGCTATTCAGAAGGGGAATTTTATTGAATAACCAGAATTAAAAATATATCCAGTGATTATATTATGTGCAGCCATATATTTTTCTCTTAGGAGCAAAAAGCATTCCATAAGTCAAACCAAAGAATAGAGATGCCCCAAACAATAAATTATAACTATAAAACTAAAAAACCACTGTGTTTGATGTGCTTTTTCCCCCCCTTCAGGATGATTAAGCCATTCATGGCTGTAATTCAGACCCAAACCACTGTCCAATCATAGGCCCCATCTCTGACCAAACACTAAAACAAAGAAATTGTGGGTCCTTCAGTGCATGGCTTTGCAGTTGCACAAAAACCTGGATCCAAATCACAGATCCTCAATGATCCACATGATTTTCCTGCAGGATCATCCCCAAACCACAATCATACGAACCATAAGTGCCCACAGACTACAAGACAGAAATCATGGGTCCCCTAGTGTATGGCTTTACAGTGGCACAAAACACCAATAAAAGTCAGAGATGCTCATGATTTTTCACATCCGCACGATTTTTCTGCAGGATTGTCCTCAAAAACACTGCCCACTCATAGACCCCAGTTGTGCCCATAGGTTACACCACACACTGGGGCCTGAGAGAAGGGCCTCCTGGAAGGTCTTAAAAAGCAGATAGAGTTGGGTGTCATCAGCTCACTGGTGGTACCAGACCACCAAATTCTGGACTGGCTCTTTCAGGTTTTTCCTGTATACAGTGGACCCTCGACTTACGGAATTAATCCGTATTGGAACAGTGGCCGCAGGTCGAAAAGTCTGTAGGTCGAGGGTCCATTTCCCATAGGAATGCATTGAAAACCTATTAATCCGTTCCGGCAGAAGGAAAAAATACCCCCCTCCAAAAAAAATTAAAATAACAGCAACAGTGGAGCAAGTCCCACGCTGGGACTGCAAAAAAAAAAAAAAAAAAAATCACCAAAAACCAAAACAACACAGAAACATACCCCCCAGCCCAAATCTACCCTCCAAAACCCACCCAGAACAACTTTTTAAAAAGAAAAAACAGCAGCATCTTACCAGTCTGAAGCCTCTGAAGCCTCCCGCACTTGCAATGCCGTGCTTACTCGCGAGTAGACCTGTGCCTTTGGTGGCGCTTACTCGCGAGTAGACCCGCACCTTCGGGTTCAAAGGTTCTCATCTGTCCTTTACAATTTTAAGTGCACTTGGAAAGCAGGAGCTCTCTCAACTGCGACACACCCTATATACAGTAATGGCCGACAGACCTACAGCACAAAGAAGCAGCCTCGGCGCCACCTATAGTTAGAAAGTTGAATTGCCCGCCTTTCCACCCTGCCTATTTCTGTTCTTATGTCGATTCTCCGGCTGGAAGTCGAAGTGAAATTTTGCGGCTGGAGAAGTCCGTAACTCGAAAAGTCCGTAAGTGGAGCCGTGCGTACGTCGAGGGTCCACTGTATGTGAATTAGTCTGGGGAATCCTGGAACCCTGAGACACTCCACAGGCTAATGGTCAAGGTGTTGAACCAGGATTCCCCCCAGCACCACTACCATTCACAAAGTGACACCACGCAAGGGAAAATCCTAGAAACTGACTTCTTTTTTCATCAGTTAACCACTTCTCAGTCAAACAAAAAGCAGGGCTGTTTCTCAACAAATGTGAATAGTAGTTAGCAGTATCCTGTAGACCATCTTGACTGCTGCCATTGGAGTTATCAACATTCAGGCTGCCCTTTGCTATGTAAAGCATGGCATCCTTTTTCAGGCTGGCAACGTGGGCACAATGTTTTGCAGCAATATTGGGCCATTTCCTGGCTTTTTGAATCATGGGTACAGAAGCACAATATCCCACATTCATAAACTGAGGGTTTTCTGAAGAACTGAATTGGGAAATAGCACAGATTAAACAACAGAGTATATAACTAATATGGAGAAATACAGGCTCAAAAGAAGCAAACTCACATGGCTAAGAGGGTTCAAAGGAAGGATCTTTCCCTAAATCATACACACACACAAATGGGGGTAGACTGGGGAGCAACCAATGTGTGGAGAAAATATTCCCAGGAGCTAGATGAAGGATGACAAAGATTTTGTCTCCAGCTACCTATGGGGCTTTTGGTTGAGGTGGGGGAGACGCAAGTACCCTGAGAAAATAACAAAGCCTGAAAAATACTTCTTAGCTAATATTTCCCTTTTAGCTGGTTGTGTTTGGTTTTCTGTGCCAGTAGCCTATTCAGAGTTGAGGGAATTTGCTTAAATCCCCAATAAAATGTGCAAGCCCAGCTAATAAGGTTAGAATTAGCTAGCGAAGTCTCCCTCTGTAATTACAGCTGTTGTTCCAACACTCTCCCTAAGCCAACGTTTTATAGAAAATAACACTCTTTAGGCTATCTTTAGGTATAAAAAGGGGAAATGCATTTTCTCACTAATTTTCACTAATACAGCAGGCTCATAGAAGTCCAAAAGTTATAAGAAAGAAAACAGGAGATTAAAAGTAGCAAAAAGGTTTTTTTCTCAATCCACTTGGCATGAGAAAGTATGCAGGCAATATTTAGGCGATATTTAGGCGTATATATATTTGAAAGCACCTTTGTAAACAGAAGCATCAGTGACATTAGTTGGATTCAGGCATCTGCTTCATGTTGCAAATTGGGGGACAAAATGTTAATTATTTACTTTGCTATCTTTGCATTTTCATTGCCAGGGATAAGAAGAGAAAATTGTGAGATTTTCTTCAGCATCTGCCAAAAAGACTTGGCTGACAATACAGTAAAATACATCTTGAATGGGGGCTATATTTGTTGTTCTTCCTCACCCAGCAAAATGTCTTCAGTATTTCTGTTTATTTCACATTTTGATAGGGAATATTCAAGGCTAAGCATTCTGACACCTGCTGTGTACCTATGTCAGTGGAGGCAAACCTTTTTGGGCTCGCGTGCCCAAAATGAGGGGGGGGGGGGAGAAACCAGTGGCTGTCGTGCCGCCCGGAAGTCCGGAACCGGAAGTGGCGGTTTCAGGGGGAATCATAGGGACGGACCCAGAGGACCAGGAACAGGAAGTTTAAGGGGGAATCATAGCGACGGACCCAGAGGACCAGGAAGTGGCAGCGGAAGGAGGAATCATAGTGACGGACCCAGAGGACCAGGAAGTGGCAGCGGAAGGGGGAATCCCAGCTGCAGCCGGCTCATAAGGTTTGCCTCCACAAGGGAGGGAGGGAGGGCCACTACTTCGCGTGCCATAAGAAAGGGCTTCGCGTGCCACCTGGGGCACGCGTGCCACAGGTTCGCCACCACTGACCTATGTTATTACTACTGCCTCTCAGAAGAGCTTCTTTTAATGAGTGGAACAAGTTAACTAATCTGGGAGATGCAGTGCTGAAAAAAAGCAGCTGCATTCCTAATCATTACAGCTTACAATATTCCATGAATTTCACAAACCTGTCATTTTTCAACGTCTACGTTGAAAAATGACATGCCCAAGCCAATGTCTACGTTGGCTTGGGCATGTCATGAGAATGACTGATGGTTGGATTCCAAAAGATCTGTATGGAGAATTAGTGCAGGGAAATCGCCCCAGAGGGAGACCACAGCTGCGATACAAGGATATCTGCAAGTGGGATCTGAAGGCCTCAGGAATGGACCTCAACAGATGGGAAACTTTAACATCTGAGCTTGGAGCTGTTCAGCTTGGAGGGAGGCGGTGCATCATGACTTCTCCCATTATGAAGAGACACTTGTCCAGCAGACCGAGGCAAAGAGGCAGTCCCGAAACCAGCAAAATCAGGGAGCTGAACAGGGGACAGATTGTATTTGTCTTCAGTGTGGAAGGGATTGTCACTCTCGAATTGGCCTTCTCAGCCACACTAGGCGCTGTTCCAAGTCCTCCATACAGAGCTCGTTACCATAGTCTCTCGAGACTGAAGGATGTCTATTCTAATCGTTTTTCAAATATTAAGCTGGGATAGGATGAGGAGAATCACCTTGTCACAGCTTTCTTTGAGCAAGATGTACTTTTCCTATTAAATTATTATTTATCACACCTGATCACACAATGAGATGGAGGAACATGTTGCAGATTTTTCAATCCATTCTCCATGAATTTCAGAACAAATGAAGCAGATGGCATACAACATTTTTAAAAAAATCTTAATCTACTGCTCAGAGAGAAAAACAATGATATTCTGTGCAATTTGGTTGTGTTAACTATTTGTGTAATATTCTGCAGACCAATATCTCTGTCAGGAATGCACCTCCTTAAAGGTGCTATTCCGCTAGCAGAAGGTGCCAACTTTAGTTCCCAAATTCCACCACCCTTTGAACTCTAGGCTGGGTGAAACCTAGAAGGTGGACAACTATGAGCAAGCTTCTAATCCTAGATTTCTAATTACTCCCTTATTTGGGATAAAATACTCCTGGCTTTGCACACCAGCCTGACCAGATAGAACACCCAAAGAACAAAAATAGCCAACATGGCCCTGTGGCTAAGGCACTTTCTTTAGACACTCAAACTCTTCTTCCGCCAAGGATTACACTTGAGTAAAATATAAAATAAGGTTTATTCAAAAGAGAGTAAAAAATTATAAAACATAAGGAATTCAAAAGAGTTACAAATTGTACTGTTAAAATGCCAAGCCTCTGAGGATTAAATGAGCTTCTGTATGCAATTTCCCATAAAATAAAGAAACTAGCTAACTAGAGTATAATGGATTTACTACTTAATTATCATGCTATTCTACATTACCATTGCTAAGTCTCCTAATCAATCAACGAAGGCTGTAAAACTTGTCACTCCCTCCTCCGACTCCTTCTCCAACTCACACACTATCCAGATTGGCATCCTCCAGGCTGGAGGACGCCAATCTGGACAAGAGGGAAACCATCCCCTGGGGGGACCCGTGACGGGCCCATATCCAGTTACACTAATACTCCTTGTGGGGAGGGGGAAGGGGGCTTCTGGTAGTGGGCGATTCGATTCTCAGGAACAGAGAGTGAGGGGTGTGTGACAGTTGTGAGAACCACATGGTGACTTGCCTGCCTGGTGCAAAGGTTGTGGACATCACGTCTCGTCTGGATAGGCTGGTAAAGAGTGCTGGGGACGAGGTAGCAGTCGTGGTGCATGTCGGCACCAATGACGTGGGGAAATGTAGCCGTGAGGTCCTGGAGGTCAAATTTAAGTCGTTAGGGAGGAAGCTCAAAGCCAGGACCTCAAAGGTAGCATTCTCAGAAGTGCTACCTGTTCCATGCACAAGGCTAGCTAGGCAGGCAGAGTTCAGGGGTCTCAATGCTTTGATGAGACAGTGGTGTCAGGGGAAGGGGTTTAGATTCATTAGGCACTGGGGAACGTTTTGGGACAAGCCGGGCCTGTACAAGAGGGCTTCACTTGAACAAACACAGAACCAGACTGCTGGTGCATAACATTTAAAAGGTGGCAGAGTAGCTTTTAAACTGAATCCTGGGGGAAAGCTGACAGGAGCTTAGTGGCGTCCGGTTCGGGACTCCTCAGCCCTCTGGAATGAGGGTGGAGAGGGAAGAGAAGTGATGACAGTGTAGGGATTATGACTGGGAGCATGATGGGATGTGAGAGTTGGTCCACTGGAAGGGGAAGCTGTGGAAAAAAGAAACAAACAAGCAGCCCTTCTTGGGGGACCCCATACGCAGGTGCTTCTATGCAAATGCCCGAAGCATCCGAGCAAAGATGGGAGAGCTGAAACATTTGGTGGCTAGGAATAACATTGATATAGTGGCCATAATGGAAACCTGGGGAAATTTGGAGAACCAGTGGGATACCGCAATCCCAGGCTATGAACTCTATAGGAGGGATAGGGAGGGGCGTGTTGGAGGTGGGGTGGCCATCTATGTCAAAGAAGGGGTAGAATCCAGCAGAATGGAGATGGACGGTGGGTCAGACTCCATCATAGAATCACTGTGGGTTAAACTACTAGGCCCAAGGAGCAATGTGATTGTGGGGGTGTGCTATCGTCCTCCAGATCAAAAACTTGAGGGGGACCTTGAAATGAGGAGACAAATCAGGGAGGTGTCCAAGAGGGACAGGATTGTAATCATGGGGGACTTCAATTATCCTCACATCAACTGGGCCAATGCGTGCTCGAGTCAAGAAAAAGAGACCGGGTTTCTTGACATGCTAAATAACTGTGCCTTGGAGCAACTTGTTACAGAGTCCACCAGACGACAGGTGACTCTGGATTTAATATTGTGTGATACTCAGGATCTGGTTAGGGACGTGAATGTCACTGAGCTACTAGGGAATAGTGACCATGCTGTGATCTCTTTCACCATGCATGTTGGGGGGAGAGTGTCAAGCAAATCTGACACAAAAACCCTTGCTTTCCGAAGGGTGGACTTCCCTCAGATGAGGAAACTAGTTAGAAAGAAGTTGAAAGTGAAAGTAAAAAGAATCCACTCTCTCCAGAGTACATGCAGCCTGTTTAAAACAACGGTAGTAGAAGCCCAGCGGAAGTGTATACCACAAAGAAAGAAGGGCTCAACTAAGTCCAAGAGGGGGCTGGCATTTGATAAGGTAGACCATAACCTACTTCTGCGTAAGATAGAACAAAGTGGGATAGACAGCGCAGCTACCAGATGGATTTGCAGCTGGCTGATCAACCGCACTCAACGTGTGGTCCTCAATGGAACCACATTTACGTGGAGGGAAGTGTGCAGTGGGGTCCCTCAAGGTTCTGTCTTGGGCCCAGTGCTCTTCAACATCTTCATAAATGACCTGGATGAGGGGATTGAAGGAGCACTCATCAAATTTGCTGATGACACCAAGCTGGGGGGAGTTGCTAATACTTTGGAAGATGGACTCAACATTCAGAAGGATCCTAGACAGACTTGAACATTGGGCCCTATCCAATAAGATGTAGTTCAGTGGTTGGAAAAGTAAGGTCCTGCACGAGAAACCAGATGCACAGGTGATACCTGGCTCGACAGTAGTGCCTGTTGTGATGCTCACGGCCCCCTAAAGGGTTGTTGGGCATTTGGCCAGAGAGTTCGGCCAGCACTTATCTACCACTTTTGCGCTGGATCGAGTCCTTAGACCTCAGCAGTGCGTAGCATAAGCCCTTTGAACAAGTCTGACCTAAAAAGAACACTTCATACTTACTCAGTACTTTGCAAGTACAGGCACATGGGCTTTGTGATTCCTTAGAACTCACAACAGCTCAGTTAGGTAGGACTCTTGAATGATAGCTAGTTTGTGGCCCTCTCCACCTCCTGGATTTAGCCAGACCCTGCTGTTCAAGAGATCAGTCCTCAGTAAGGATTTTTAATATTAAATTTTTATTAGAAAAATAAAGATTCATTAGAAATCAGTTTATATTGCATAAGCTTTAGCATTCAAGAACATATTCAAAGATCATTGCAGTTAAATAAGATAACTATTTCCCATTTAAAATAGTAAACTCTAAAAGCTAATCTAGGGTAGGCTATAGTGGGCTATGGTGGGCTAGCCCCCACCTCCTTCTTTCTCCTTACTTACATCCTCTCTCCTTCATGGAATCTAACAACACAAAAACATCATCCGTCTCCATCCATCATCAGTAAGCATTAGTAAGCAGTAAGCTAAGCTACATTCACATAACCCATTGTCCATTTTCTACTCTCCCAACTCCTCCCTTCTCTATGGCCTTTCTGGCTGTTAACCAATTAACTTTTTAGAGGTTGTACCACCTCTCTCCTTCTCTAATTCCCATGAGATTCCAGGTTTATGTCTTCTGTAACAAGCTTGGAATGTTGAGTCTCCAGGGCCTCTTCATTTGGCCTTCAAGATATCTGGATCTTGGCTGTAACGGTCTCAGAAAAACACTCTCATGGCGTTTAGAAAAACACATTTCAAAGTATCTCAAATCATCTTCACACAGAACCTAACTGACTCCATTTTACATTTCTCTGACTACATATCCCATCATCACAACACACTTTTGACTACATATCCCATGATCATGACACCTGTGAGAGGGATTTTGCTGTCCTGGTGGACCACCGCCTAAGGATGAGTCAGCAGTGTGCTGCAGCTGCCAAGAAAGCCAACACAGTCCTAGGCTGCATCAACAGGGGGATAGCATCAAGATCACGGGAAGTGATAGTACCACTGTATACCACGCTGGTGAGGCCACACTTGGAGTGCTGTGTCTAGTTCTGGTCACCACAATACAAAAAAGACTCTGAGGCCCTGGAAGGGGTGCAGAGAAGAGCAACAAAGATAAGGGGACTGGAGGCTAAATCCTATGAAGAATGACTAAAAGAACTAGGTATGTTTAGCTTAACGAAGAGAAGACTAAGAGGAGACATGATAGCAGTCTTTCAATATCTGAAGGGTTGCCACAGGGAAGAGGGCATCGATTTATTCTCCATTGCGCCTAAGGGTAGGACAAAAACCAATGGGTGGAAACTCATCAGAGGGAGATCCAACCTGGAAATAAGGAGGAATTTCCTGATGGTGAGAACCATTAAGCAGTGGAACAGCTTGCCTCCCATTGTTGTAGGTGCCCCATCACTGGAGGTGTTCCAAGAAAAGATTGGACAGTCATCTGTCTGGGATGGTATGAGGTCCGGGATGGTATGAGGTCTCCTGCCTTGGGCAGGATTAGAAGACCTCCAAGGTCCCTTCCAACCCTATGATAATTCTATTGATGAAATATTTTGTAGCCTCTGCATGTGTGAAGAAGCACAAGGTTAATTTAGGTTCCATTCCTGAGTTAGCTAAGCAGTACAGGTATCACTGCCTCATAGCTTCTTGCCATGCAGGTTTACTACTGAAAAAATCCATAGATAAATCCATGGGAAGGGGCTGACACCATTCTCATCCAAGTATTATGTGTTCTTTTAGCCAAAGGAATGTTAGCAAGGGAAGCAGCAGAGTCATTGAATGATACCTAACCACAGGAATCCTAATTTAGGTAATAGGGGATCATAATTGTATCCTATCACTCCTCCAAGGATCTCATGGTACTGTAGAGCTATAGTTCAGGGACAGAGCACTTTTTTTTCCATGTACATGGTCCCATATTCATTCAGCAGGCAGGACTGAGAAAGATCCCTTTCTGAAATCCTGGTGAGAAGCTGCTGATCAGTAGGGAGAAGACTTCTCTAGCCTGATGACCTCCGTTCTTATGGGAGTAAAACCTCTCCAAATTCTTGATCACTAGGCATTCTGGCAGGGGTCAATGGGAGTTGAACTGAAAACATTTGTAAGGCACTAGACTGGTGAAAGTTCAAACAACAACAAGCAAAATGGACCAAGGGTATGTGTAGAGAATAATGCCATCTTATTATCAGAGCAACCATGTGGTGAGAGTTTGCCTGACTTCCTCAAGATCACCTTGTGCACTTCATGGGTAAAGAGAAAATTCGAATCCACTTTCTGAGGCGGTCTACCTCCTTTATAACAAAGCCTATGATTTTAAAAGTTTTCCAGTAATTATTATTAATAAGGTACAATCATATTCTGTCTTTGCTTCCAGTTTCTTTTTCTCCAAGATTGCATCAGTTACAGGTGTGCCTGGCCTATGGTGTGGGAAGGGGCCACCTTGACTTGGTAAGAGAATTGCCACTACAGAGCAGCATAGGTTTGAACGGAAACTGAAGTGGAATCAAGGAGAAACCTGAAAGCAGGCCAGAAAAAGAGAAGGCAGACTAGTATAAATATATATATATGTTAATTTACAGGAATTGAGGTAATAATGGCCTAAATCCAATTGCTAGTTTTAACTAGAGCAGACACGTTGAATCAGTTTGTGAACAGTAATAGTGAATTTGTATGTAAATTACATGTATTCAATGGGTCCACACAACCTGGGATGAGTAATGCCAATTTAGACCAGTGACAGCACATTTCACCGCAATGAGTAAGACAATGACCAACTGCTTCTTTAGTCTTCTGACCAAGTGCTAATCAAGTTATCTGGCCAATCTACATCTGATTCTGATGTAGAATTACTGTTTTATTCACAATCAGATATGAAATAACAAAATTAGGCCAAACAACTAATGGTAGCTTATTGCTTTATGAATGTTCATATTTTCAGAGTGCCTCAAGCTGTACCAAACCACTTCCAATTTTAGAGTGTAATTCATAAGAATTAAAACAGATTATTGCATGATTTAAAAGAGCACAGAAACTGTGAGTTACATTGGCTTCCTTTAAACTTCACACAGCCTTTTAAAATTATCAGTTTTTTTCTTTCTATCTTTGAAATAATTTCTGTTGTACGTGTGCCAAATCTATATGTATCTCAAATATGCAGAAAAAGGATGAAGCAGAAATTAGACATTGATGTAGTATCTCAACTTGCTACATTTTTCTCTCTTTGTAGAATGCAAGCCAAGAATTGGTCAACCTTGTAACAACTAAGAATTACGTACAAAAAAACCTTCTCAGAAGCTTTCAAAAGACATTGCCTGAGGCATGTTCTGCTTCATATAATGTTGGGAAGAAAATTAATACAAAGCTGCTTTTAACTAAGCAAGAACTAAGTTGGTGTTTGGTAGTGACACTTTCTAACTCTTTTGTCTTTTAGTTTTGCTTACTTCATGCTGATCTTCATATTGGCAGAATGCACAGTTTCACGACTGACTGGGCAAAACCATGTTGCTTAATGTAGTAAAACACACTAGAGTCAGCCCATAGAGTCACTGGGAATTTAATGAATCAATTGAGCCCTGTGATGCAGTGGTTAAACTGCAGTACTACAGTCAAGCCTCTGCTCATGACCTGAGTTTGGTCCTGATGAATTCTGGTTGCCAGCTCAAAGTTCACTCAGCCTTCCATCCTTCTGATGTCAGTAAAATGAGTACCCAGCTTGCAGGTGGTGGAGGGGGCAAAGTTTTGTTTGCATAATCATGTTGTAAACCACCCAGAGAGTGCTTTAGCGCTCTGCGGCAATATATAAACAACAACAATAATTCCTACGTAAGTTCTATTGATTCAAGTTGACCTCTTTAACTGGATTTACTATGCTAAAATAAGTTGCTGTTAAGAGTATAAAATCTCCATTGATTCAATGTGTCTACTTTAGTGTAATTTCCTATGCTAAGCAATGGGATTTTAGTCAGAGACTGAAAACCAGGGGAGTAGAGGGAGAGAATTCAGTCTACCAATACTAACTGTTCCACTGACAGACAGATACCAATGGATACAATTGATATAATCAATTTTGTAGGAGGGAATCGGTCTCCCTTTCCCCAATGTTATAAGGTGATGCAAAAACATTTGTTTTGTTAGACATTTGCCTTGCACACACAAACCTTAGTACTTTGATATATAGCTTCCAGATCATTTGTGTCTAGTCTCTCCACAGTCTGCCTCCCTGTACAAATTTTCTTCCAAGATTGTGCCTTGATCCTCTGACCTGAGAGCTATTGACTTGAAATATGAGTACCAGGCTCCCTGGTAAGTTGAAAAGAATAAGTGCAGTTTCACTTGCCCACACATTGTACAGCTTCACTTGTTCAAGAATTTTTTATGTAAATATCTCAGATGTCTCACACATCTTATTATTAACAACTCAGAATACATATCTGTGATGTGGCATTCATTTATCATGCCTTAGGGCATTTATTTAACAAGAACCACTCAATCGTATAAGAAAAGGTTTTAATTTCCTTCAGTGAAAGAAAATAAAAGAAATGATAGAAATGGCTGATAGGAGTTGTGCAGGAATTCTGCGCAACTCTATTGTCTGAAACATTTCACAGGCTAGTAGTTGGAAAGTGATCATTCTAAATGCCACTGCAGCTATAGAAATAGGATATGCATGGTGCTGACAGAATTTTAATACTGAAGTTAACTTTTTTGTGTTAGACAATGTGCATGCAAAGGGAGTGTTCTGAAAAATCTTCAGAAGATCTTCAGAAACGTCTGCATGTAATGCAAACAAGATTTAAGCAAATTCCATTTTTACAGCACAAAATATCTAAGTCACACCACTACAACCTTTCATGTATTTCCATGCAGATATGCATTTCTCCTCTAAAGGTGAGGCACTCAGCATGAGAGGTAGGATTGCAATGGGAACCTGGAGGTTCATTCCACTTACATTCATGGAAGAGAGAAATAAAAAGGCATCTTAGCAAGTATAAGAGGAGCTACCTTCAAAGGCATAGAATGCTGGACTACAAGTTTTTGCAGCTCTGCAGATTAACTTGCTTTTGTTTTACGATTGAACATCCAGAGCCTCATTTGAGTGTTTGGTTTCTTTTGCCTGTTAATTGTTCAAACATTGTAGACTGGAAAAATGCACTTCTAGCGGGATAAAGGTTTATCACCTTATAACTGCAAAATTGAGATTTGATTCTGCCTCAGTAGTCGCAGTAGTGAGTACCCAAAGCTAGTGAGATAATTAGAGGTCAGATCATGTGTAACCATGCATGACCACAACTACAGAACTGCAATGAGAGCTCCTTGCCTGAGACTTTCACCTGTACTCTAGCAATGACCTGGTCAGACATCTGTGTACCAGGTGCAGTACAGGTACACAGACACGCTCTGCACATATTTTTGTGAGGATTTTGTGAGCCCCCTCCCATTTCCAACCTAAGTCTTTCATTTAGATCACAAATTTCAATTCAACGGTTTTATTAAACATGGTAGAAATATTTGTCACCTCAGTTTTATCTAACTTGGTGATTAAAACATTGTCTATAGGTGTTGAATGTCCTTTCTTTAAAATGTCAATGTCCCCTTCTTTGGTTTTAACTAAACTAGAAACAGGTGATAATGAATTGGCTCCACTGATAGCCACAGCTAACTCCATGCCAGGATCTAGTGGTGAAATACTCAACCTATACTCAGTTCCCAAACCTTCTTGCCCGTAACATTACGGATTTGTAAGGGGAATGGTCTCCTCCCAAGACTGATCCCAGGGGAAGTTAGGCAGGCCCAATTTTCTCTGTTCTGTCTGTCTGTCTCTCTAAACACTCTTGTTCCCTCTTCCCGTCTTTGCTATTTCTCCCCAGTAAGGAGGTTTCCACACCTTGTTATTCTTCCACTCTCTTTCAGCAACTTCTCTTGGTACCTTAAAAGTGACCCATTCTGTCTATGGATTGTCTTTTATTATTTCTATCCAAACTTCTTCCACTTTCTTCTCTTCCTCTTCTTTTGCCCAGAGCTCCTCAGCAACTGTCCTAACTGCCTCTGTCAGTCCCCCTTTATTCCCCTTAAGGTAAAGGTAAAGGTTCCCCTTGACATTTAGTCCAGTCGTGTCCGACTCTAGGGGACGGTGCTCATCCCCGTTTCCAAGCCATAGAGCCAGCGTTTGTCCGAAGACAGATTCCGTGGTCACGTGGCCAGCGCGACTAGACACGGAATGCCGTTACCTTCCCACTGAGGTGGTACCTATTTATCTACTCACATTTTTACATGCTTTCGAACTGTTAGGTTGGCAGGAGATGGGACAAGCGACAGGAGCTCACTCCGTCGCATGGATTCGATCTTACGACTGCCGGTCTTCTGACCTTGCAGCACAGAGGCTTCTGCGGTTTAACCCGCAGCGCCACCACGTCCCTATTTTTCCCCTTGCCACCTGCCAAAATGGTCTCTTTCAACGGTTTTTCCCTCTCTGAACATTCCAGAGTTCCTATATTGAAATCAGTCATTCCTGCCCTCAAGTCAGTTAACGCAGGATTATCTTCAGGTTTTCTGGTTGGAGGGGACTGCACACCAATTGGTTCTCTCTCTTTCTCACCATTCATTCATTCATTCATTCATTCATTCATTCATTTTTACCCCACCTTTCTCCTTAGAATCCAAGGTGGCTGTGATGGAAACCCTGTCCAAACTGCATAGTAACAGCAAAGCAAGGTGATTGGCTGGGTGGTGCATGTGGCCAGCCTATCCTGGAGCCTGAAGGTGGAGGGGGCTAGAGGGCTGGAAGAAAAGGAGAAGGAAAGTGTAACAGACGATGGATGGTGTGTTGTTAGGCTGTGTGGCATTTGCCCAGGTCATGATTATTCATATGTAGACCAATGGGAGTGCTGGAGGGGCAGAGTCACAAGGTATAAGAGACTCAGCAGCAGGAGGAGGGGGGAGATAGGGTTCTAGAGATAGATATAGATAGGGTTTTGAGATGGATAATTAGAGTGTTAGAGAGTTGAGAGAGTTTTGGAGTTTGGGCGGGAGAGTGGTGGTTGAGGGTGGAAAAAGGAGAATGTTTGTTTAAGAGTTAACAACATTGCTTGTTCTATCAACACCTGTATCAATAAACAATTTCTATTTGGTTCTTTTAAAATGACATATGGCCTGGACATCTATCATTCATAATAGGTATTGTTGATGAAATCAACTGGTGGCAGCTGAGGGGCACGTAGCGTGAGCTCCTAGTTTGCTGAAACAATCAGGGGCCACATAGAATCATGACCAGCTGTTGTGTTGTAACTGAAGAAAACTGAAGCTTAGATCTGTTTCCCAAGTTGTTGTTACTTTGTAATAAAGAAAACATTTTTCATTCAGTAAGCTGGTGTGCTTACTGGCTGAAGTCAAACTTTTTAATGAAAAGCTATTTTAAAAAGTGACAAGCCTAGGCTGGGGCTGGTCACAGCGGCTTACAATAATTAAAAGACAATATTTAAATGTTAAAAACAGTGAGTATACAAATATTAAAAAGAATTAAAGAAGTATTATATGAAAAATTGTCAATAAAATCAATACTAAAAACATATTTTTAAAAAGAGCACAAGAATTCAGAAGAAAAAAAACCCTCTCAAATTGCCAGCCACTAAGGAAATGCCTGCCTGAAGAGAAAGGTCTTTGCCTGCTTGCAGAAGACAACAAAGATGTGGTCACCCTAGCTTCTCATGGGAGGGAGTTCCAGAGTCTGGGAGCAGCAACAGAGAAGGCCCTCAAGCATGCCTGTGAAGGTGGTGGGACCGAGAGAAAAGCCTCCCCTGATTATCACTTTTTAAAGAGTCTATCCTTCTAGTGTATTGGTCTCTGGAACTAAAAATTACAGCAAAACCTTATTTACATGCATTAATACATCACCCCAGAACACAACCATTGAATTATTCCAGAGACCAATACACTGGAAAGATAGACTCTTGAAAAAATGACAAACCACAAAACGAGCAAAGTGGATTGGACCCCCCCCCCCACAGGTGGACATAACGAGGGTCCACTCACCATCTGTTGCGGGCTCCATGCTCCCTTCCTATCGCTCTGGAGCTCGCGGTCGATTAGCCACTCCTGGCAGGAGGCGGGATGAGACTCTCTGCCAGGTCAAAGAGTGGCTTGCCGACCGCGAGCTCAGGAGTGATAGGAAGGGAGTGCAGATCCCGCAGCAGCAGCAGACGGTGAGTGGACAGTCCGGCCTCAGGGGGCTGGACCCTTGTTATGTCCCCCTGGGGGGGTATTCATATACGAATACTACCATCTCTAATCATGAACTAAAAGGGAGGGAGGAGGTAGTGACATGGGGCCATCACCCAGAAGGAGGGTGACATCTCATGCAGGGATGTGGCAAGGGGCAATCAGGTGGGCTCTGAGAGGAGAGTCGTATACACATTTTTGGATCTGTGGATGACAGCTCTCCAGCTCCAGAAAAGCTGGCCACAGTCATGCAGTGGCTTGCAGTCCCTCATGGCCAAAGTATGCCATGAATGTGAAAGGTGAAGCATCTCATAGGCAGGATCCACAAGGGATACATGTTGGGGGGGGGGTGCGGCCGGTAACAGCTCCCACATCCAGGATCTTGTGCTCCAGTTCCAAGTTAAGTAGCATGACATACTCATATTGTTTATTGTGATAAACATTGGGCCTGCCAGGAGGAGCCACTTTGCTCACAAAGCTTCCATTAATTAGTTGAAAGACTACTAAAACCTGCAGTTGCATAAAATGCCTCCCTGGTCACTACCAATCCTTCTTCTGTGGCGGGGAATCAGATAAATTACTGGCAGTGGTGAACTATGGCTTCCAGGAAATCACTGAGAACCCTGCCAGTGGAAGACTGTGATAAACCATGGTGTGACATTCCACCCAGTGTTCCCTGTTTGTTTCCCCCAAACCAAGGTTCACTCTGGCGACGTTTTCTCTTTCATTCTCTGCCACCAGTGGATATCCCTTATCCACACTTGCACAATACTTGAATCAGACACTTGCTGCCAACATAACTTGTTTATTTAGATTGAATTTAAATCACAGATGTTCTTTTTAATCAATGTATAGAATCACTCATTAAAACTTCTTATATTTGGTTACACGTTCAATTCTTCATTTGTTTTATTGATTTATTCACTTTAACCAACTTATTACTATCAGTTCTCTCTAGTTCTCTGACTATCTCCCAATCTTGACTATTCAATATCTCTCCTCCACACCTATCACTCTCATTCTCTCTCCCTCCTTCTCTCTCTCTCCAACTGCCTAACTGTCTCCCTGACTCCGCCCCTCCTGTCCTCTCATAGGCTCCTGCACTTGAGCTTCAGCTATGAGTGACAGGAGTGACGTGGGCATTCCGTCACACATGGGCTCTGCCTACATCCCACTGGAAGTCTCCAGGTAATGCAGTCCCAGTAGAATCTTCTGGAGAACAGGGACACTGCACTTTGACTGGAACATCCTCTGCAGCTGTAGGCCAAGGATCACATACAATTCTTGGATGCAGGTCTTATTGAGACAGAAGGCTCTGATGCACTCTGTGTCTGTCAGGATGAGATTGGTGATCCATGGGATGGTTCTGAGTGTTTGCTGTTGAGACTGATGCTCTTGATAGTCATAGATGCATGCAGTCAGTACTGGGATGTGCAATTTTATCTGTATGGGTAGTGGGGGGAATGGCAAGAGGGCCAGACCAGGACAGTCCCCTCTCTTATTACGCTGGTCTTTTGCAGGGAACAAAAGGTTAGGGAGGGGGGAGGGAGTTAGGACTCTGAGCATTTCCCTCTTGTGCTGTGGTCCCCATCCTCTCTCAGTAGCAGTAACCTTTCTCAGGGAACATGGATGGTGTGGGCTGTATCAGCAATATGTGTACTTTCCCCATAACTGCCCTGTTAGGACTGCTTCTTAACTGTCACATCAGGATTGTCAGAGCTCTTTATGCTTCCCAGCCCTACCCATCAACCCTTGCACCTACCTGCTGGAGTTGGCAGGTGGCATCCCTGTGAATCCATTTTTGTCTGACCTATCTTCAGCAGCAAGGAGTGAACTCCTGAGAGATCCTTATTGATTCTAGCCATTCTACATGGCCTAGGCTTGTTGGATGAAAGGTGCCTTTAGTGGGTGCCCAGATGGGAGGATGCTTCCATAGAGCTGCTGTTAGGCATATCCTAAGTAGCATGGAAATGAGCCATCTTCCAACAGAAGCCTTGCCTCTTTTCCACAATTGTGCTTTTCGCACTCAGAATGGCTGGCTGTTGGAAGGCCATAGCTGAAGAGGCTAACACCCCCACCCTCAAAAGAGGGAGCTCAACTGGCAGGCACAGGAGAAGACAAAGCTGGAGGACCTAGTTGCTCAGGACTGTGAAATAGTATTTAATGTCTGGGCTGGGCCAGTGGCAGATGAAAGTGAAAAGGTTGTGTCAGGACCAGCCTCCTATTAGGGAACGCTGCTCCTTCGGCCAGAGAGCCTCCAGGCCTTTATGTACCTCCTTTCAGCTGGGTCGAGTCCTATCAAACACCAGCAAGAGCGTAGCATAAATCCTTTCCAGCAAGTCTGGCCTAAAAAGAACACTCCTGTACTCACTTGATACTAGCAAGTACAGACACCTGGGCTTTGTAATCCCTTAAGACTGACTAAAGCTCAGTGAGGTAGGACTCTGTCTAGTAGCAATCTTGTGGCCTTGCCACCCTCTGAAGGCAAGCTTAGCAGGTTTGCTGTTCAAGAGACCAATCCTCAAGATTTTTAAGATTAATTTTTTATTGGAAAAGATAACACTAACAATACTGTATGCTGATATTTTGATAGTCTGGGATAATTATCTCAAGGCACGTAATGTTAAACATGTTAAAAGTTATGTTAAAAATCATTATGTTTTGTTAAAATCACACTTTGAAATATCAGTATGCTAAACAAATTAAAACATACACCCTATAATGAATTAAGTCTCTCATAACCTGTAGTCATATCACATACATAAGTACTTCCTCTCTATGAAAAGGATTTTGGAGACTAGCACATAATTTTTATATATCAAGGCTAGCACTTCCTCCCCATTGTTTAGCCTCCCCACCCCCTTTGCTTTAAGCTTTGAAAGTTTCTGCTAGTAAGAAATGGTTGCCTTCTATACTGATTTTTAAAAAGGTTGTGACATTTGGACAGAGGCCATTCTAAGTTAGTCTGATAGGCTTCTGTAATAATAAGACAAAGGAGTAATCGGATTGCATGTCGGGTCTAAAAAAACACAGTCTTGCGGTTTGGGATAGTAGCTTATAAAGGGGAGTAGCCTATGCTTTACGTTATAAAAATCATTCACATGTTTTTCTGCTGAACCTTGCTTTCCCCTTTTAAAAACAACTGTGTGAGTAAACTGGATATCCATGTTTTGTTGCAGAATGTTAGTGCACTTAATCAATGTCATGGCCAATTAGGTTAATCTGTATTCTTGCCTCCACCCAGCCTCCTGCCTCATGACTGGGGGCCCAGCTTGAATCCATTTTACGAGTGGATCCCTTCCACTAGTATTCTGTCCCCTTCATGGGTAGTGATTGAACAGCCACCCTGGGGTCCTCCCACCATCAAGCCATCCCCAGCTCTCATGTTTGAGTGGCAAGGCCTTCTTTCTGCATTTGTTTTCACTTAGCACCCCTAGATGAAGGCAAGTCATGGGTTTCTTCTGTCATGTACCATCCCACTCTTTCCCTGAGATTATGGATGAAAATGGGAGTTCTGGGTCCCTCTTTTTTTCCTGCAACATTCTCCCAAGGAGAATGGCCCTGAACTTCCTTGTGAAACAACAAGAATAAACAAATATTGCTTCTTTCCACAGTTAAGAGTTGTTGTATGTAGCGTTTTATAGATCAGGTTCAGAGGAAAGGTGCTTGGAAAACAGTGTGCCTGGATATCAGTCTCTCCCCTCAAAAGCACCCTTTTAACTTACACAATGAGCAGACAGCAGAGAGGGACATACATGCACAGAATGTGTTTGTGTAGCTGTGCTGCACCTGACACTTAGCTGTCTGACCAGACCATTCCCAGAGTACAGGTGCAAGGCCTAGGTAAGGAGCTCTCACGGCAGTTCTGCAGCTGTGGTTACACAAGACTGAGTGGTATGGAAGCTGCATCTGTGGCACAGCTGCCTCTGGAAAGAAGATGGGGGATGAACAACAGTCAAAGCACTAGAACAGCATGGAAGGCAGAGGATGGGAGGCCATTGCTTCTTTTGAAGTGGCAGAGCAAATGGTGCTGCTGTGGAGAGGGAGCTGGAGGGGGTGCCAGGGGGATATGGATTGACGTAGCTCATGGACTTTGCAGTCTCCCTGAAGACTCTTGTGCACATGCAGGTTTCAGCTTTCCCATAGCAAATTCACTTGAGTCCTGGAAGACAACAATGGAAATGGGTGTTTGTTTCCTAGGACAGCTGCTCAAAGGGGAACTCAAACCTTGTTCATTGCTAGTGAAAAACCAGAGTGAGAAATACTCTTGTGGGAAAGGCAAAGGGAGATGTACCCTCCCAGCCCGTGGGAGGCTATTCACCCCTCACTTACTTGTAAAGGCACTGTTGTTTTTTGCCCTTGTGAGTGTGTGTGTGTGTCCAGTTGGGATTGAAAAGTCTTAAAGCAAAGTCTACAGCCGTTTCACAGACATAAGTGAAAAGCTCAGGGGAATATGTCAGATAACAACATCCTTGCATTGTATTGTGTTAGAAATCCATTGATTTTCCTTTGATTTTTATATTGTGTCTTCCATTCATGAAACTAATTCCCTGTTTCTCTGCTGTGACTTCAATAAATCTTTAAATTAACTGTACCTGTGAATAGCCACAGATCATCTATGGTTACCGTAAATCATCTCTGGGGCAAATAAAGAACCTTATTTTCAACCAGCAAATGACGACAGATTGCCACTAAGAGTTCCTTTCTCAACACTTGCACGAGAATAGGAAGTTGCATGCACCTCAAAATTGAAAAAAGGAATCCTTCAATTAGTATATTATTGCAGAGAATTTCATAATAATACATTTTGGCTGAGCCTCAAAATGGATCGCTGGATGATTTTGAAACATAAAAGAACTGGTAATGTTCATGAGGGTGCATCCTGTTCAAAGCAAAAGTAAGCTTCTTCCATTCATTTTAAAAAGTGTAGCTGTTATAGCAAGGAATATCTGTCAATTGGCTTCATGTGTACAGATCCGAAAGACAAGCAATTACCATAGCGTGTGTTGTATTATGAGATATTGTCCAATGAGGCCATGAAACTGTCAAAATTGTGAGGACATCTTGATACTAAACATAAAGAACATGCCACAAAGAGCATCAATTTTTTCAAAAGGAAGAAGCATGAGTTCTGGAAAGTAAGAAAATGGTTAAAAAGACGGCAACTGGTTGTAACAATGAAAACGTAGTGAGTGCCTCATTTGAAGTGTCTCAACTAATAGCAAAAATCGCAAAACCGCACACAATAGTTTAAGAACTTATATTACCTGCTGCAAAAATCATGGTTTCTGCATTGATCAATGAGAAAGCTGCCAAGGACCTTTCCTTAATACGTTTGTCAAATGACACAGTTAAGAAGTGAATCCTAACAGTCTGTCAGCCAAAATCAAGGAACAATTATTTGAAAGAATTCACAGTTATTATTCATGTATTTATTTAAAATATTTTTATCCCACCTTTCTCCTTAAAAAGGACCCAAGGCAGCCTATATCATTAAAAAGACAATATTTAAAAGCCAAAACAGTGAGTATACAAATATTTAAAAAGAATTAAACAAGTATTATATTAAAAGTGGTAAATAAAATCAACAATAAAGCACATTTAAAATAACAGAGAGCAACAGTCCATTTAAAAAACCCTCTCAGACCACCAGTCACTTAAGGAAAAGCCTGCCGGAAGAGAAAGGTTGTTGCCTACTTGCAAAAGGACAAGTAGGAGGGAGTTCCAGAGCCTGGAAACAGCAGCAGAGAAGGCCCTCTCCCTTGTCCCCACTAAGCGCACCTGTGAGGATGGTGGGACTGAGAGAAAGGCTTCCCTTGAAAATCCTAAAGCCCGGGCAGGGTCAATGAAGAAGATGCGGTCTTTTAGATAGCCTGGGCCCAACATATAGGGCTTTATAGGTTAAAATCAGCACTTTGAATTCATATGTCCCCTCACTTTGCACTGACATTGGACAAAAGCACGAACATAACAAAGCGACCTTACTGTGCTACATTAGATATGAGCATGAGAGAAGTGTTTTCAAAGATATACTGTTCATCTCCTCGTTGATACACATTATAACTGAAGAAGTATTTAACAGCTTAAACAACAATTAGCACCGACAGGGCACAAGCAATGTTTGGAAAGCTTACTGGACTTCTAGCATGGATTAAAGAAATCATACCGTTCGTGACTTGGTACTATTGCTGCATACATAGGGAAGCTCTAGTTGCTAAGAAGATACCAGAAAAATTAAACCAGACCTTAAATAAGTCAGTCAAAATTGTCAATTTTACAAAAAGCAAATCACTGAATTCAAAACTTTTTGAACAGCTTTGCAAAGATATGGACAGTGAACACCACCAACTTTTGCTACACTGTGAAGTTTGTTGGAGATCATAGAATCACAGAATCACAGAAAAGTGAAGTTGGAAGGGGCCTTCAAAGGCCATCAAGTCCAACCCCCTGCTCAACGCAGGAATACAATCGAAGCATATCTGCCAGGTGATTATCCAAGTTTTTCTTGAATGCCTCCAGTGTTGGAGCACTCACCAACTCCCAAGGTAACTGGTTTCATGGTCATACTGCTCTAACAGTTAGGAGGTTTTTCCTGATACTCAACCAAAATCTGCTTCTTTTAACTTGAGCCCATTGTTGCGTGTCTTGCACTCTGGGATGATTGAGAACAGATCTTGACCCTCCTCTGTATGACAGCCTTTCAAATATCTGAAAAGTGCTATCATATCACCCCTCAGCCTTCTTTTCTCAAGGCTAAACATGCCCAATTCTTTCAGCCTTTCTTCATAAGGCTTGGTTTCCAGCCCCCTCATCATTCTTGTTGCCCTCCTCTGAACTTGTTCCAATTTGTTAACATTCTTCCTGAAGTGTGGTGTCCAGAACTGGACACAACACTCAAGGTGAGGTCTAACCAGTGCTAAATAGAGGGGGACTAGCACCTCACGGGATTTGGAAACCATACTTCAATTAATGCAGCCTAAAATAGCATTAGCCTTTTTTGTAGCCACATCACACTGTTGGCTCATATTTAGCTTGTGATCTACAACAATTCCAAGATGTTTCTCGCTCGTTGTTTTGCTGAGCCAGATATCCCCCATCTTGTAACTGTGCAATTGGTTTCTTTTTCCAAGGTGCAGTACTTTGCACTTATCCCTGTTGAATTTCATTCTGTTGCTTTCGGCCCAGTGCTCCATCCTATCAAGGTCATTTTGAATTTTGTTTCTGTCTTCTAGGGTATTAGCTATTCCGCCCAATTTTGTATCATCTGCAAATTTGACAAGCATTCCCTGTACTCCCTCATCCAAGTCATTAATAAAGATATTGAAGAGCACCGGGCCCAGGACTGAGCCTTGGGATACCCCACTTGTGACCTCCTCCCAGTTAGAGAAGGACCCATTAATCATCACCCTCTGGGTATGATTCTGTAGCCAACTATGTATCCACCTGACACTTGATCTATTCAGCCCACACCTAGTTAGCTTGCTAATCAGGATATCATGGGGCACTTTGTCAAAAGTTTTGCTGAAATCAAGATATACTACGTCTACAGCATTCCCTCTGTCTATCAGAGGGGTTACTTTATCAAAAAACAAGATCAAATTAGTTTGGCAGGATTTGTTTTTGACAAATCCGTATTGGCTTCTAGTTGTTACTGCATTGTTTTCTAGGTGCTTGCACAATGACCGCTTTATGATCTGTTCCAGAAATTTGCCTGCGATTGATGTCAGGCTGACTGGCCTGTAGTTCCCAGGTTCCTCTTTTTTTCCCTTTTTGAAGATAGGGACAACATTGGCCCTCCTCCAATCTTCTGGCACCTCCCCCATTTCCCATGATTTCAAGAAAATAATGGATAGCCGTTCTGAGAGTTCTTCAGCCAGTTCCTTCCGTATTCTCGGATGCAGTTCATCCAGCCCTGGAGATTTGAACTCGTTCAAGGTGGTAAGGTATTCCTTGACTATTTGTTTATCCATCTCCAGCTGCAATCCTGTCCCCCACACTTGCACTTCCAATTTGTTTGAAAGTTCATTGTCTTGTGGGAAAAGACTGAACTAAAATAGGAATTGAGCACCTCTGCCTTTTCTTTGTCATCTGTTATCATTTTACCATCTCCATTGTGGAGCTGTGCCACTATGTCTTTTGTTTGTCTTTTGCTACTCGTATACCTGAAAAATGCTTTTTTATTGCTTTTAGTGTGTCAAGCTAACCTCAGCTCATTCTCAGCTCTTGCCCTCCTAATGCCATCCCTGCATTTCCTTGCTACTTGTCTGTACTCATCCTTGGTGGCCTTTCCATTTCCTGTATATGTCTTTTTTGGTTTTTAGGTCCTCCCTGAGCTTTTTGTGAAGCCACACTGGCCTTTTTTGCTGCCTCCCCCCTTTTTTTCTTGTTGGAATTGTTTGTAGTTGTGCCTTTAGAATTTCTTTTTTTAGAAGCTCCCACTTTTCTTGAACTCCTTTTCTTGTTAGGATCTCCTGCCATGGGACCTTACTTATCCTTGTTCTGAGATTATTAAAATTGACTTTTTAAAAATCCAGCAGACATGTGTGGCTACACACTGCTTTCGTTTCCTTTGAAATGAAGAATTCTAGAAGGACATGGTCACTCTCACCTAGAGTTCCCCTTACTGCCACTTCCCCCACCAAGTCATCTTTGTTGGTCAAAATCAAGTCAAGGATAGCAAATCCTCTAGTTTCTTTCTCCACGTTTTGTAGGAGAAAATTATCAGCCACACAAGCCAGGAATTTCTTTGAAGAGGCATACTTAGCAGAATTTGCTTCCGAACATATATCTGGATAATTGAAATCTCCCATCACTACTACGTCGTGTCTCTTTGAAAACCCTGCAATTTGTTTTCAAAAGTTTCATCCACTTCCTCTCTTTGATTGGGCGGTCAGTAGGAGATTCCAACTACTAAGTTCCTTTTGTTTTTTGCCCCAACTAGATTGATCCAGATGCTCTCGATGGGATAGCCACTCTCCTCCTCCTGTATTTCTGTGCAGGAATGTGTATTTTTGACATATACTGCCACTCCACCTCCCTTTTTATTCTCTCTGTTCTTTTTCATCACTTTATATCCCTCAATTGCTGTATTCCAGTCATGGGAATCATCCCACCAAGTTTCAGTTATTCCTATCAAGTCATACTTCCCCTCCTGAATTAAAATTTCCAGTTCTCCTTGTTTGTTTCCCATACTGGCATTCGTATACAGACACCGGAGGTTGTGTGATTTGTGGCCTGTTTGTCTTTGTACATTTTTATGAATATTATGATGATGATGATTATGATTATTGTTATATTTATTATTGTCATTATTATTGTTAATGTTACTATTGTTGCCCTTTTGATCAGTTTGGTCCATTCCTCTTATTGTGTGTAAGGCTTCATCTACCCTTAAGTCTTTGCTTGCATCTCCCTCCCCCTTCCAATTCAGTTTAAAGCCCTCCTGATGAAGTTCTTCATGCTGTGGGCGAACACATTCTTCCCAGTCCTTGTTAGATGCAAGCCGTCTCTTGCTAGCAGTCCTTCTTCCAGGAAGCTTAGCCAGTGGTCCCAAAAACCAAATTCCTCTTGTCAACACCACCTTCGTAGCCAGTCATTCACCCAGAGGATCTTCTTTTCTCTTTCGATTCGTCTTCCGAGCACTGGTAGGATGGATGAAAAAACTATCTGGGCCCCAAATTCCTTGAGTTTCCTTCCCAGCGCTTCAAAGTCAGATGTGATTTCTAGGTAGCTCCACTTGGCTGTGTTGTTTGTTCCCACGTTGACAAGAAGAAAGCTATATGTATCTGTAGGTTTTATGAGTGATGGCAATCCTTCCATCACATTCCTTATCCGTCCTCCAGGGAGACAGCATACCTGGCAAGTCCATGGACCTCCCGGCATATTTCGGTCTCAATTCCACGTACAGTGGTGCCTCGACTTACGAACATCCCCATTGGTGGCGAAGAGGCTGCTTCTTTGTAGCTCTTTCACCCCAACGGTTAGAGTGAGTGCGATTGGAGGAGGCTTCGGACTGCCTGGTAAGGTAAGGTGCTGCTTTCTGCTTTTTGAAAACTGTTCTGGGTGAGTTTTGCAGGGTGGGTTTGGGCTGGGGGGGGGGTTATGTTTCTGTGCTGTGTTGTTGTTTTGTTTTTTGGTGATTTTTTTTTTTTGCAGCCCCAGCGCCTTCCAATGGGGCTTGCTCTGTTGTTTATTTTTGGTTTGGTTTTTTTTTTTTTTTTTTTGCAGCCCCAGCACCTTCCGATGGGGCTTGCTCTGTTGTTTATTTTTGGTTTGTTTGTTTTTTTTAAGCCCCAGCGCCTTTGGGGCTTGCTCTGTTGTTTGTTTTTGGGGTTTTTTTGCAGCCCCAGCGCCTTCTGGTGGGGCTTGCTGTGTGCTTTATTTTTGGTTTGTTTTTGTTTTTTTAAGCTCCAGCGCCTTCGGGGCTTGCTCTGTTGTTTATTTTTGGTGTTGTTGTTTTTTGGTAATATTTTTTTTGGCCGGAACGGATTAATCGCGTTCCAATGCATTTCAATGGGAAATGGTGCTTCAACTTATGACCATTTTGAGTTACGTCCATCTTCTGGAACGGATTATGGTTGTAAGTCGAGGCACCACTGTAGTAGGGAGTCCCCTACTACAAGTACTCTCCGTGGAGACAGATCTCCCGCCCCCAGCACGTATGCCCCCCACGCACACCCACACGCCCCCCGCATGCACAGATGCCCCACCCACCCATGAGCACTCCCCGCCCACCCACATGTGTGCCCCACCTACCCGCAGATGCATGCATGCGCACCCACCCGCGTGCAGGGGGTGCCCCGCCCACCCATGAATGGTCTCCGCCCCCCCCAACTGGTCCACGGTTTGGAAAAGGTTGGGGACCACTGCCCTACAAGAGTTGGATGTATGTATGTGGTGAGTGGAATATAGAGACACTGAGTCATGTCATCTTAGAGTGTAAAATTTATGAGCAGATCTGGGAATGGCTCATTAAATCTAGTATTCCTTCCTTAGATGGCAGAGATAGGAAGGAGTGCCTACAGAAGCTTTTGGAGGATAAGAATAAAGAGGTAACAAACAGAGTAGGGAGTTCCCTACTACAACTACTCTCCTCCTCTTCTTTTTTTGGGGTGTATGTTCAGGGATTTTATTCTGCTGTGCTTCAGCCCTACTCATGTCCTCCTGTGGGGTTTCCTCTGCATGCTGTCCGACCAACTCTTCTTCAAGTAACTGAAAGCAGTTTTGTAGTTCATGAAGTAATGTTTTGTCTCATTTTTGGGAATTGAGAGACGAGATAAGATTATTCCTCATGGAGAAACAATTTCACCTCAGCAATCATTAGACCACTTTTTTCCTGGTTAATCAAATTAGCATATATGTCAGATATCTGCATTTAAATATGCTCAACTTAAATCTTTGCTTAACTGAAATCTTTTTAAGTATTTACTTAACTTAAATGCTTCACTTAAATCTTCAGAGAAGAGAAAAGGTTACAGTTTTTCACGTTGATGACAAGATTGAAGCAATGATCAAAAAGTTGGAATTGTGGCATCATTGCCTATAGAACCAAAACTATGAGACATTTCCAAACCTCACAGATTTTCTTGGCTCTACCAACAAAGAGTTGTCTGAGGATACATCACTCATCACATGACATTTGGAAGAGTTGCAGCATAGTTTCTGTGAATATTTTCCTGTTCCTGATGCAAGCAAAAACTGGGTTAAATATCCTTTTTCAGTTAGAGTGTGTTGATGAGGGTGCATCCTGTTAGAAATATCCACGGATGGTGCTCTGAAATTGCAGTTCAAGGAACATTCCCTTCCAAATTTCTGGGCTCACCTACAAAATGATTTTCTAGAACTATCGAAGAGGGCTATGAAAGTATTGATGCCTTTCATAACGATACACTTGTGTGAAAAATCATTCTCTGCTCTCGTTTATCTTAAAAATAAGTATAGAAACTGTTTGAAAAATGTGGAGCCAGAACTCAGAATACAAGTTTCAGCTATTAAGCCTGATATAACAAGGTGTCTAGTCACACTGGCCACGTGAGCACGGAGGATTGTCTGCGGACAAACGCTAGCTCTATGGGTTGGAAACGGAGATGAGCACCGCTGCCTAGAGTCGGACACGACTGGACAAATTGTCAAGGGGAACCTTTACCTTTAACAAGGCTTGTAAGTGAAATGCAGCACAAGCCTTCCCATTCATTATAACTATACGAATACAATATGTTCCCGTTTTTCCCACTCTACTTGTTTTTAATGAGGCAAATTTTGTATCTGTTAAATATCAGCACAGTATGTATGCTGCTCTTAATATTGCCTTTTTTGTAGCTCTGATGGTGTTATTTCTGAGATCTCCAACTACTTATAATATTATAATACTGTGTGAATTTTTTTGACATTCTTCCCAAACCCTGATCACTATGGAAATCACTGAAGTGTGTTTCGTCCACTAACAAGATGTTTTAGTCGCCAGATCTCTGTATTTAGTTAGTTGTTCCAATTCTTTATTTTCAACTCTGGCATCCTCTGGAATTGTAATGTCAATGATCCTGACATTTCTTTATTCTATTACTCCTATGTCTGGTGTGTTATGTTCAAGATGTCCATCGGTTTGGATCCGGAAATCCGAAAAGATCTTGACTTCGTCATCTTCTGGCATATTCTCTACCTGATATAACCATGGGTTTTTGGAGGCTAGCAATTTATATTTCTTACATAATTTGTCTGTGCTAATTTTGCCACTCTATCATGTCTACTTTTGTAATCTGTTTGTGCAATCTTTGGACATTCACAGATGAGGTGTGACACAGTTTCATCTTTTCCTTGGCAGAGTCGACATTTCCTGTTAGCGCTAATTCCTTGGATCTTAGTTTCATCATATTGGTTTTGGAGTGCTTGTTGTTGTGCAGCAAAAATCAAGCCTTCAGTTTCCTTCTTAATGGTCCCCAGTTTTAGCCATGGCCATGTTGAATTATGATCATGCTTTCCATCAATATTTCTCTAGTGTTGTCCATGTAGTGGTTTTTTTTTCCAACTTTTAAATTTATTTTCAAATTGTTGTTTCTTATATTGAGCCTTTTTTGTTGTTGTTTTCAAAATATTCTCCATTTTCACCGCCTTAAGTAATTTTTCTCTACTTGTACAAACATAACCATTTAGGCTCCTTTTTCCCCTCTTCTACTACCTGCTGTATTTGCAGTAATCCACGGCCTCCAATTTTTTGTAGTAGACATAAGCTGTCCACATCACTTTTTAGATGTAGTGCATGATGCATATTCATTTGTTTCCATGTTTTTCGAACCAATTCATCTAATTCATTTTGGATCCAATCTTATTTCCCAGCTGAGTATCTAATTACTGGAACTGCTCATGTGTTTATGGCTTTGATTACATTTCCACCATTTAATTCTTATTTTAAGTTTTTCCACAGTCTTTTGATATATTCCCTTTCTGTCAGTTGTTTAACTTTTGTGTGCAGAATGTTATCTGCTTCTAGTATTCCAAGGTATTTGGGGGTTCACAGCTTGGGGATACATCTGGACCCGGCGCTTACCATGGAAACCCAGGTGGCGTCCGTGGCCCGCTCCGCCTATTTCCATCTATGGCGGATTGCCCAGCTGCGACCCTATCCTGATGGGGGCCCCCTCACTACTCTTGTCCATGCGCTCATAATCTCGAGATTAGACCACTGTAATGCGCTCTATGTGGGGCTAACTTTGAGATTGACGCGGAAACTTCAAATGGTGCAGAATGCGGCGGCCAGACTTCTTAGTGGGGTAAGAAAATATCAACATATCTCTCCCACTCTGGCTGCCTTGCATTGGCTGCCCATTCGTTTCCGCGTTGACTTCAAAGTGTTAATGATGACGCACAAAGACCTAAACGGTTTGGGACCTCGATACTTGGCAGATTGTCTTCTCCCACCTAGATCTACCCGAATCACTCGGCATAGCCAGGAGGGACGGCTGAGGGGCCTAACGCCGAGAGAGGCCCGGAAAGAAAGAACAAGAAACCGGGCCTTCTCGGCAGTGGCCCCTCGGCTATGGAATAGTCTCCCAACTGAGATCCGACTGGCACCCTCGCTGGGTGTTTTTAAAAGTCATTTAAAAACTTGGCTCTTTAGGCAGGCCTTCCCTTCAGTCAATAATTGATATCTATTCTTTGTTTTATAATCACTCCCATCTTGGTATTAATCTAATCTAATTGTTTAAAAATTATGATGTTTTATGATTTTATTATATAATGATGTTTTTATGATATTTCTAAGCCGCCCCGAGTAGACTTTGTCTAGGGGGGCGGGGTAAAAATCCAATAAAGTAAGTAAGTAAGTAAGTATTTGTAATTTTCATAACTTGATAGTGATTTGATAATATCACAATTTTTTAACTCTTGGTTTTGGATCTTGCCACGTTGTATAGACAGAACTGCACATTTGTCAATTCCAAATTTCATTTGAATAGCTTCACTAAATATTTGCACTGTGTTTAGCAGTGATTCTATCTCAGTGGAACTTTTTTGCATATAGTTTTAGGTCATCCATTGATAACACATGATTTATTTGTTCTGCTTGTTCTGAAATATGGTAGCCTAATCCAGTTTTATTTAAAATTACTGGTTAAACAGCAGTGGTGACAAAGAATCTTCTTGAAATGTTCCTCTCTTGATGCTAACTTCCCCAATTTCTTCACCAATTCCATTGAGACAGTTTTCCAGTTTTCCTTTCTTTTTTTTTAAAAGGAACTTCTGAATATATTTACTAATTCCCAAAATTTTTAGGCAGCTGTTAATCCAGATGTGTGGCAATGAGTCAAATGCATTTTTATAGTCTATCCAGGCCATGATAAGATTGTTTTTCATGTTTTTGCATTCTTTAATATCATTTCATCAATAAGCAGCTGATCTTTCGTGCCTCTTGACTTTTTAAAATTCCCTTTCTGTTCAGTTCGGTATAGGGAGTTTTCAATTAAATAATTCTATATTGATCTTGCAAGTACTCCTGTGAGGTGCTTGAACATTGTTGGAAGGCATGTAATTGATCGATAATTACTGGGTTCATTGCCCTTTTGATGATCTTTTATTATCAGAAATATGTGGCCTGTTGTCATCCAGTCTTCAGTGGCAAAATTTTGAAGTATAGCAATTTGTATTGCTATACATTAACCATTAATTTGGTTAAAGCATTTGTTAACCTATGACACACAGATAGCACAAACACAAAGAGCTTGGGTCATGTGCAATTCAGAAACTACTTTTTCTCCTAGCAAAGTATATCCCACAAACAATAGGGTGATCTGTAAATATTTCCATTAGTTGGAATCATATCTTATGTTTAAAAATTTATTTAACTTCTGCCTTAGCATTTTCTGTCGCAAATTTACATATTTTTCCTGGCTTTCATTCACATGCTAGCAAGTCTCAGTTGCCAACTTGATACTGTGTAACTGCACATTATCTCAAAGTGAGCATTATTAATAACGTGAAGACTATAAATACATATCAATTAGTTAAGTATATGCACATATACTCAAAAACTACTCAGTGAACAGTTCATATTTTACACAGCAACTTTAATTATCATCTGTTTAGTGCTTTTGTCTCCACAAAGGCAGTTTCCACTTTTGCAATGTTTAATATTGCAAAATAATTCTCATTGCATGTCTGTACATACCTTATCTATCTATCTATCTATCTATCTATCTATCTATCTATCTATCTATCTATCTATCTATCTATCTATCTATCTATCTATCTATCTATCTATCTATCTATCTATCTATCTATCTATCTATCTATAAATGCAAGCACTATTCTGGGTGGTTTACAGGTTAAAACATAAAACCCCATAAGACCCCACATGTAGCAACAATTGTGCCTCAGATTAACCTAATTGACCACAACACTGATTACTGATATAGGGCACAATCAAAACTCCAAGATAGGTTTATTGTGGTAGGTTTGGAATGTGCTTAAGTCCCTTGTATTGGCACAACAGCCTTTGGGCCGACCTAACCTTCTGTGCTGGCTGATCCCATATCTGCCAGCACAACTTGTGCTTGCATAAGATCAGCTGGCTGGCATAAGAGCCAAAGAAAGGGAGGTAGAACGGAAGGAGCTGAGTTATGCCAAACCCAAACCCCACTCAGTTCAGACCAAGCACCCTTTATGCTGGCACAAGTTAGGCCAGGGTAACTTCCAGCACATGGAAACCCATAGGCGCTTCTGAAATAATTACAGTGGTGCCTCAACTTACGAACTTAATCCGTTCCGGAGGATGATCGTAACTCGAAATGGTCATAAGTCGAAGCACCATTTCCCATAGGAATGCAGTGAAATGCAATTAATCCGTTCCGGCCGAAGAAAAAAATCACACACACACACACACACACACACACACACACACAAAATCACTGCAAGACCCATTGGAAACGTGATTAATCCCTTCCGGCCGATGGGGGGGAGGATAAAAAGCAATCAAGCGTGCAATACCCATTGCAAATGCAAAGAAAACAAAGCAAAAAGCAACCAGGTGTGCAAGACCCATTGCAAATGCAAAGAAAACAAAGCAAAAAGCAATCAAGTGTGCAAGGCCCATTGCAAATGCTAAGAAAACAAAGCAAAAAGCAAGCAGATCGTGCAAGACCCATTGGAAATGGGGGGGGGGGAACCCAAAAGCAAACAAACCCCGCAAGACCCATCGGAAATGGGGGAAAAAAACCCAAAAAACAAACAAACCCCCCCAAGACCCACCCAGAACAGTTTTTAAAAAGCAGAAAGCAGCACCTTACCTTACCAGGCAGTCCGAAGCCTCCTCCGATCACACACTCTCTAACTGCTGGGGTGAAAGAGCTACAAAGAAGCAGCCTCTTAGCCACCAACAGTTAGCAATTTGAATTTCCCACCTTTTCCCCCTGCCTTTTTGTGTTCATAACTGGAAGCTCTGGCCGCAAGTCGAAGCAAAATTTTGCAGCCGGAGCCTGTCGTAACTCGAAATGGTCATAAGTCGGGATGTTCGTAAGTCAATGCACCACTGTAACTTCCTAATCCTTCCACCTCTAAAAGATCAACACTTAACTGTGGGGACTGAGGTTAGAATACAGCACAACTGCCAACTAATCAGAGCACTCCACAGCACGCATACTTCATACCTGCAAGGAAATACTTGGATGGTCTTGACTCACTATGGGGAATGGCACTTTGCACCACAGAACACTCCACAGGGGGATTTAGCACAACCCCCCCCAACACTCCAAAGCATATATGTCCTCCCTCTGCCTAGTGTCCCAACAGATGGACTCTTCCAGGAATGCAGCTGCCAGCAATAAACAAACACCCAGCCCCCAACAGAACACCCAGGTAAATGAGGGGCAGAAAGTCATGAAACTGTTGTGTTGCTAATATCTGATACATTTCCCTGAGCTTTTCACTTATGTCTGTCAAAGAGCTGTAGACTGTGCTTTAAGACTTTTCAATCCCAGCAGCTAAACACACACACACTCTCTCACAGGTAAGCAGGGCAAGAAACAGCTGAAACCTGCATGTGCACAAGAGACTTCAGGGAGACTACAAAGTCCATGGGCTACATCAGTCCATATCCCCCTGGCACTCCCTCCAGCTCCCTCTCCACAGCACCACCATTTGCTCTGCCATTTCAAAAGAATCAATGGCCAGTATGCAGCCAGTATTGGGATGTACAACTCTATTTTCATGGATGGAGTGAGGAGAATGGCCAGAGTGCTAGGACAGAACTTTCGTCTCTTATATGATAATGCTCTTCTGTAGGAAAAAACAGAGTGAGGGCTTGGGCTCTGGTCCCAGCCTCTCCCAGTGGTTGTACCCTTTCAGAGGGAGCCTAGCTGGTAAGAACTGTATCAGCAATAAGGATACTCTCCCCTGAACTGCCCACACCAGGATTATCTCATACCTTTGTGCCTCCCAGCCCTGCCCATGCTGGAGTTGGCAGGTAGCATCCCTGGGAATCCATTATTGTCTGCTCTGTGTTCAGCAGCAAGGAATGAACTCCTGAGGGAGTCTTATCTATTCTGGCTATCCTGCATGATCTTGACTTGTTTGATGAGATGTAGCTTTTAGACGGGCCACCCAAATAGGAGGATGCTTCCAGAGAGTTACTGGAAGCTGCTATTCAACATATCATTAGTGCAGAAATCAGCCACTTTCCAGCAGCAACCTTCCCTCTTTTCCACATTTATCTTTATGAAACTCAGAATGACTGGCTGTAGGAAGGCCATAGCTGAACAGTCAAGGCCTCCAAAAAGAGGGAACTCAACTGGCAGGTACAGGAGAAGGCAAAGGTGAGTAGTTAATGTCTGAGCTTGGTCAGTGGCAGATTAAAGGAAGAAAAGGTGGTTTTCTGAGGCTGCTCACCATCACCTGGGTTCCACCATTGCTTGTGGACTGCTGCATGCAAAAGATGGACTGAAACATATTCTGAACAGCAAAAGTGAGTCAGAAAATACACTCATCCTTGTGGCTGCTGTGTGTTGCATGGGACTTGATTTGCTTGGTTTCAAGTATCTGTTCGGGTGGGGAGGGGAAGATTACTTCTTCTTGGTGTGTGCTGATAGTTTCCCTTTGTATTTGTATTATTTCAGATCTGTCTGGCCTTATAAGAGATGCTAATAGGGAGGGGTCTGTGTTCCTTCCAGACCAGCAGGCAGAGCAGGAAAATGAGCTGCACATACCCCATAGCCACCTGACCAGTGGAAGGTCAGTGTAGCGGAACCATCTGCTCTGGATATGCAGCCAGCCGGAGGGCCACCTGGTAGATTTGCTGCACTTGGACAGCCATGTGCTGAAGAGGCTGTGGCCTTGCAGGAAGCACCACTTGCCATCAGTGCTTATGATGGGTATGTATCCATTCTGTGGGTGTGATGTGGGGGCTGCTACGGATGGAGGCACCATCTCCCCTACACTAGGGACTTAAAAGGGGGACTCACATTGCTTGCCCTTTCCTCCAGGTTCACTGGAAGTGGAAGGGCCTCCTGCCATCATGGAAGCACTGTGAAGATGCTGTGAAGTTTATGCCACACACCCATTGAGCTGGTCAGCCTGCTCCTGGTGAGATCACTTCGTTGTGGATTTCTCACCTGAGGGGATGGCTGAGCCCCTATGTTGTATCCAAACCCTTTCCTCTGAACCTGGATGGCATCCAGATGTGACAGAATTCAATGGCTTCATCCTGAGAGATTCTCATCACTCTCAGCAGAAGGTTGGAGGCACTGACAGAGCAGATGTTGAACATGACAGCTGCTGTGGTGCAGTGCACACTAATGTGGGTGGAAGGGCTTTAAGAAAATGCATGAGTGTTACCACACTTAAGGTATGGTTCTTTACTCTAATGGAGAGATCCAAGCACCCAAAATCTGTCCCATAAGAAGAGACTGAACAACCATTTGTAGTTTTCCACTATTCATGTAACATTTATTACATTTCCAATGCATATAATGGTATACCAGATATCAAGAGGCCTCTCACACACACACTCATTCTATACTCACACACCAACCCTGAAGTCCCTCAGTTGATGGAAGGTGTCTCTCTCTCGCTGTCTCTAGGTGATCAGCCATAGACACGAAAGGGTGGATGCTCAGTTGCAGCGCTGTTCTGGAGCACACCAGCCATGGAAAAACCCCTAACTTTTATAGTCGAGAGTAAACATGTTGACAAAAAGTCCTCTTAGTGGATGAGTCATTTTCCAGATCCTGTTTTTTCCCCCAGGAAAACCCAAAACAGAGCTTTATCTACGTGTCCAGATATCCATTTGTAGATTTGCTGTTCTCTGGGCCCTTCAATGACACACAGCCTTATCTTGTTTTTACTCCCTTTCTCATTCCGCTTACTTCAGCTTTTTCCATGGCCTTACTAGTGCACTTATCCATTCCCAGAAGGCAATTGTCATTCTCCATTTTCTTTATAAGTCCTTGTTACAGGGTGTATCTGGAACCCATTCGCACGGTCACATGAGCATGTGGATCTGCTCTTTTGTGTGTAAAGAGATATGAGGGATGAGATGGCACTGGGGCATGAAGAGATGGAGCTTTTCCACTCCTTTGTGATATGTTGTGTACAGCTGACATAGCATCTGGCTCTATGCCTGAGAGGTGTGGGCAGGTGAATGGCTTGTGTGGCTGGTAACCACCTGTGTGGGGGGCTCTGGGAACAGAGGTACTGAGTTACCCTAGATTGTGCACCTGCTTCCCTTCCATGAGGAGGTGCCACCGCCACCACCACTGTTGCCACTGCTGCTGCTGCTGGATGCATTGCTCCTGGCTAGCATCATGTTCTCCTTCCCTCTGTTCCATGGTTTATGAAAGGGGTGTGTGTATGTAAGTGTGCTGCTGGAACTGGCCAAATGAGCCCTCCTCCTGCATTAATGCTTGCCACACCTGGTCCCTTCCTTGCTCACTGTTCACTCTGTTTCTTTCATTGAGCAACCAAGCTTTACCTTCCTCTAGTGCCATGTAAACCTATCTGTGGTGGCACTGGTAGTGTGTGTGTCTTTCTGAGCTTGAGGATGGGTAGGTTTTCACTCAGGTGCTGTCTTTGGAATTCTGATCTGTGTTTGACTATTCCTGAGTTTTTTGTACATTTGATTGGTAGGACAGTTTGCATGGTGATTGTGCCTGGGTTGTGGTTTGTTTTTTTAAACCCTTTTTTATCATGTGTCATCAAGTCAATTCTGCATTTTCTAGTTAGAGATTACTCAGAAATAGTTTACCATTCTCTTCCTCTGGAGGTGGCCTGGGACTGTGCAGCTTGCCCAAGGCCACACAAGCTGGCTTTACTCTCAGGAGGCACAGTGGGGAATTGAACTCCCAACCTCTGGCTACCTAATCCACTGAACTATCTAGCCAGCTATTTTCCAATGAGGCCAACCGATGTCCCTCCTGTCCTGAGCAAGTGAGGGGTTTGGATAACAAAACCTCAGCTGTCCTAAGGCTGGCTCAGCCAGCCTACCTAGTTAGGATTGCACCCTTTCCCAGCCCAGCTCCAGTACTGAAGGTATGTGTGAACTGCATGAACTCAGCAACCACATCCTTCTCCCATCACTGGATGTACACTACGAGATCGTGGCCTATGTTTGATGTTGGTGTTATACTGTATGCAGGACCTAGATCTGCAAAGCAAATTCTGGTACATAAATATCAATGCCCTTTCTTGTGCATGGGGTTATTTGGCACTGATCTAAAAATAAGATTACTTTGAATGTGGAAAATGTCTGCCAGATTGTAAAAATGTTAATCATGTAAGACCAACCTCTTGCAATATTGTGTTTATGTTGCAGTGCCATTTGCTGTTTAGTTAAAACAATGAAAATGCCTGTTTTCCACCTGTTAGCAAATGTAAAGGCAAACACCTTACAAACATGGGATATAGCTTCTTTGCAAATTAAGTTTCATGCAACCCAAACATAAAATAAGATTTACAACTTTTAAACACTTAAAAAATGCAATTGCTCCACACTTCTAAGTAAATACATAAATAAAATGAACAATTTTGCATTTAAATTACAGCCTTATACGAATGAAATATACATATCTACCTTCAAAGAATATAAACAATAAAACAGAAAATAAAACAATATTGTAACTGTGAATCACTGCAGTGTGTTACCACGTTTGCATGCTAATAGGTTTCAAATGTGCATTTTTGTATTGGATGCAAATATGAGAAGTAAATAGCAAGTGTATTATGATGAACTTGACAATGTAGCTCATTAGTTTTAAGGCCACTGTTTATTCTAGATTACATCTTTGACCATGCTGTTGGAGAAAATCAAACAACCAACATACTGCTAGATTTGGATTACCTACCTGGCTGGTGGATTGACTGAACAAATTTCTATATAATGAGCACTGCGAGGGCCATGCAAGTGGCATAGAGTGGAATAAAGGTCTGGGAAGACATGTAGCCTCTTTCAGCAAGCAATTGCACAAAATGAAATGAAAAACATTTTTGGGAGTTTCAGCCAGGGACATCTGATTGGCTTTGTGGTGGCACTTGACTTCCAAGATGAAAAAAATAATGGAAATCTATGAAACCAGTATCACAGGTGGAACTGCCTGTCCTTCTCTCCTCTGACCAGCAGACCTAATAGCAAAAGGGGCCAGTTTCTTGTTCAGAGGGCTCTTAGTTTGCAGCCAGCAGTACACACTAGTATAATTTGTTGGTATTTTAACTATTTGGTTTTTGAACTAGTATAATATGTCGGTATTTGAACAAATATGAACTATTGCTGAGTAGGGTTTATCTGCTAAACCTGAGTCACATCCTCAAAAGAAGCAGAATGTTTTGATGCACTGTGATGCAACAGAACATAATACTCCATCACACCATCGGTAAATTTGGCTCAATGGTTAGTACAAGTTGTCGAAAATCTTTCTGGAAATATTGATCTGCTGCCTAAAGTTCTTTTAACTTCACCTCGATCTTCCCAGAATTAGGATATGAGGATTAAGTGTTTTATAGCTGCCAGTAAACACTCCTTTCTTTCACTACATCTTTACCGTATTTTTCCTTGTATAAAATGACACTTTCCCCTAAAACCATTAGAGGAAAAATTGAGGGTCATTTTATACATGGAAGGAGGTGGAGGCGGAGGCAAAGCAGCCGCCGCGCTCAGTCGCCTCTCATGGCTGCCCATTGACTGCCACTGCCACCGTCCAATCGCCTCCTTCAGTGCGACTTGCCAGGGCTCACCTCGAGCTCATGTCGCCACCTTGTCCTCTGCCCGAAGGGAGCCTGCGAGTGGCACTGGAGGAGGCGATCTGGCAGCAGTGGCGGCAGCAGTCAATGGTCAGCAATGAGAGGCGGCCGAGTGCGGCTGCTCCTTTGTCTCCGTCTCCACCTCCTCCTGCTGCTGCCTCTGCCGCTGGATCGCCTCCTCCAGTGCCACTTGCGGGCTCAGCAGAAGCAGGAGGCGGCGGAGATGGAGGCAAAGCAGTAGCTGCGCTCGGCTGCCTCTCGCTGCTGACCATTGACTACTGCTACCACCAGATCACCTCCTCCAGCACCACTCGTGGGCTCCCTTCAGACAGGGGATAAGGTGGCGACATGAGCTGGAGATGAGCCCCGGGAAGTTGCACTGGAGGAGGCGATTGGGTGGCAGAGGCAGCAACAGCAGGAGGCAGAGGAGCAGCCACACTGGGCCACCCCTCGCGGCTGCCCATTGACTGCTCCTCTGCCTCCGGCAAGGGACAACATTAGGGGGTCATCTTATACATTGGAGGGGTACACGGAAAAATACGGTAATTTGTTTGTTATGTGCCACTGTTAAAATGACCCTAAAAGGACTTTCAAGGGAAGTGGTATATTTAAGGATGGTTTTACCATTTCCACACTCCCTGTGAGTTTCCATGGCTGAGTGAGGATTCAGTCCCAGTCCTAGTCTGTCACTCTATCCACTATACCACAGTGGGTATCCCACTGCATCTAGTTCTGCTTAATTTTGATGCTGTATCTTGAGAAAACATTAATACTGGAAAAGTTGAAGGCAGCAGGAAAAAAGAAAGAGTGATCATAAGATGGATTGATGTAATCAAGGAAGCCACGGCATTTAGTTTGCAAAACCTGTGTACGGCTGTTGATGCTAGACATTTTGGAGGTCACTAATTTATAGAGTCACTGTAAATCAGAAGCAACTTGGCAGCACAAAACAAGTTTTCATGAAGAAAATCTTCTGGGCCTTATAGAACTCCAAGTACAATCTAACAGTAATTTGTTATTCTTCCCTTGGCTTTGCTCTTAACTATGTTCTTCTGTATATGCCAATGTCACGATCCCCACGCGGCCCCTGCTTGTTTCACCAAACTAAGAGCTCATGCTACGTGTCTTTCAGCTGCCACCAGTTGGTTACATCAACATTGTTTAATATTAATAATAGAGGTCCAGGCAAAGTGTCATTTTTAAAAGAACCAAATAGAAATTGTTTATTGTTACAGATGATGATAGTTCAAGCAATGTTGTTAACTCTTAAACAAAAAAGAGGTTACCTACCTGTAACCATAGTTCTTCTAGTGGCCCTCTGTGAATTCACACAAATGGGTTGTTCTGCGCCTGCGCTGAACGTCTCGGAAGACTCTAGAGCTTAAAAGTAACAAATTAGTGGGACGTTCCCCTGTGGAGCACATGCTCTGCCCACCTAAGATTCTCCTCAGTTCCTAGAATTTGTCCACCGGGCAGAAGAATCATTTAATATAACCCGTGATGGACAGAGGGGAGGATGGGTGGGATGTGTGAATTCACAGAGCACTAGAAGAACTATGGTTACAGGTAGGTAACCTCTTTTTCTTCTTCGTGGCCTCTGTGAATGCACACAAATGGGTGACTGGCAAGCTTCACTTACCAGATGGTGGGACGTCACGGTAGGAAGAATGCCAATACAAATCTGCCAAATCCTGCATCATTGCGTGCTCTCACATCTAGGCGGTAATGCCTGACAAAGGTCAATAGGGTAGACCATGTTGCAGCACAACAGATGTTAGGAATCTCAATTCCACGCTGGGAGGCAGTAGATGTTGGCAGCGCTCTAGTGGAATGTGCATTCAAATGATCAGGAGGTGGTTTGCCTGATAGTTCATATGCCAGAGAAATGGTTTGGACTATCCATCTGGAAATGGATTGTGATGAGGCTGGGCCTCCCTTGTAAGGTCCATGGAAACATATGAAAAGTCTGTTAGTTTTCCTGAAAGCCTTAGTTCTGTCAATATAAAATGCAAGAGAGCGTCTTACGTCTAGCATGTGGAGCATGCGCTCTAGAGAAATTGATGGTGATGGGAAAAACGATGGTAATATAATTGGTTGATTTAGATGAAATTCTGATACAATCTTGGGCAGAAAAGAGACATCAAAATACAAAGTCACCTTGTCTGGATGAAATTGGATAAAGGGTGGATCAGAACGAAGAGCAGCAAGCTCACTGGCTCTTTTAGCAGATGTTATAGCCACCAGAAAAGATGTCTTTAGAGAAAGCAACCTAAGATTTGAAGAGGCCATTGGTTCGAATGGTGGGCGCATGAGAGCATTAAGGACAATTTGTAGTGACCATTGGGGAATAATACATTGATGTGGTGGACAGATGTTATTGAGTCCTTTGAGGAATTTTTTAACCGCAGGGTGCGATAAAACTTTTGCTGATGTGGAGTTATCTGGTTGATGGGCAACGATGGCTGATATATGGACTTTTAAAGTGGAATGAGAGAGTCCAAATTGGAAGAGATGGAGTAAGAAGGTAAGTAGTGTCTTCAAGGAAACAGGTATTGCAGGTAAGTTATTTATTTCCGTATAATTAAGGAAGGCTTTCCACTTATTTGCATATAGAAGCTGAGTTGATGATATTTGCGCTTGATCCAAGATGCGCTTCAAGGCGGGAGTATCCTCCAAGCTGTCCAGTTCAACGATGGAAGGTCTGGATGGTAGACCATCCCGTCGTTCTGAGTTAGGAGGTCAGGAACCAGAGAGAGTCTAAACGAGTCCGTCGACATCGACCTGAGGTGAGTGAACCACGGTTGCCTCGGCCACCAGGGAGCGAAGTGGATTGCATTTGATTGAAAGTGTCGGAGGCGGATAATTGTCCGTTGTATGAGTGGTATTGGTGGGAATAGATAAAGCAATTCCCTGTTCGAATCCATCATGAACACATCCCTGATGGAGTTCTCGTCTGCTCCGGCTCGAGAGCAATAGACACCGCATTTGGCATTTGCACTCGAAGCGAAGACATCGATGGTAGGTACTCTCCAATGGCGACAGAGTTGATCGAAAATGGTATCCTTGAGGGACCACTCGTGAGTCCTCGATGTCATACGGCTGAGATGATCTGCTATGTAATTGTCGTCTGTGGAAATATGTACTGCAATAGGGAAGATGTGATGTTGGTAACACCATTCCCACAGGTCGATGGCTAGGTACAGGAGGGATAAAGAATGTGTTCCTCCCTGTTTGTTTACATAATATAGGGCAGTTGTATTGTCCGTTGCCAGTTGCACCACTCAATCCTCGATGATTGGAAGAAAGGCATGGAAAGCTCTGGTGATCGCTAAGAGCTCGAGATGGTTGATGTGAAGTGATTGCTCTTGGCTTGACCATAGGCCATGAATTTTGTGATGAAGACAATGTGCTCCCCAGCCAGACAGGCTGGAGTCGGTGGTGACCTGCACCGTCGGATGGAAGAGCAGGAATGGTCGTCCGACACGGAGGTTCGACATTGATGTCCACCAAGTGAGTTGACTGGCTAACTCTGGTGTCACAGTCAATTTCATGGATGGGTGGTCTATCACCGGGTTGAATAGTGGCAGGTACCATGATTGGAGCGACCTCATTTTGAGTCGGGCATGCTGGATTACCGATGTTGTGGACGCCATGATCCCGAGGAGGTGTTGAACATGATGGGCTGGAACGGAAGTTTGAGATCGAAAGGGGCAAATTTACTTCTTTAACCTTATAACTCGTTCCAGGGGGATGAAGGCCCTAGCTTGCATGGAGTTGAAGAGGGCTCCGATGTAGGTGAGTGTCTGTGCTGGTTCGAGATGAGATTTTGTATAGTTTACTTTGAGTCCGAGGTTCTGAAGTGTGTCGAGCGTGATGGTTGTAGCTCTCATGGCATTTTGGTACGACGTCGCAACTATCAGTCAGTCGTCTATGTATGGGTAGATGTTTATACCCTGAAGGCAGAGATGCGTTGCGACTGGTGCCATGCACTTCATGAAAGTCCTCGGCATCGTGGAAAGTCCGAATGGTAGGGAACAGAATTGGTACACGATGTTGTCGAATTGGAATCTGAGAAATTTTTGATGAGATGGATGGATCGAAATATAGAAGTAAGCATCCTGTAGACCGATCACAACAAACCATTCTCCCCTTTATCTGGGGTTTTCGAAAAGGCTGGCGTTGATGGGACTGATTTCGATTCCGAAAGGATGATGTCGATGGTGGTGGACCTTGAAAGGACCTGTCAACTGGTTGTGATCTGAATTGTCGATATGGCTGGAATCTCTGATACGATTGTTGTTGAAATGATTGTGGATAGAATTGAGTCTGTCTGTATTGAGGTTGTTGGTATCGAAAGGATTGCTGGTTGGTGTATGATCTTGCCGTTTTCCGTATTTTATAAAGGTTTTCCATAGTCTCGTCTGTTTTCTGATTAAAGAGACCTGTGCCATCGAAGGGAAGGTCTTCTATCCTTGACTTGGCATCATCAGACAGTCTGGTGGATCTAAGCCAGGCATGTCAGCGCAATGCTATCGAGGATGCTAGGGTCTTCCATGCTGCGTCGACCGCATGTCTAGCCACAATCCTTTGTAGTTTTGCCAGCGAGGTGGCCTTGGTATGGGCATTAATCAGTTAAGTTTTGATTGATTCAGGTGCGGATTCCAGTATCGGGAGAATTTTGTTCCAAAGTTGGCGCTGATAAGCGCCCATCGCCGCTTGATAGTTGGTGATTCTAAGTGAAAAGGATTGGAGCGAATAAATTTTTCTACTGATGATGTCAATTTTCCGACCCTCCTTATAGTAGGGGCCACTGAAGACTTATTTCTGGCTCTGGACTGGTTGGACTCAACAATCATAGAATTGGGAGTAGGATGTTTGGCCAAAAACTCGGTGTCCGTTCCATGCGTCTTGTACAGGTTTTCAGTCCATTTTGAGACTTGTAGTGTAGATGGTGGCTTGTCCCATGCTTCCTTGATTAGTTTGAGCATCGATGGAATAAAAGTAAGACTAAGTGGAGGTGTCCTTTCTTGATTAATGTCGTCGAAGATTAGATCTGCCTCAGGTGATGGAGGTTCTTCGACATGTAGTTGTAGGGATTTAGCCATTCTGGATATCATCTGTGAATAAGAAGTGAAATCCTCTGAAGGAGATGGAGGATGATTATCGATAGCATCTGAGGTTGGTGTAAGGAGGTTGGATGGTAAGGTAGTGCATATCGCACACGCTTCGGTTCTTGATAATATGAATGTCCTTGGTATGCTTCCATGTGATATGGATCGCAATAGGGGACAACTTCCTCCACGTCAAAATGATGGTACCGTGGAAAATTGGTATACTGGTAGTACTCTCCGTACAGAGGCATATATCGAGGAGGAGAAATATGCTTCCGTTTCTCCCGATGTTTTCGGGGAGAGTGTTGAGGAGAGTCCGATCCTGAAAGTTGGATTTCAATCGCCCGCCCTGATGCAGGGCTAGAATGGGCTGAGGCCTGGCTGGATGGTGCATCAGCCATTGAGAGGCCAGTGTGCTTCTGTTTCTCCCAATGTTTTCGGGGAGAATGTTGAGGAGAGTCCGATCCCGAAAGTTGGACCTCAATCGCCCGCCCTGATGCAGGGCTCGAATGGGCTGAGGCCTGGCTGGATGGTGCACCAGGCACCGAGAGGCCAGTGTGCCTCCGTTTCTCCCGATGCCCTTGGGGAGAGTGTTGAGGAGAGTCCGATCCCGAAAGTTGGACCTCAATCGCCCGCCCTGCTGCAGGGCCAGAATGGGCCGAGGCCTGGCTGGATGGCGCACCAGCCACCAAGAGGCCAGTGTGCCTCCGTTCCTCCTGATGCCCTCGGGGAGAGTGCCCAGGAGAGCCCAATCCTGAAAGTTGGACTTCAATAGCCCGCCCTGATGCAGGGCTAGAATGGGCTGAGGCCTGGCTGGATGGTGCATCAGCCATTGAGAGGCCAGTGTGGGGAGATAGGCTACCAGTTGACACCGGAGCATGAGCCTTTTTTGTTCATGGCCGTCTCCCAAAGGTGAGATCGGAGCCTTTGCTTAAGTGCCGGCTTGGTCAATTTTTTACATGCCGCACAAGAATGGGTTGGGTGTTGCTCGCCCAAGCAGAATAAACAGCATTCGTGGCCGTCAGATAATGGGATCTTATTTGAACAGCCAACACACCTTTTAAAAGGAGCTGTTGAAGCAATAAAGAGTGGGAAACCAGAGGGAGAGACAGTTGAAGAGATGGGGGAGGGGCGGGAAGCCAAAAGCGGGAAAGGCAAAGAAACGGAACTGACAGGGGAACGTCGATTAGTTGATTGGAAAATAGGAAGGTATCAATTTAGGTGTTGATTAGAAGAGGAAATACTAATATAGTCACTAAAAATCGCTCAGAAACACGCTCTATTCTTCTGGAGATCCGATCAGCACGGCGGAAAAAAGAAACTGAGGGGAATCTTAGGTGGGCGGAGCATGTGCTCCACAGGGGAACTTCCCACTAACTTTGTACTTTTAAGCTCTAAAATCTTCCAAGACATTCAGCGCAGGCACAGATCAACCCATTTGTGTGCATTCACAGAGGCCACGAAGAAGAACATCCTCCTTCATCCACTCTCAACCACCACTCTCTCTAAACTCTCAATCTCCCTAACTCCTCCTCCGCCTGCTGAGTCTCTCATCTCTTGTGACCTAGCCCCTCCATCACTCCTATTGGTCTATGCAAACATCACATCAATATTCATGACCTGGGCGGACGCCACAGCCACCTACAGGGACAGCTCTAAAAATAGAACTTTCTGCTACTCTTGAAACTGTTAAGCCCCCAATTACTGTTTGTGGACCAAATGATGCTCCAGCTTGCAACAATTATCAAAGTAATGTCTGCAGAACTACTCAACACCCCCCATCTCCCAAATCTATGCGAAATTCAACAGGAGATGCTTCCTATCCTTCATGAATATACATGGCCTCCCTTTGAAATGACAACTTTCCCCAGCTAAATAGAAACTTGTAGTTTCAAAGGAAGGCCATGGGGAAGGCATATGCATAATGCCTGGGCTTCTTTGTTTGAAGAACTGGGGCGTGAAACTGCTTCCTCAGCTATAACTTTAAAACCACACTTCCAACACATGCTGCATCTTTCCATCCTTGCATCTAAGACAGCCATTCTCAACCTTGTTTTGGCTACAGCCCTCCTAGGAGCTCTTCTCAGGTTCCCCTGTCAAACACCATGAATGGATAAATATAAAATTACTTATTACTGAACAACATGAAAACATGAACATTCTGGCATGCTTGACAAAACTTTTTAAAAGACTATATGAAATTAAACATCTCTTAGGGCTAATGAGATTCGTATTTGTGCTTTTCTGCAAATTTCATGATATCAAGCTCCAAATTAGACAATGACAGTAAGAGGTCACCTCTTGTCTCAATATCAGTTCTGTTTCTGGATTTTGTCAAGGAAACTGCCTTGCTGAATCCACACTCAACCAAATATGTTGAGGGAAAGACAATTTTAAAAAATTGGGATTTCTTCCACAGTGTTGGAAATTTGTTCAGCAGATCACTCTTGATCCAAAAATCTTTTTGAAACTGAATGGATGATGTGCAGTTAAGTCACTCTGAAGAGCAATTATAGGTGTATTGTATTGTATGTGTACACATTTTATGTTAGCGTTGTCATTACTAACTTTCTTTAATAAAATTATTTTAAAAAATTAAGATCAATCAAACTCTCTTGAATTTCTGCCTCAACTTGGATGGGTTGTACTTCAAATGGATTCAAAATCGAATTAAATCATTACATTCATTAAACCTTTGTTGCGTATTCTTGTGTATCTGCTTGAGATGCTTCACATAAATGGTGAGGTCATCATCCTTCAGTGCCTCTGTGATCGTTTTCAGGTTTGGACATTGTAAAAATTCCTGACATCCAGCCAATAAATTTTGAGTTTCTTAAGGAAAGAAACAGTGGCTTCCTTACTATCTATAAAGTTACTGTTTTTGCCCTGTAAGATCTTGTTTAACAAAATAAGTTTCTGAAAAATATCTGCCAGATAAAATATGCCTGACTTAGTGTGATGGAACCCTAACCAGTTTTGCCTAGTAACAGCAGAAATAAGGTGATTGGCTGGAAGAATGCACAAGGTGAGCTGCCAATCCAGGAGAGCCTGCAGGAGATGGAGTGAAGGAAAGCTGAAGAGAATGAGGGAGACTAAAAACAACTGGTGCAGTGAACTCCCAAGGTAAACGCTTTGGGTAAAGTAAGGAGTGTCAGCTCACAGGTCTCCTAAGAGATTCCTGCGGCTTGAACAGGGAGGTTCCAGGGGTAAGTGTACTCCTTAATTAGCTGAGCTGAGTCCGGTACCCAGCCAGGCAGCACCACTTACTCCTTTTCCCAAGTCTGTTCGAATTAGCAATTACCAGAGAGAAGAACAAATGGACTCCAGTAGCACAACTGTGGCCTAAAAATAATTTTGCAGGTTTGCTGTTCAAGAGACCAAACATCAGCTTTTAAGAATTATTGTTTTATTAGAAAAATAGAGTATTTAGAGATATTCAGTTTGTTGCAAAGCATAGCATTCAAGTACATTTCCATAAATCAAAGCAGTTAGAACTTTAGCAAATTCCAGCTACAAAAATAAAATAAAAAACTCTAAAAATAGCTTGAAAGGCAGGCAAGGCATAGCCCCCCTTTCTCTATCCTTACTCTGAACTACATTCTAGCATAATACTAACAAAATAGCAATTGGAACTCAAAAGTCCATCCTAAAATCCAAATCAAGAATCAAAAGGTTAAAAAAGTTTTCTCTCTATCTCAGTCTTCCATTTTTCTTCCATGCTGGGACCACCCTTCTTCTTCACTCTCCTCTGATGTAAACCAATCAGGATGAAGGGCTGTCTCTTCACACTCCACCTCCGTTTCCCATGGGATGTTCAGGTGTTGTTGACCATCTTCCTGATGTTGTGTCTTGACCTTTATCATCTCTGGCCAAGCTTGCTTCATGGAAAATTCCAACTAGCTCTAAGAGAAAAAAGATTCTCGAAGCATCTAGTTATGCTAACACAGACCAATATGGATTCCTTCTACACAGTTCCATGACTACAAATCCCATTCAGAAATTACCTTTTAGCCTTAATAACCTAAACCATGACAAGGAGTCACTGAGAAAACTTAGCCTGGACACAGAAATAAGTCTCAGGAACATTTCCTGAGGTAAACATTTTAAGGTAACTGTAAGAAAATATTAATACATACTTCCCAAAAAGACAAAAAAATCAGAAATGGAAACTCAGATTCTTGAAGCAAATCAAGCTGGTGTTGAGAGAATGGAGGAAGTTACTCCCACAAGCCCTGTTGTTGTTGAGGGTCTACAGAGTTTGGAAATATGGAAATTTGAAAAAGAAATGGAAAAGGAGATACAATTAAGGAAGTTAGAATTAGAGAAGGAAAAGGAAATGAGATTAAGGGAAACGGAAAGGAAATTGAGAAGGAAAAAGAAAGGGAGCAGACATGGTTAAGAGAGAAAGAAATAGAATTTCAGTTAAGAATGAAAGAACTATAATTGGGAACCAAATCTTCAAATCATAAGAATGATACCAATAGTTCTCCTCAGATAGATATGAAGAGATTTCCCAGATATTATAAAAGGGATAATGTTGACTCTTTCCTCACAAATGTTGAAAGAATCTGTGCAGAGTTATGAGTTAGAGATCAAGAAAGAATGGTTGAGATCTCAGATTTGTGGGGGCTTAGCAGAAATATCTGGAGAAATAAGATTGAAGGAAGCCCAGGATTATGAATTATATAAACACAGACTGAAACAAAGGTTTGGATTAATGGCTGAACACCATAGAAAAGAACTAAGAAATTTAACAAAGAAACATGATGCAACTAGGCTGCAGATTAGATTATTGACTGGTTGGATTGAAGGGTCAGGAGTTAAAACAAAGGAAGATTTGATATAGTTAATTGCACTGGAACAATTTTATAACACTGTATCCCACGAATATAGTTGGTATATGCAAGAAAAGCAGCCTAAAACAGTTGTTGAGGCAGCTGAATTAACTGACAAATTAGTAACGATGAGGGAGATTAAACACCCTCAGTACAGTGAGAACAGGATTGAAAAGAGATGGCCAGGTGATAGAAATAAAGCATCTGAAGGCTACAAAGAAAAAGGCAGAGCAAAGGGGAAAGTCTCTTCAGAAGAATGAAGGCGTGGCCAGGAAAAAACAATTTACCAAGGGAAAAATACGAAATAAAATCTGTTTCCAACGTGGTAAGGAAGGCCATTTTCCAGGTCAATTGTGTACAAAAAGTTGGTAGGGAAAAAGTGCACCCTGAGAAGACAGTATATTATGTTTCAAAACTTGGAAATTCAGCATTAAAACACTCACCAAGTGTGGAGACTAACAGGCAGGTTGCTATGGAAACAGGACTGTCAGAGGGGAGTCAGGCTAGACTGAGGCAAAAAGTGGAATATTGTTTGTTACAGTAAATGCAGAGTTAGTGATAGACTATGGAGAGAGGATTCAGATTCAGGACCAAGTTGTGTGGGGTGTGAGAGATGCATGCTCAGAACTGTGTGTGTTTGTGTCACTCTGATGTGATACCCAAGGAAAATATGTTACCTCATGAAAGTGTCTTATTAAAAGGGTTAGGAGCATCACCATTTTATGTACCAATGGCCAAGGTACATATTCAGTATAAGGACTGGGCAGGACCTTAGAAGGTAGCTGTCACTGATGATATTCCAGCCCCATGTCTAATAAGAAATGACCTGACCAGACATATAAAAATGTGTAATGACCCAATCTTGGCCTAATTCAACCCTTTATTCAATATGAGGAAGGAACTGAGGGAGAAAAATCTGATGAAAATACTCCTCTTCCAAATAAGCATCAAAACCCTGATGAGTCACAAAATCAGACAGAGGGAGAAAGTATTATGTATGTTTTTAAAGAAGAAACAACCTCAGAGTTGAGCAACAGAACAAAATGCAAATGAAAGTCTGAAACTTCTATTCAACTTGGGATGTCAAAGCCCCTGTAATTGTCACCAGAAAACCCAGAAAGGTTTATCTTGGTGCAGAATAAACTATATAGGGAGACTCTGAAACAACCCCATAATGAACAAGGGGGAAAATACCAACAGCTGGTTGTCCTAACTAAATATATAGAGAAAATATTGGACATGGCCCATAACAGTGCATTTGGGGGACATCCAGGAATATCCAGAACTACACAGAGAGCAGGGATGGGGACTCGAGTTGTGCAACCCGCTATTGAGTCACACTTAAAATCACACCAGTGACTTGACTTGGGCTTGACTTGTGTTTTTTTAAAATGACGTGGACTCAACTCATGACTTGGAGGCTTTTTCCCAAGTTAGTTTTTTGAGTCCCTATTCGTTTAGTTTTTTTTTTTTTTTTAAATCTTATTTCACTTATTTTTTAAACTGCTCCATTTTCCAATTGGAATCCTCTTGTTTAACAGTCAGAGAGACTGACTGAGGGGGAGCAGGAGGCAGGCTGCTTCTCCCGGACCAGGTGGGTGGAACTGCTGTTAAATTGTTGTCTGAGTTCTTCTCTGCACGTTTTTACATCATTTTGCTGTATGTGTGCATGTGTGTGTCTGCATGTGTGCATGCACATGGATTATTTTTCATTATTTTGCAGAAAGGGAGTGTGTGTGTCTCCTGCAGGACAGCAGCTCAAGAAGAAAAAGGACCCACGTTTTTGCACACACAATACTCACTGCAAAATGATGCAAAAATTTGCAGATAAGAGCTCAGATAGCAAGTTTTGCAGAAGCTTTGACCATCTGGTCCTGGAGAAGTAGCCTCCCTCTCTCCCTCCCCCTCCCTCCTTTCCTCAAATGAATGATATAAGCTATATACACACATACACAAGCCTGGGCAAAGAGAGAAGGAGTCCTGCACAAGCCACCAGAGGTTTCTGCAGTTCAATTTTCTCTCTTTCTGCAGTCTGTTAAAAAAAGGAGGTTTCTTACCTGAAAATTGAGGTATTTAAAAGATAAGTGAAGCAAGATTTTTTAAACATTTTAAAACTTATTTTTAAAAGTTTTCAGGGGAAGGACAGGGGGAACAAAAGTGGTTGTTTCAGATGCCTCAGACCTCAGAATCTCATATCTATGCCTCACCATCCAGAGATAAATGGACTGGTAGAAAGGTTTAATGGGACCTTGGGTTGGATGATTAAGGCCTATGTGGCTGAAAATAGACAGGTTCTTACCTGTAACCATGGTTCTTCAAGTGGACCTCTGTGAATTCACACAATTGGGTTTAGACAGCACCTGTGCTGGTCTTCTTGGAATCTTCTAGAGCTTTTATAGAAAAGTAACAAATTTAGAGTTGCCCCTATCGCGCATGCTCCACCCGCCTCAGCCTTCAGTTCCATTTATCCGCCACAATAGCCTGAGCTTAGCAGAGACATAGTCAGTGACGGATAGTGGGGAGGCCGGGCGGGATGTGTGAATTCACAGAGGTCCACGTGAAGAACCATGGTTACAGGTAAGTAACCTGTCTTTCTTCTTCGTGGCCTCTGTGAATGCACACAATTGGGTGACTAGCAAGCTCACTTACCGGAAGGAGGGCCGTCACTGCAGAACAGAGGTCAAAACTGCTCTTCCAAAACTTGTCTCCTTTTTGGCCCGAAGGTCCAGTCTGTAGTGTGTCACGAAGGTGGACACATTAGACCATGTGGCTGCTCTGCAGATATCTGGAACATCCACACCACGCAACAACGCTGTAGAGATGTTGCAATAGCTCTGGTGGAATGAGCTTTCAGACCCTCTGGAGGAGTCTTGCCTTGCAGTTCATAAGCCAGAGCAATAGTGGAGACAAGCCATCGAGAAACAGTTGAAGAGAAAACAGGGGATCCTTTATGTGATCCATGGAAACAGAGAAATAGCCTTGGGGCAGTACGAACGTCCTTAGTTCGTGAAACATAATATGCCAGGGCTCTTCTAACGTCTAGCGAATGGAGCATGCGCTCAATGTCCGAGGAAGGGTGAAGAAATAAAGTTGGTAATGTTAGGGGTTGATTGAGGTGAAAATCAGAGACAACCTTAGGCAAAAACGAAACATCGGGGTACAAAATAACCTTGTCCGGAAAGAATTGTAGGTAAGGAGCGTCGGATCTTAGAGCTGCCAACTCACTTGCCCTTCTCGCAGATGTAATGGCAACCAGAAATAGAGTTTTAAATGACAATAAACACATGTCACAGGATGCCATGGGTTCAAATGGGTGGCGCATAAGAGCGCGTAAAACAAGTTGAAGAGACCATTGAGGTACAGGAGGTTTGACAGGCGGTCGGATGTTTGACAGACCTTTCAAAAAGGACTTGAGAGTAGGGTGAGAGAAGAGGCGTGCTGAATCAGAGTCACGAGGTTGGAAAGAGACAATTGCCGAAATATAAACTTTAAGGGTGGAAAACGCCAAACCTGCATCAAACAAGTAACGTAAGTATGTGAGCATGGTTTGAAGAGAAACAGGAGAAGTTTGTAACTGCCTTGATTGAGCAAACTTTAGAAAATTACTCCATTTGTATTTATAAAGGAGGTTAGTAGATGGTTTTCTAGCCCTGTCTAGAACCTCCTGGATGGATGGATGAGTCTCCAAGCCGTTAAGTGCAGTGATTGCAGATCCGGATGGAGAATGTTCCCTGAATTTTGGGTAAGGATAGGTGTATGGATAGATACAGGAGAGACATGGACCGTGTCCCCCCCTGTTTGTTGATGTAGAACATGGTCGTGTTGTCGGTGATTATTTGTACACCACGACCGTGTATCAGAGGAAGCAATATCCGGAAAGCTTTTATCACTGCTAGCATCTCGAGATGATTGATATGGAGATGTCTGTCGCGGTGGGACCAAAGGGCATGTATCCTGTGGGGTCCGCAATGTGCTCCCCATCCTGTGGGACTGGCATCTGTCGTCACCTGTATCGATAGCTGTAGAGGTCGAAACGGGCGGCCGACCAGAAGATGTGGCAGATATGTCCACCACTGTAATTGTTTTGTTAGCTCTGATGTGTACAGGGAGACGTTTTCTTGGACTGTCCTGAAGGGGGTCGAAGAGAGTCAGGAACCATGCCTGAAGAGAGCGCATCTTCAGGCGCGCGTGTGTCAATGCAGATGTTGTGGAGGCCATGAGGCCTAGAAGGTGTTGTGCATGATGAGCCGAGACCTTTGAATGAGGTCGAAATCTGTGAACAGCTCTGCATATCTTCCGTATGCGGTCTGGTGGTAGGAATATTCGAGCACGGACCGAGTCCAGTCTTGCACCTATATAGTCGACCACCTGGGATGGTATCAGATGGGACTTCTTCTCATTCACTGTGAGACCAAGGTCTCTTAAAGTGAGTAGAACAAACTTGGTGTCTTGAATTGCCTTTCGTCTGGATGGAGATACCACCAGCCAGTCGTCTATATATGGGAACACTTGTATGCCATGTAGACGAAGAAAGGCTGCCACTGGAGCCATGCACTTTGTGAAAGTGCGAGGAGCTGTGGGCAGTCCGAAGGGGAGGGCACAAAATTGGTAAACGGTGTTTTGAAAAATGAAGCGAATATATTTTCTGTGATGTGGATGAATTGAAATATGAAAATAGGTGTCCTTTAGATCTATGACTACAAACCAATCTTTTTGTTTTAGTAGGTGAAGAATGGATTCTAATGTGACCATCCGAAAACGCTGTGGATGCAGGTAAGTGTTAGAATGGTCCGCCCACAGAGGCTATTGGTTCCAACTGGTTTTCAAGATGCCTTGGGTGGGTTTCCGGATGAAACTCCTCGTGAACTTACAGGAGGGATATTTGCCCCCTATCTTGAAGGAGACAATGATCTGGCCCATTCTGAAAAAAGCTAATTTGTCAATCGACAATTTAAACAACTATCGTCCGGTCACCAACATACAATTCATAGGGAAACTGACTGAGAGGTTGGTGGCTGACCAGCTGCAAGCGTTCTTGGAGGATAACAATAGTCTGGATCCATTCCAATTGGGGTTCAGGCTGCGTCATGGACTGAGACACATCAGAGGATGACTGGGGGAGTGTCACCCTGTTGGTCCTCCTAGACCTCTCAGCCGCCTTTGATACTGTTGACCACAGTATCTTCCTGGATTGGTTATTGAGATTGGGGATTGGAGATCTAGCATTATGCTGGCTCCGTTCCTTCCTCGATGGCCAGTGCCAGAGAGTTCAGCTTGGGGAAGCTGTTTCGTCCCCGTGGACACTACAATGTGGTGTTCCACAGGGGTCAATAATCTTGTTGTTTAACATCTACATGAGGCCGCTGGGAGAGGTCATTCGGAGATTCAGAGTTCGCTGTCATCAGTATGCTGATTATATGCAACTCTATCTTTCATTTTCCTCTTCAGCAGGGGAAGCTGTACAGACCCTAGAATGTTGCCTGGCCGCAGTTATGGACTGGACGAGGGCAAATAGGCTGAAATTGAATCTTGACAAGACAGAGATCCTGTTGTTGGGAGGGCATCCTGATCAGCTAGGGGCCTGTTACCTGACCTTGATGGGGTCACACTCTCCCTGAAGGATCAGGTGTGAAATCTGAGTGTGCTTCTGGACCCAGCCCTCTTGATGGAGAAACAGATCCTGGCTGTGGCCAAATCTGCCTTTTTCCATCTGAGGCAGGTTGCACACCTCTGTCCCCTTCTCAACAGGAGATCCCTAATAACCCTGATTCATGCGTTGGTAATCTCGAGGATTGACTATTACAATGCTCTCTACGTGGGGCTGCCCTTGAAGGTGGTTCAGAAGCTGCAGCAAGTGCAAAATGCAGTGGCCAAGCTGGTCACTGATACATCTAAATTTGACCATATTTCACCTGTCCTGGCTCACTTGCACTGGCTGCCAGTATGCTTCCGGGCCAAATTCAAGGTATTGATGCTAACTTATAAAGCCCTTTACGGTTTAGGACCTTGCTACCTGTCAGAGTGCCTCTCCCTCAGGTCATCTTCCCGTCCCACCCACACCTCCCAGTCTTTAATGTTGTGGGTGGCCACTCCAAAAGAGGCCTGGAAGGCATCAACCAGAAACTGGGTCTTTTCAGTAGTAGCTGCTGCACTCTGGAATTCTCTTCCTGTGGAGGTGCAACTGGTCCCCACCTTCCTGAGCTTCCACAAGCAAATTAAAACCTGGCTTTTTACCCCAGCCTTCCCAAGCACCACCCTTTTGTAAAATTATGTTGGCCCATTGTCTGCCATCTTATGCCCCAGATGGATGAATTTATGGGGGGGGGGGTAGGGTTTGTTTGTTTTATTTTTATATTTTTTATATGTTTTCAATAATACTTTGTAAGCCGCCCAGAGTAGTGGCATGTTCACTAAATGGGCGGGGTATAAATCTAAATAAATAAATAATTGTATATATTATTACCTTTGGAAAATGATTAATTAATTACTAATGGTCAATAAAAGTGGTATAATTAAATGGTAAAAATATTGTCAAATGGTTTGGAGTTTAAATATGCACCTGAATGTGCTATACTGATATAAACAGATTTTATTAAAGGTAAAAATGTGAAAATGGAAAAAGTAAAAGTGGAAAATGTATTGAAAATGTATGATAAATAATACATATAAAGCCATTGTTAGTAAGATTAACTAAATGTAATGTATTATTTATATGATGTGATTGATATAAGTGTATTTTGGGTAAGTATGATTATAGCTGTATAAGAATTACATGTTAAAGATGTGTGAAATGTGTAAGAGCGGAGAATTATACATATGTGTATGACCCATGGTTCTTTGCTCATTATGGAGAACTGTGCAGGGGTTCTTAATTGAGCAAAGAAGCAAAGGAGGGAGGGTTGTTGTAGGTTTTTCGGGCTGTTTGTCCGTGTTCTGGAGGTTTTTCTTCCTAACGTTTCGCCAGTCTCTGTGGTCGACATCTGGCGAAACGAGACTGGTGAAACGTTAGGAAGAAAAACCTCCAGAACATGGCCAAACAGCCCAAGAAACGTACAACAACCATTGGATCCCGGCCGTGAAAGCCTTCGAGAATACAAAGGAGGGAGGAATTTGATGGAACCCTAACCTTACTAGTAAGAGCAGAAATAAGGTGACTGGCTGGAAGAATGCAGGAGGTGAGCCAATCCAGGAAAGCCTGCAGGAGGTGGGGCCCTCGGGCTCTCATTGAGAACGGCTGATCTAAGAAAAAAGCCTGGCAAATAAATCTATCATAAACCTTTGGGGCTCTAAATTCTCCACACTATCCACAAGATGAAGTGAGCCTGATTCACAAAAGCTAGCAGACTGCATGATTTTTTTTAAAAAGCAGGTATCACCTACTCCTGTGTTTTTATTGTCTAAGGATCACATGGCTCTCTTTTATTTAAGTGAAATAATTATACACCATCAAATCAATTCTAATTTCTTGAGCGCCTCCAAAGGGTTTTCTAGCACAAATATTCACAAATGGTTTACCATCCCCTGCATATGGTAGTGCTCTGGGAATGTACAATTTGTCCAAGGCTATACAGGCGGAAAATTACATAACCCGATCAGCCACACATGCTCTGGGTGATCTTCTCTGTCCCTTTTTCTGGGAATCACACTGAGAAATTGGACCGATAGCTGATCGCTCTGCAATCAAATGCTCCACCCCACAGAGCTCAATGAACAAATTCACGCACCTGCTTTTATTAGGTTATTAACATTAGGTTATTAATATTCGTGTTACCAATAACCACACCATGTTCAGACTGATTTCAATAACTTTTAAAACCTTAGGGTTCTTTGGATGTTATATTATTTGACTTAGTTGATGAAACATATCCTGAAGCAATAGTCATATGTTCACAAACAGAATTTTAAATGCTTAGTGGTTTTATGCATTTTAGGGCACAGAACTTTAAACACAGCATCTGCAATAATTCAGAGTAACAATTCTCAAGTATTTCAGCATCTATTGACTACTCCAACTTTTCTGCCAATATAACTACTTAATAAGATTAGATCTTTCCTAGAATAGGCAGATACTGTAGCTTTCATTTCAGTTGAAAAGCATTTTATAGCCTCTTCCTAGTTATTTCCTTATGTGGAAGAAAACTAAGATTGACCACATGTAATCTGATCCAAATCCTTTCATGCTGGAAACATATTTACTAGTTTAACTATCATCTCCAGTTTTCCTACTGTTATCTGTTTGGTCACTTCCCAGGAGAGAGATGATTGGTAGAGCTTTGTGTCTAATAGGTTGTTAATTCCTTTGACTGTCATCAGGTGCACCTCTATCCACCCAGGTGAATATTGGATAGAGAGACCAACTGTTGATACACTAATGGTACATCTCCCCTTCCCTGGTGAAGCTGTAGGAACAGAAATTGACATTGGTCAGTTAAGAGGCTATTAATCTCCGATAATCTAATGGTAATTGGTAAACAATAAAACATCCAGGATTTACAAACAAGACAAATTCTCATTAGCATTGGAAAGGCCCTTTGCTAAAGGGAATGTCATAATGGGTAAAGATGTTGGCCATTAGAAAGGGCTTTGCTGAAAGATGCACTGCTATATTAAGTGCCCCATTTTCATACCCTTTCCAATGCCTCAGCAGCACAAAAGGGTTGCAAGACCAAAACCAAACAAACAAAAACAATATCATGGGGAGCCCCCTCAGCCCGGTTATAGCAAACGTCTACATGGAACATTTCGAAAAACAGGCCCTGGCTTCGGCTCTGGTTCCGATACGTGGATGACACCTTCACAATTTGGAACCACGGTGAAGAAAAACTGGAAGAATTTCTAAACCATCTCAACAGCATCCACCCAAATATACAATTCACCATGGAAAAAGAAATAGAGGGCCAACTCCCTTTCTAAGATGTCATGGTCATATGCAAAACTGACCTCCTATTGGGACACGTCTACAGAAAACCCACCCACACAGACCGGTACCTACACAAAAACTCCAACCACCACCCACAACAAAAAAGACGCATAACCAAAACACTGGTAGACCGTGCAAATCGGAACTGTGAAGCTCAATTTCTCAGCACCGAACTCAACCATCTGAATTGGGCCCTACAGGCAAATGGCTATTCCAAGAATGAAATCACAAGAGCCATCAAACCAAGCAAACAACACCAAACTGAAGAGGAAAAACAGCCACCCACAAATAAAGTATTTCTGCCATACATCAAAGGGGTCACGGACTGCATAAGGAAACTTTTGAAAAAACACAACCTACAAACAGTATTCAGGCCCACCACAAAAATACAACAAATGTTACGGTCAGCAAAGGACAAAAGGGACCCCCTCACCACTGCAGGAGTATACCGGATACCTTGCAGTTGTGGCCAGGTATATATTGGAACCACAAAACGCAGCATCCACACCAGAATCAAAGAACACGAGAGACACTGCAGACTAAAACAACCAGAAAAATCGGCAGTAGCTGAACATGCCCTAAAACAAGCTGGACATGAAATTCTATTTCAAAATACTGAAGTACTGGACAACACCAGCAATCATTATGTTAGACTGCACAGGGAAGCCATTGAAATCCACAAACACCAGCAGAGCTTCAACAAAAAAGAAGAAAGTCTAAAACTCAACAAAGCCTGGCTCCCAGCACTGAAAAATACAGCCTGCAAAAGGTCAACGAACTCTACCCAGCCGCAAGGACCAGTGATCACTGCACACAAAAGACCAGCTAATGACACCCATCAATCACAGTGACAGATCATCTCTCCCCCTTATCACAACAATACACCCACAACAAAAACACGCTGATCACCATAATCACCCAATCTCCTGAAAAGGACAAAAGCTGATCCCACAGCTATAAATACTCAACTATCCAACAAACTGCAAAAGAGTACAGACAGAGTTCTGACTCCTGTCCTCTGAAGATGCCGGCCACAGAGACTGGCGAAACGTTAGGAAGAAAAACCTTAAGAACACGGCCAAAGAGCCTGGAAAACCCACAACAACCATCGGATCCCGGCCGTGAAAGCCTTCGAGAATACAAAAACAATATCATCTCAGCTTTCAGAATATAGTTTTGTTTCCAAACAATTCAATGGATTAATGAAATTATGGTGGTTCTAACATATTACAAAAAGGTGATTCTCAGTTACTGTCAGCAGTAGCTTTTGGCCAAAATTCTACTGGTGCTCACATAGGGGTTGTGTAGCTTGTGACAGCTAACTGACAAGATGTTGGGCCCCTGTTGATCATGTGCCTGGTCACATACTTGGTCCACAAGCTGGCACCTTTTCAATAACTTTCAACCACAGCAAATTATACAATTCCTGAGTAAACACCAGTACAATTCTGGCCAATGTGTATTTAATTGTATGTTAACTTGTAGTACCTCCAGTGTCTGAAAAGGTACATACTAAGGCTCTACAGAATTAAGTTCAAATTGAAGTATAATTAATAATCATTGGAAAGGAATCAACTCCAAATATTTTTGACTGGTTGACAGTGTTAGGTAAAAGGGGCTGTCAATTATTTCAGCCAATTTATTTTTTTCAGGTAATTACGTAAGTTAGTCAATTATTTTATACAGGTGATCATTTGATGCTATTAGCAGTCTTTTATAACAAAGTCTATTTATTGTTTGGCAAAGCATCCTAAATGTATTGACAGATATAACAGCTGTGCATAAGTTGTTTGCAGCAGTCCATCAGTGGTGATTAATGATCCACTGTGATAATTAAAAGCAAATTAAAATTATGTTTGTAAATGCCCTATTTATGAATGAACCGTTAAATCATGTGAGATAATGAAAGCTTTTAGACCTGACTGCAAATACATTTAATTGGAAGTAAGACATACCAGTTTCAGAAGCTGACAAATTCCTCTTCAAATACCCCATGACTAGAGATGTTCACTGTCCAACTTGAGATAGAGGGCAAAACTGCTTGAGTGAGGAGAAAAAAAACATACACAGTCAAAGAACTAGCATAGCATGGAAGAAAGAGGATGAGAAGTCTTTGCTTCTTTTGAAGTGGCAGAGCAAATGGTGCTGCTGTGGGGAGGGAGGGGTGCCAGGGGATATGGACTGACATGGCCCATGAGCTTTGTAGTCCCCCTGAAGTCTCTTGTGCACATGCAGGTTTCAGCTTTCTCACAGCAAATTCATTCCAGTCCTGGAAGACACCAGTGGAAATGGGTGTTTGTTTTCTAACCCAGCTGTTTGCATTTCACTCATGATTCAAGGACAGTAGTGACAGGGAAACAGACAGGTTACTTACCTGTAATCATGGTTCTTCAAGTGGACCTCTGTGAATTCACAGAATTGGGTTTAGACAGCGCCTGCGCTGGTCTTCTCGGAATCTTCTAGAGCTTTTATAGAAAAGTAACAAGTTTAGAGTTGCCCCTATCACGCATGCTCCACCCGCCTCAGCCTTCAGTTCCATTTATCCGCCATAATAGCCTGAGCTTAGCAGAGACATAGTCAGTGACGGATAGCGGGGAGGCCGGGCGGGATGTGTGAATTCACAGAGGTCCACTTGAAGAACCATGGTTACAGGTAAGTAACCTGTCTTTCTTCTTCATGGCCTCTGTGAATGCACACAACTGGGTGACTAGCAAGCTCACTTACCGGAAGGAGGGCCGTCACTGCAGAACAGAGGTCAAAACTGCTCTTCCAAAACTTGTCTCCTTTTTGGCCCGAAGGTCCAGTCTGTAGTGTGTCACATTAGACCATGTGGCTGCTCTGCAGATATCTGGAACATCCACGCCACGCAACAACACTGTAGATGTTGCAATAGCTCTGGTGGAATGAGCTTTCAGACCCTCTGGAGGAGTCTTGCCTTGCAGTTCATAAGCCAGAGCAATAGTGGAGACAAGCCATCGAGAAACAGTAGGAGGAAACTGGGGAACCTTTATGTGATCCATGGAAACAAAGAAACAAATTTGGTGCAGTACGAACGTCCTTAGTTCGTGAAACATAATATGCCAGAGCTCTTCGAACGTCTAGCGAATGGAGCATGCGGTCAATGTCCGAGGAAGGGTGAGGAAATAAAGTTGGTAATATTAGGGGTTGATTGAGGTGAAAATCAGAAACAACCTTAGGCAAAAACGAAACATCGGGGTATAAAATAACCTTGTCCTTAAAGAACTGTAGGTAAGGAGCGTCGGATCTAAGAGCCGCCAACTCACTTGCCCTTCTCGCAGATGTAATGGCAACCAGAAATAGAGTTTTAAATGACAATAAACACATGTCACAGGATGCCATGGGTTCAAACGGTTGGCGCATAAGAGCGCGTAAAACCAGTTGAAGAGACGATTGAGGCACCGGAGGTTTGACAGGAGGTCGGATGTTTGACAGGCCTTTCAAAAAGGACTTAAGAGTAGGGTGAGAGAAGAGGCGTGCTGAATCAGAGTCACGAGGTTGGAAAGAGACAATTGCCGAAATATAAACTTTTATTTATTTATTTATTTATTTATTTATTTATTTATTTATTTATTTATTTATTACATTTTTAGCCCGCCCATCTAGTCATATAGACTACTCTGGGCGGGTAACAACATAACATATAACAAAATTACAAGTTAAAATGACAGTGTGTTACTAAAAAACAACAACAAACAAATAAAAAAAACCACAATGATCCAAGATGGAAAGAACACAAGAAACCAAAATTCAAACAGTGGATGGAGGGAAGGCTTGCTTAAACAACCAGGTTTTCAATTGGCATTTGAAGATGCCCAGGGAAGGGGCCATGCGAATCTCAGGAGGGAGATTGTTCCAGAGACGAGGAGCCACTGCCGAGAAGGCCCAGTTTCTTGTTTTTTCCTTCCGGGCCTCCCTCGGCGTTAGGCTCCTCAGTCTCACCGCCTGGCTAGATCGGGTGATACGGGTAGATCTAGGTGGGAGAAGGCGTTCCATCAGGTAACGAGGCCCTAAACCGTTTAGGGCTTTATACGTAAGCATTAAGACCTTGAAATCTACATGGAACCGGACAGGCAGCCAATGTAAGGTGGCCAGAGTGGGGGTAATATGTTGATATTTCCTTACCCCAGTAAGAAGTCTGACCGCCGCATTCTGCACCATCTGGAGTTTCCGCATAGATCTCAAAGGCAGCTCAATTTAAGGGTGGAAAATGCCAAACCTGCATCAAACAAGTAACGTAAGTACGTGAGCATGGTTTGAAGAGAAACAGGAGAAGTTTGTAACTGTCTTGATTGAGCAAACTTTAGAAAATTACTCCATTTGTATTTATAAAGGAGGTTAGTAGATGGCTTTCTAGCCCTGTCTAGAACCTCCTGGATGGATGGATGAGCCTCCAAGCCGTTAAGTGCAGTGATTGCAGATCCGGATGGAGAATGTTCCCTGAGTTTTGGGTGAGGAGGTGTGGAATCATTGGTAATTTGAAGACATCCACAGCCATATCCCTGAGAGTGGAAAACCAGGGCTGACGAGGCCACCATGGTGCAACGAAGATGGCGTCCGCTCTCTGTTGTCGAGCTCTAACGAGAGTCCTCTGAATGAGTGGAATTGGTGGGAAGAGATACAGAAGATCCGATTCCCATGGAATCATGAAAGCATCTCCAAGCACATCCTTGCCTCTGCCTGCACGGGAGGCGTACTCCTGCATTTCTTCTTGTCTTGTGTCGCAAACATGTCTACTGTGGGGTAACCCCACCGGATGCAAAGTAGACGGAAGATGTCTATGTTCAGTTCCCACTCGTGGGACTGTCCCGTTAGCCGACTCAGTTTGTCTGCCAGCTCGTTGTCGGTCGTTGAGATATGAAGAGCTACTGGAAAGACGTGATGATGGTAGCACCATTCCCATAGGTGTATGGATAGATACAGGAGCGACATGGACCGTGTCCCTCTCTGTTTGTTGATATAGAACATGGTCGTGGTGTTGTCGGTGATTAATTGTACACCACGACCCTGTATCAGAGGGAGGAATGCCCGGAAAGCTTTTATCACTGCTAGCATCTCGAGATGATTGATATGGAGATGTCTGTCACGGTGGGACCAAAGGGCATGTATCCTGTGGGGTCCGCAATGTGCTCCCCATCCTGTGGGACTGGCATCTGTTGTCACCTGTATCGATAGCTGTAGAGAGCGAAATGGGCGGCCGACCAGAAGATGTGGCAGATATGTCCACCACTGTAATTGTTTTGTTAGCTCTGATGTGACAGGGAGACGTTTTCTTGGACTGTCCTGAAGGGGGTCGAAGAGAGTCAGGAACCATGCCTGAAGAGAGCGCATCTTCAGGCGCGCGTGTGTCACTGCAGATGTTGTGGAGGCCATGAGGCCTAGAAGGTGTTGTGCATGATGAGCCGAGACCTTTGAATGAGGTCGAAATCTGTGAACAGATCTGCGTATCTTCCGTATGCGGTCCGGTGGTAGGAATATTCGAGCCCGGACTGAGTCCAGTCTTGCACCTATATAGTTGACCACCTGGGATGGTATCAGATGGGACTTCTTCTCGTTCACTGTGAGACCGAGGTCTCTTAAAGTGAGTAGAACAAACTTGGTGTCTTGAATTGCCTTTCGTCTGGATGGAGATACCACCAGCCAGTCGTCTATATATGGGAACACTTGTATGCCGTGTAGACGAAGAAAGGCTGCCACTGGAGCCATGCACTTTGTGAAAGTGCGAGGAGCTGTGGACAGTCCAAAGGGGAGGGCACAAAATTGGTAAACGGTGTTTTGAAAAATGAAGCGAAGATATTTTCTGTGATGTGGATGAATTGAAATATGAAAATTGGCGTCCTTTAGATCTATGACTACAAACCAATCTTTTTGTTTTAGTAGGTGAAGAATGGATTCTAATGTGACCATCCGAAAACGCTGTGGATGCAGGTAAGTGTTTAGATCTCTTAAGTCCAGAATGGGCCTGATCCCGCCGTCCTTCTTTGGCACAGCGAAGTAACGGGAGTAGAAGCTGTGTGGAATGTCCCGTGGTGGTACTTGTTGAATAGCTTGTTTTTGGAGAAGAGTGAGAATCTCTTCTTCTAGAACATGGTCGAAGGATGTAAGCTTGATTTGTCCTAGAGAAGGAAATTCTGTAAATTCCAGACGGTATCCAAATTGAATAATACTTAAGACCGAAGAGTCTTTTGTGATGTCGGCCCAGTTGCAAAAAAAAGGAGCTAGCCGAGTGGGATGACAGGGTTCGAATAGCCTTACGTTTAAGTCAAAGGTACTGTTTTGATTTCTTGGCAGGTGGTCTGTACGACTGACGGCATTGTGAAGAATTTTGTGGCCGGAAGGCGGAGGCAGAAGAAGAGGCTTGAAAAGATCTAGTTTGATTCTGATTTTTGAAGGGATGGTAAGATTGAGAGGCTGATTGTTGATATTGCTGTTGTGGGCATTGCTTGCACCACTGAGATCTTTTGTATTTAGGCTGTTGTTGGATCGTATAGGATTTAGCAGTCTTTTTAATTTTATGTAGATTTTCCAGTGAGTCGTCGGTTTCCTCATTGAAGAGACCTTTAGCATCAAACGGTGAGTCCTCTATATGTGTCTTGACGTCATCTATAATTCCTGAGGACCTGAACCAAGCATGTCGTCGTAAAGTGACGGCTGATGTCAGTGTTTTTGAAGCTATATCCGCTGAATGGCGGGAAGCAAGTCGCTGGTGTTTAGAAACCATAAGAGCTTCAGTGTAAGTGTTTAAGAAAACTTGTTTAGTGTCAACTCGGGCTGCTTGAAGGGCCGGCAGAACCCTTGACCAAAGCTGCCTCTGGTAAGCCCCCATGGCTCCTTGGTAGTTTGCTACCCTGAGCAAAAAGGTGGTGAAGGAGTATATCTTCCTGCCCAGTACGTCCAATTTTCGACCCTCTCTATTCGTAGGGGTGATGTGAGACTTTCCAGACGATCTAGATGAGCTTGACTGAACGATTATGGCGTTTGGAGTTGGGTGCTTGACAAGAAAATTAGTGTCATCCCCGTGGGTACGATATAGGTTTTCAGTTCTGCGCGCTACAGGCGAAGATGTAGATGGTTGATTCCAAGATTCCTTGATAAGCTCCATCAAGGTTGGAATGAACGCCAGGCTCAGTGGAGGAGTTCTTTCCTGATTAATGTCTCCAAATATGACATCTTCAGTCGGGGGTGGAGGTTGTTCAGTGTGCAGCCTCAATGTCTTGGCCATCCTAGAAATCATCTGAACGTATGAGGAGAAATCCTCTGAAGGTGAGGATGGGTGAGGGTCTCCAGCATCTGATCCAAGGGTTTGTCCTTCCACAGGTGTTTCTCCTGAGGTCTCAGAAAACACTTCCTCATCCCGATCTGAGGTGGCAGATGAAAATATATCCTCCTGATCCTAAGCGGAAGGTAAGTGCAATGATTTCTTTGACTTCCGTTTTCTATTCTCTAGTTCAGATATTTGAGGTATGCGGGTCGGAGGAGTCGGAAGAGTACAACCTTCGACGTCGATGTGGCTTTGGCACGATCGGATGTACCCTTAGACCTATCTAGAGGTCTGGAAACTCGATTGTTGTCGACGTCAAGATGTTGTCGACGTCGACGCCGAGGTGGAGATGAGGACGAGGAGGGAGATGAAGAAGCATATACATATCTTACATTCTTCCTCCTACGATATCCATCGTCACTCGAAGAAGATTCGGTGTCCGATTCATCATGTCAACGTCGACGACAGGACTTGTTACAATCGACCTCGATATAAATGGGGTTGTCGTATTTCGACTTATGTCGGCGCCGAGAAGATCGAGGTAGAACTACTACCTCACGTCGAGAGGACCGGCGTCGATCTGGAGAGAGATATTTCGTCTTCGCCGTTCGTTTTTAATGTGGAGAAGCAGGCCTTGAAGAAATCGACAGCGAAGAAGGTGCCGGTGATGCCTGCCCGGTAGAAACAGGGCTATGATGGGCAGACGTCGGGCTAGAAACAAAAATGTCCACTAGCTGACTAGGGCTCGGAGAGCCATCGGGGCCGGCAGGTGAAGTATCAAGCTGCCGTGGAGGGAGGGAAGCGGCGGCTTCAGAAAGAGACTCCCGGTCCCGGACTGAGTCTTCCAAAATTGGTGAAGGCAGCGACGCCGAAACTGGAGGAATCTTTCTGCGATTGTCCTTAGTTTTGTCCTTCTTGCTTTTTGCTGACGCTTTTTTCTGTTTTAGGTGGTCCTTCGAAGACGAGGTCGATACAGTCTTAGACGTCGAGGTAGGTGGTTTTTTTGTCGACGTGGAAGATTTCAATGTCGACATAGGTGGTGGCGATGCAATCCGCACTTCAGACCGTGGGGTAGCCGACGGGGTCGGAGTCGTTTCCATTTCGGACGGCTTCGACGACGAGAGTGTCTTATCCCATAAGAAAAGCTTCAAACGTTGCTGTCTAGCTTTAAGGGCAGCTTTCGTGAACTTTTTGCAATGCCTACAGGAATGTGGCTGATGGTATTCTCCTAGACAGAATAGGCATCGGTCGTGTCCATCCGAAAATGGCAGTTTACGAGAACACGACACACACCTACTGAAGTGTCCGGACGGGGACATAAAGTTGTAAAAACTCACGATTGACTGAGTAATGAAGTCCAGAAATATGCAATCCTTTGAGAGATGCCAGAGAACAAGTGAAGAAGGTTATAGCGGTAAGCCAGAAAAAGGCGGGAGAGTGAGGAGATCCGAAAACAACCAAATCCGATACGCAAAGCGGAGAATTGTCAAGCAGTCCGTAATCAAGGGGCAACAGAGAGATAACGTAGCCAAAGACAGTCCGAGTCAACAGCCGAAAAATAATAGAAATAGATAGCTCTAATACCGAGAAGTTCCAAGCTCCCGGGCGGTAAAATGGAACTGAAGGCTGAGGCGGGTGGAGCATGCGTGATAGGGGCAACTCTAAACTTGTTACTTTTCTATAAAAGCTCTAGAAGATTCCGAGAAGACCAGCGCAGGCGCTGTCTAAACCCAATTGTGTGCATTCACAGAGGCCACGAAGAAGAAACATGCCTTATTTGTTGTAAATTAGATAAAAGAGTGAGAAGTATTCTCATGTGAAAGGCAAAGGAAGATGGGTCTTAACTTACATTTCTTCAGCCACTGTGTCCAGTGAGCATCCATTGCCCACAAAGGGAGATGAGTCTTCACCTTTCAACCATTATGCCCTTTGGGAGTCTTTATCTCCTCCATTTACTTACTTGGACATTTACTTACTTGGAAGGAGGCTGCTGTTTCTTACCTGTGAATATGTTTGTATCTAGCTGCTGGGAGTAAAATGTTTTAAAAGTACAGCCCACAGATGTTTCACATACACGAATGAGAAGTCAAGGGAAATGTATTAGGTAATAAGAACAATGCAGTTTCATCACTTTCTCCCCATAACCCACCTGTTATACTCTGGAAGACACAAGTTTCTGGGTGTTCTTTGCTGCCAGCTGCATTCCTGGAGGGGTCTACCTGTTAGGACACAAAGCAGAGACATGTTAGAAAACTGGACTTGTATGGTTTGGGATTGTGGCGTTTGCCCTCATGGCCCCTGCTTGTTTTTCCCTCACAAAGGCTCACATCGCATTCTCTTCTCGCTGCCACCAGTGGATTACTTCAATCCACAATATAAATGACGTATATCAGAACACTTGTCTTGTGAACAGAAACAGAACTTATTTATTGTAGTGAAGCAGATTGAATAATAACAGAAGTTTCTCAAATACACATTATACATAAGCAAATCAACAGTTCTCTCAGTACATACTACTTTTCTCTTGCTATATCATTACCACCTTCTTTACCTATTCTCTTAACCAGCTCTATTTCTCTCAGTATCTGTTCCCTCTCTCTCTCTGACTAACCAGCCCTATCTCACTCCTCCTTCTCCCGCCAAGCCTCATGTAGCTGCTGACTCCGCCTCTCCAGTCCTCTCACAGGTTCATGCAAATCAGCTCATGAATATGAATGGCATGAGTGACGTGGGCAATCGCCACATTCCTCCCCCCTAAGAAAAAGTTTGTTTCATGAGGGAAAACCTTACAGTTTACCCTTATGAACAACGGAACATACAGGGAACATTACATACAAAACACCATCATAATAATATGCTTACCAGTTATGTCCTAAATCATATACCTTATTTCAACATATAACACATTATATTTACCATATGCTTATACGTACCTTATACTAGTTTTCTCTCTCTTACTATGTTTACTAGACCAAACTTATTACTTCAAACATTTAAAACAATCCATACAATTATAAACATTTGCATTACTCACATTAAGCCAAATTACATTACCTCTACCTTAATAACGCTATTCACCATTATTATTTCCCATCTCTATACATCTCTCAGTTCATCAGCATTCAACGAGACATTGCATTTTAATTGCATTTCATAACTAGTGCACAAACAGAACATCCAACACAACATCACACTCTTTTATCCACCCATTAGTCATTTGGCCTTCGAGACCAGGAGTCAGCAACCATATTCTTAGTCCTTTTTATGCTGTGGATCTCAAAGTCAAAGTCCTGTAGGTTTAGCGTCCATCTTGCAATCTTATTGTCATTGGAATTCATAGTCTGTAGCCACAACAAAGGAAAAGGGTTGATGCAAAGGACGAATTTCCTTCCCCAAATGTAGGGCTTCAGTCTTTGCAGCGTCCAAACAATCAATAGGCACGCCCTCTCGATGGCAAACAAATGTATCTCACCAGGTCGGAATCTCCTGCTGATCAGAGTCACTGGGTGTAGATTCCCGCTGTCATTCGCTTGGCACAGCAAGGCTCTCAGACCCACGCTTGACAGATCGGTGTACACGATGAACTCTTGGTCTAAGTCCGGTGCAACAACGCCAGATCTTGAAGTCCGTGCTCTCTTTTGATGATTGATAGTCATCGGGCACTCTGATGTCCACTGGATGTCCTCGGCTTGCCTCTTCTGGGTTAAGCCTGTTCTCTTACTGAATAGTGGCTTAATTTTCTCAGCTGTGGGAAGGTTAGGCGGTTTCTTCCACTTCTCCAGCACAGCTATGACTGCGTTCTTCCTTGAGATCTTATTGCTTATGCCTTCCCCCTCACCAACAAATTCACCCACAGGTACATTTGTTGCGAAGCTCTCCATATGTGGGGGACCACTATCATGGGTCACCTCCAAATTCACAGGCAGGTTTCTTTTAAGTGTAATCTCAAACACTTGGTTTATTTTAGATGCACTGAGATTTTCATCATCTGGTTCTATATCTTTAATATTTGGTTGCTTAGGTAGGGGTTTGCATTGCAAGGTTTTAAGGGCTTTTGCAGCTGCAGAGCGACTAGACTCCTCAGCCCTCCAGTTCTGCTGCAACAAATCCACAGATTCTGATCCTGCTAACTGCAATTCACTCCCCTCTATGGGTCTCAGCCTCACCACTTTGTCCTCAGGACAGAATGCTCTTTCCTGGGCATCATACAAGCCTTTCTCCTTTCCATGAGTACCCCCCAAGCTTGGCTCTGTTACTTCTAAGGACTTCTCCCTATATTTTACAGGGACAATTAGCTGTTTGAAATGTCCATCTGCACTCCTATGAGGTGTTAATAAAACTTCCCTATATAACAGATATTTATCAACTATGAACCTCTCTGGGTGTTCAGGAGATAACAGGAAGGGAGATTCTTTGGCTTTCTCTAAACCCGGAATCAGGGTGGTATCTTCCTTCGGTTCTAAAATAAAGGAAGTATTATTAGAATTTTTCAATATGACCTCCTCAGCCATTTCTCCTATCTCAGGGTTTTCCTCTAAACTGGGGCATCATTCAGGATTTTCAGGGGTCAGTAGAATTTCCTTAACTTGTGCAAAGCATTTATTTAAGGTAGGGTCTTCCTTTTGTTCTTTGATGAAAGATAGATTCTTAGGGTTTCTCAGAATAACCAGATCTGCTGTCTCTCTCACTTCCCTTATTTCAGGAAGATTTCCATCATTTCCCTCAGTGGCTTCAATTTGCCTTCCCTGAGAGCGAGTTGTCACAAAAACACTCTGCACATGCTCAGCTAAATCCAGACCTATTAAACATGGGGCAGGAATTTGATCAGATATGGCCACCTTCCAAACTCCTGACCATTCCTTATATCTCATTGGTATTTTTGCCATGGGCAGCACCACTATTTCAGAACCAATCCCTTTAATAGAAATATTTTCATGGTCTAACATATTTTCCTTAGGGACTATATCAGGGTGACATACTGTAACTTGTGAACAAGAATCTTCGAGCGCTAGATACTTATTATTATTAACATAGATATCTCCTGAGCTATGTAGAAGATTCTGATTACTTTCTATCAGAAAGCACTGAACAACCCTGGTCACAGGGGGATCTTGGCTCTCTGCCCCTTCTGTTACTTGTGTTGCTATGGCAACAGCTCCACGGCTAGCTTCAACTGCAGTATTGGCTGTTCCATTATGCTGTACACAAAACACCTTCTTAGGCTGACTGGAATTTCCACCTTTATGCTGGCTAACATCCCTAGTCTTTTGAGTTTCACACTGAGCCCAAAAATGACCTTTCTCCCCACACGCATAACATTGTTTACTTGTATTGGGTTCAAAATAAAAGGCCTTGTTAACCTTTCCCTCAGAGCTATTATGTTTCAGGTGACTCTGCTCTGTGCATGAGGGCTTGTCTCTAAAATGGCTTCCAGTAGCTTGGGTACTTTTGAGGTAATCTCTACAAGGTGGGTGTCCTCTCTTCCTGTTGTCCCACACTTTTCTACCAATTTTTACCTCAGAAAATCAAGGATCTCTAATCTCACTAACGGAATCAACAAATTCAGATGCCTGTAATACATTTTTAGGATTTTTGTCCTTGACCAAATAACGCAATTCCCCTGGCAACACTGAATAAAATTGTTCTAAACCAATTACATTTTTCATTAGGTCTAGAGAAGTGACTTTCTCATGTTCCATCCATTTGTCCAAACATTGAATCAATTTAGCCCCCACTTGGGCATAAGATTCTTCAGGCTTTTTGGTAAGGGAACAAAATTTTCTTCTAAGGTGTTCTGCATTTATGCCAAATCTAGAATATACCATCTTTCTATATGCCTCAAAATCTCTAGCTTGCTCCAGAGGCATCTGAGAATAAAGCTCAGCTAAATCTCCACTTATTTGTGATCTCAAAACTATCATCCTTTCATCATCCTCAAAGTCCCAGCACGCTCTCTCAAATTTTATCAGGAAAGATTCAGGGCAATCGCTTTTCCTATATTGGGGAAATTTCTTTAGATCGATTTTTGAGAGATTTCCCTCACTAGAGTTATTATTATTACTATTATTATTTTGAGCAGCAATTTCCAATCTTTTCATCTCTATTTGAAATTCCATTTGTCTTTTTTCTTGCTGCGCTTTGGCTCTTTCTCTAATTTCCAGTCCCTTGAGCTCTAGCTCCTTGAGCCTGAATTCCTGTTCCAACTTCCATTTTTCAAAATCTTGGGAGCGTTGAATATTTTCTCCCTCTGAGGCAATCAATACAGGTCCCTCAGGTTCTTCCTCACTCTGAATTTGAGGGTTTCCATTTCCCTCAACCTCTTCAGGATCAATTTCCTCCATTACTGGCTTTTTAGTTCTTTTGGGTGACATAAGTATGTGTACTTCCTTGATAAAAGGAACTGATTTCTATTGCTGAGTTAGTCAGGCCTCTTTTAAAAACACTTTTACTGCTGTTTCCTTTTCCCAGTATTTTTCTGGGGTACTATGTAGCTCTCACTCAGCAGCTAACGATGGCTACACTTTTTCTGGCATCACACAAGCCACAATGTTTCTTGGTCTGAGACAACCTTCTTGCCTCCAGACACAAAACAAATTCTATTTTCAAGCCTCTGCTTTTTATTTTTCTATCACCTCAGATCCGCTCTGACCCTGGCTTCCACTTTTTATCCACCAGTGCTCCCCTTTTCTCTCAGAGCCTTGGATTTCAAGCTAGCCCACTGGGTCTTTCAAATCCTGAGGTAACAAAAAAGAATTTTTCCTTTACAGTTGGTTCCCTATCTTTAGTTCCCCCAGATCTGTGTTCAGAAGCCCCGCCACTAAGCTTTTCCACAAAAGCTCTAGCAGGTCACCCACTTCTTCACCACAGACCTCTGACTAAAAGGTCCCCACGACTCCAGAAAAATCACCCTTAAACATTGGCTTTACTGGATTATTTTGTATCCGGCCGCTGGACACCAATTGTGGCGTTTGCCCTTGTGGCCCCTGCTTGTTTTTCCCTCACAAAGGCTCACATCGCATTCTCTTCTCGCTGCCACCAGTGGATTACTTCAATCCACAATATAAATGATGTATATCAGAACACTTGTCTTGTGAACAGAAACAGAACTTATTTATTGTAGTGAAGCAGATTGAATAACAGAAGTTTCTCAGATACACATTATACATAAGCAAATCATCAACAGTTCTCAGTACATACTACTTTTCTCTTGCTATATCATTACCACCTTCTCTATCTATGCTCTTAACCAGCTCTATTTCTCTCAGTATCTGTTCCCTCTCTCTGACTAACCAGCCCTATCTCACTCCTCCTTCTCCCGCCAAGCCTCATGTAGCTGCTGACTTCGCCTCTCCAGTCCTCTCATAGGTTCATGCAAATCAGCTCATGAATATGAATGGCATGAGTGATGTGGGCGATCGCCACAGGGATGTTGTCTGATTTGTGTGCTAAATCACCCTGTAGTATCTTGTATAGTGTCTTGTGTGGTACAAAGTGTCATCTCCAATAGTGAGCTATCACCCCAAGTGTCTCCTTGTGAGTGCAGGTGTGAGCACCACAGACAGACTCTCATGACAGGCATTTTGCCTTTGGACTGAGGACTTCTCTTGATGGAGTTTATATACTAGTGGAGGTGTGCTCCGATTGGTTGGTGTTTGTGCCATATCCCAACCTCAGTCCTTTCAGGTAAACATGGCTCCAATGAAGGTTGGGGGATTGGGACCTTAATTATTTTGGGAACTCCCATTAACTTCCATGTGATGGAAATTACTTACAACTATCCTGGCCTAACTTGTGTTGGCAAACAGGGTGTTAGGTTTGAACTGAGAGTATGTGTGTTTGCAGCTGGCATAACTTGGCTCCCGTTCTCAATTCTTTTCTTTCTTACTTACTCCACCCCCTCCTTCTGTTGGCTAATCTCAATCAGCACGGAAATCATGCCAGCAGATCTAGACTCAACCATCACAGGGGGTTTGGCCAGCACAAGGGCACTTCTGCTGGCATGAGGGCAGTTGTTCCTGCACAAGGACCTATGACTATTCCAAACCCAACACAGACAGCATATCTTGGAATTTGGATTGCACCCTGTCATGTTCCCGCCTGTCGCTTGATTGTTTCACCAAACACAGGGCACAAGCTATGTGTCTTTCAGCTGCCACCAGTTGATTACATCAACATTATGTATTATTAATAATAACATCCCAGTTCATCCACCCTCAACCACCAACCCTCTCTCTCTGCTCCAAACTCCCAATTCCAAAACCTCCCTTCTCAACTCCCCCTACTCCAATCTAATCTCCCCCTCCTCCTGCAGAGACTCTTATATCTCATGACTCTGCCTCTCCAGCACTTTCATTGGTCCATGCAGATAGCATATGAATATTCATGGCCTCGGCGGACACCACACACACTTACTCTGAAATAGTCATGATTGGTTCATATAGATCCACTATTTTAACTTTAGATGCAATAATGGAATAGCAGCAATAATTCAAGAACACAATGAGCTTCCTGTCTAGAAGTAGCCCATTGACCCAATTCAGCCAATGTGTATTCATCAGAAAGCTGTCCAACTCTTATGCCAAGCCACATTGTTTTATTATAAAGTCCTGCCTCCATTAGTGATTCGTGAGCTCAGCTTCACAAATATATACTGAGCTGGGTGTTCAAGCTTTGATCACAATGTCTGGATTACCAGATTTTAAAAAAAAATTGACCTTGGTTTTCAGTGACATTCTTTGCGAATTTCAATGTCATCCTCTTTGTTTATTTCAAAAGACAAAGGGAGATTTTATTGGGGGGGGAATGCACAAATGTTCATATAGCTTTTGGTCTGATATAGCTTTTCTTCCTCAGCTTGCCTAAATCAAGGAAAGGGTCTGAATATTGGAACACAGCTTTCTATTCTGCATTCTGTGGAGCAGGCATGGCAAGGCAACATTAATTTACCTGAGAGTAAACTAATGTTGCCTTGCCATTAATGTATGAAGAAAATTGAGGGAGGGAGGGAGGGTGTATGTGTGTATGAGAGAGACTGACTCAAAACTAAAAAAAGGAACTGATGCAAGGAGGAGGGAAAGCTCCAATTAAGGTGGGAAGGAAGGTGCGAGAGACGGACGGGTGGCTTCATCAGCTTGTTTAAATGTATGTAGAAAATTGAGGGAGGGAGGGTGTGTGTATGTGTGTATGAGAGAGACTGACTCAAAACTGAAAAAAGGAACTGATGCAAGGAGGAGGGAAAGCTTCAATTGAGGCTGGAAGGAAGGTGCGAGAGATAGACGGGTGGCTTCATCAGCTTGTTTAAATGTATGTAGAAAATGGAGGGAGGGAGGGTGTGTGTATGTGTGTATGAGAGAGAGAGACTGACTCAAAACAAAAATGGAACTGATGCAAGGAGGAGGGAAAGCTTCAATTAAGGAGGGAAGGAAGGTGCAAGAGGGACGGGTGGCTTCATCAAGCTTGTTTAAATGTAATGAGAGGAAATGGACATACTGAACTGAAGCAACTGATTGTTGAAAATTGAGGGAGGAAGGGTTTGTGTGTGTGTGTGAGAGAGAGAGACACACACACACACACACACACAGAGACTTGACTCTTTCATAAAACCATGAAAAAAGGAACCTTCCAAAGTTAATCTCTACTGCATTTTGCTCTGCAGTTTCTGCTGAGAACAGCAGAAGTCTGAAGTGTGTAGCAATCACATTTCTCTATTTCTCATCCCCAAAGCAGGCAAGAGTATCATAGTTTATTCCCAAAATCTGAATCCCAGTCTTTCTGCTCCTGGTCCTACTTTGACTGCAGCACCAAACAAAAGACTGTGGGTTTCTTTATTGAGTCAATCCATCTCATGTGCAGTCTTCCTCTTTTCCCACTGCATTGCACTTTTTCCTGCATTGCTGCCTTTTCCAGTGAGCTTGTCTTCTTATGATGCCACTGTAGTACAGTGCCCTTTGTTTGGTTATTTTAGCTTCTAGTGAAAGTCCACACTTAATTTGCTTTACTTATCTTTCTGACAAGTCATGATATCTTTAAAACTCATTTCCAACACTAAATTTCAAATGAGTTAAATGTGTGTATACAATTTATGTAGTGTATAAAATGTGTATTAAAAGTCTGCACTCCTATATATAGCTGCTTTTCTGGGGGTGGTTCACTTTGGAGGAAACAAGTCCAGGATTTCAATTTACTTAATAAGCTTTATAAATGTTGTTGTTGTTTAGTCGTTAAGTCGTGTCCGACTCTTCGTGACCCCATGGACCAGAGCACGCCAGGCCCTCCTGTCTTCCACTGCCTCCCGGAGTTGGGTCAAATTTATGTTGGTACCTTCAATGACACTATCAAACCATCTCGTCCTCTGTCGTCCCCTTCTCCTCTTGCCTTCACTCCCAACATCAGGGTCTTTTCCAGGGAGTCTTCTCTTCTCATGAGATGGCCAAAGTATTGGAGCCTCAGCTTCAGGATCTGTCCTTCCAGTGAGCACTCAGGGTTGATTTCCGTCAAAATGGATAGGTTTGTTCTCTTTGCAGTCCAGGGGACTCTCAAGAGTCTCCTCCAGCACCACAGTTCAAAAGCATCAATTCTTCAGTGGTCAGCCTTCTTTATGGTCCGGCTCTCACTTCCATACATCGCTACTGGAAAAACCATAGCTTTGACTATGCGGACCTTTGTCGGCAAGGTGATGTCTCTGCTTTTTAAGATGCTGTCTAGGTTTCTCATCGCTTTCCTCCCAAGAAGCAGGAGTCTTTTAATTTCATGGCTGCTGGCACCATCTGCAGTGATCAGGGAGCCCAAGAAAGTAAAATCTGTCACTGCCTCCATATCTTCCCCTTCTATTTGCCAGGAGGTGATGGGACCAGTGGCCATGATCTTAGTTTTTTTGATGTTGAGCTTCAGACCATTTTTGGTGCTCTCCTCTTTCACCCTCATTAAGAGGTTCTTTAATTCCTCCTCACTTTCTGCCATCAGAGTGGTATCATCTGCATATCTCAGGTTGTTGATATTTCTTCCAGCAATCTTAATTCCGGCTTGGGATTCATCCAGTCCAGCCTTTCGCATGATGTATTCTGCATAGAAGTTAAATAAGCAGGGAGACAATATACAGTCTTGTCGTACTCCTTTCCCAATTTTGAACCAATCAGTTGTTCCATATCCAGTTCTAACTGTTGCTTCCTGTCCCACATATAGATTTCTCAGGAGGTAGATAAGATGATCAGGCACTCCCATTTCTTTAAGAACTTGCCATAGTTTGCTGTGATCTACACAGTCCAAAGGCTTTTGCATAGTCAATGCAGCAGAAGTAGATGTTTTTCTTGAACTCTCGTTTTCTCCATAATCCAGCGCATGTTAGCAATTTGGTCTCTAGTTCCTCTGCCCCTTCGAAATCCAGCTTGTACTTCTGGGAGTTCTCGGTCCACATACTGCTGAAGCCTACCTTGGAGGATTTTGAGCATAACCTTGCTAGGGTGTGAAATGAGTGCAATTGTACAATAGTTGGAGCATTCTTTGGCACTGCCCTTCTTTGGGATTGGGATGTAGACTGATCTTTTCCAATCCTCTGGTCACTGCTGAGTTTTCCATTGATGATAATAAAAAAAATAGCGCACTGGTCCTCTGATGTTGGGCTGTGGTACCAGAGTGGGTGACATGACCTTTAGCCTGGTTTGTTCCTTTTTGCACACCACACACAGAATGATTAAAGTGGTAGGAAAAGCCCCTCCCCCTCTGCCTTGGCTGTCTCTAGCAAGCACGTTATTGCTAGCACCACTCTGGCAGCCACTGATGATGATTAAATCCTCTGCGAGCTAGCAAACATTTAATGCAACTTGCTAGGCACGTTGGACACCTTACTACTCCCTATACCACCCCATGGCTGGTGTGCAATGTGTTCCAGCAAAAATAGTGCACATCTTTATTAAATTTGGTGCATCCTACTAGTTCGGTACACAGTCTGTGTAGATTTAATAAGATTTTGAATTCAAATACTATATGATTTCCTTCCTTTCAAATCAAGCAGATAATGTCGGCGTATATAAATATTTGGGGGGGGTAAAAGGTAAACCCCTTCACAGATTGCTGCCTTGTTATGGCAAAGGGGCTTGAGTAATTCAGAGAAGCTATGGGCTATGCCTTGCAGGGACACCCAAGACGGACAGGTCATAGTGGAGAGTTCTGACTAAACGCGATCCACCTGGAGCAGGAACTGGCAAGCCACTCCAGTATCTTTGCCAAGAAAACCCCATGAACAGAAACAAAAGGTTAAAAGATATGACGCTGGAAGATGAGCCCCTCAGGTCGGAAGGCGTCCAACATGCTACTGAGGAAGAGCGGAGGACAAGTACAAGTAGCTCCAGAGCTAATGAAGTGGTTGGGCCAAAGCCGAAATGATGCTCAGCTGCGGACGCGCCTGGAAGTGAAAGGAAAGTCCGATGCTGCAAAGAAGAATACTGCATAGGAACCTGGAATGTAAGATCTATGAACCTTGGAAAGCTGGAGGTGGTCAAACAGGAGATGGTAAGAATCAACATTGACATCCTGGGCATCAGTGAACTAAAATGGACGGGAATGGGCGAATTCAATTCAGACGATTATCATATCTACTGTTGTGGGCAAGAATCCCGTAGAAGAAATGGAGGAGCCCTCATAGTCAACAAAAGAGTGGGAAAAGCTGTACTGGGATACAAACTGAAAAATGATAGAATGATTTCAATACGAATCCAAGGCAGACCTTTCAACATCACAGTAATCCAAGTTTATGCACCAACCACCGATGCTGAAGAGGCTGAAATTGACCAATTCTATGAAGAATTACAACACCTTCTAGAACTGACACCAAAGAAAGATGTTCTTGTCATTATAGGCGACTGGAATGCTAAAGTAGGGAGTCAAGAGATAAAAGGAACAACAGGTAAGTTTGGCCTTGGACTTCAAAACGAAGCAGGGCAAAGGCTAATCGAGTTTTGTCAAGAGAACAAGCTGGTCATCACAAACACTCTTTTCCAACAACACAAGAGGCGACTCTACACATCGACATCACCAGATGGGCAATACCGAAATCAGATTGATTATGTTCTCTGCAGCCAAAGATGGAGAAGCTCTATACAGTCAGCAAAAACAAGACCTGGAGCTGATTGTGGCTCTGATCATCAGCTTCTTATAGCAAAATTCAAGCTTAAACTGAAGAAAGTAGGAAAAACCACTGGGCTAGTCAGGGATAATCTAAACCAAATCCCTTATGAATCCACAGTGGAAGTGAAGAACAGATTTAAGGAACTAGATTTGGTGGACAGAGTGCCTGAAGAACTATGGATGGAGGCTCGTAACATTCTACAGGAGGCAGCAACAAAAACCATCCCGAAGAAAAAGAAATGCAAGAAAGCAAAGTGGCTGTCCAACGAGGCCTTACAAATAGCAGAGAAGAGAAGGGAAACAAAATGCAAGGGAGATAGGGAAAGCTACAGAAAATTGAATGCAGATTTCCAAAGAATAGCAAGGAGAGACAAGAGGGCCTTCTTAAATGAACGGTGCAAAGATATAGAGGAAAATAATAGGAAGGGAAAAACCAGAGATCTGTTCAAGAAGATTGGAGCTATTAAAGGAACCTTTTGTGCAAAGATGGACATGAAAAAGGACAAAAATGGTAGGGACCTTACAGAAGCAGAAGACGTCAAGAAGAGGTGGCAAGAATACACAGAGGAATTATACCAGAAAGATCTGGATGTCCCGGACAACCCAGATACTGTGGTTGCTGACCTTGAGCCAGACATCCTGGAGAGTGAAGTCAAGTGGGCTTTAGAACGCATGGCTAACAACAAGGCCAGTGGAGGTGATGGCATTCCAGTTGAACTATTTAAAATCTTAAAAGATGACGCTGTTAAGGTGCTACACTCAATATGCCAGCAAGTTCGGTAAAACTCAGCAGTGGCCAGAGGATTGGAAAAGATCAGTCTACATCCCAATCCCAAAGAAGGGCAGTGCCAAAGAATGCTCCAACTACCGTACAATTGCACTCATTTCACACCCTAGCAAGGTTATGCTCAAAATCCTCCAAGGTAGGCTTCAGCAGTATGTGGACCGAGAACTCCCAGAAGTACAAGCTGGATTTCGAAGGGGCAGAGGAACTAGAGACCAAATTGCTAACATGCGCTGGATTATGGAGAAAGCCAGAGAGTTCCAGAAAAACATCTACTTCTGCTTAATTGAGTATGCAAAAGCCTTTGACTGTGTGGACCACAACAAACTATGGAAGTACTTAAAGAAATGGGAGTGCCTGACCACCTTATCTATCTCCTGAGAAATCTCTATGTGGGACAGGAAGCAACAGTTAGAACTGGATATGGAACAACTGATTGGTTCAAAATTGGGAAAGGAGTACGACAAGGCTGTATATTGTCTCCCTGCTTATTTAATTTCTATGCAGAATACATCATGCAAAAGGCTGGACTGGATGAATCCCAAGCCGGAATTAAGATTGCCGGAAGAAATATCAACAACCTGAGATATGCAGATGATACCACTCTGATGGCAGAAAGTGAGGAGGAATTAAAGAACCTCTTAATGAGGGTGAAAGAGGAGAGCACCAAAAATGGTCTGAAGCTCAACATCAAAAAAACTAAGATCATGGCCACTGGTCCCATCACCTCCTGGCAAATAGAAGGGGAAGATATGGAGGCAGTGACAGATTTTACTTTCTTGGGCTCCCTGATCACTGCAGATGGTGCCAGCAGCCATGAAATTAAAAGACGCCTGCTTCTTGGGGGGAAAGCGATGAGAAACCTAGACAGCATCTTAAAAAGCAGAGACATCACCTTGCCAACAAAGGTCCGCATAGTCAAAGCTATGGTTTTTCCAGTAACGATGTATGGAAGTGAGAGCCGCACCATAAAGAAGGCTGACCGCCGAAGAATTGATGCTTTTGAACTGTGGTGCTGGAGGAGACTCTTGAGAGTCCCCTGGACTGCAAAGAGAACAAACCTATCCATTTTGAAGGAAATCAACCCTGAGTGCTCACTGGAAAGACAGATCCTGAAGCTGAGGCTCCAATACTTTGGCCATCTCATGAGAAGAGAAGACTCCCTGGAAAAGACCCTGATGTTGGGAAAGTGTGAAGGCAAGAGGAGAAGGGGACGACAGAGGACGAGACGGTTGGATAGTGTCATCGAAGCTGAATTTGACCCAACTCCGGGAGGCAGTGGAAGACAGGAGGGCCTGGTGTGCTCTGGTCCATGGGGTCACGAAGAGTCGGACACGACTTAACGACTAAACAACAACAAAAGGTAAAAAAGTTCCCTCACCCCTGCATTAAGACAATGCTGAATGAGGATGCAGCAGCACTAAATAATGTTGGTATGTTACATCCAAGTCAGTCTAGAATAGTCTTCAGCCAGTAAGGTATTCTCTTTCCTGCACTTTTCCTATGTTAGCTTGAATGACCAGCTGTAACAATGGGTACCTTTCATCATATTTCCCCCACCTTGGCCGCCTTACACTGGCTACCTATCTGCTTCCACATTGATTTCAAGGTGCTAACCACTACATACAAAGCCCTTAATGGTTCAGGCCCTCGATATCTGGCAGAGTGCCTTCTTCTGCCCAGTTCTACCCGTATCACCCGCTCCAGTCAGGCTGGGCGGCTGAGGGGCCTAATGCCAAGAGAGGCGCAGTGGGAAAAAACTAGAAATCGGGCCTTCTCGGCAGTGGCCCCTCGTCTCTGGAACAACCTAACTGGAACAACGTACATGTAGAACAACCTACTCTGGAACAACCTACCCGCCTGGCTCCCTCGCTGAGGGTCTTCAAGACTAACTTGAAGACATGGCTATACAGGCAGGCCTTCCCTACAGCCATTACCTAGCCTATCTCCCCTTTTCTTTTTTCTCTCTCTTTCTTTTTTCTTTTTTTCTTCTTCTTTTCCCATCTTGGACTCTGTGATTAATCTGGATTTTACTTTAGTTTATTTTTATGATATATGTAAACTGCCCAGAGTAAACACATTCTAGATGGGCGGTATATAAACCTAATATTAATAAATAAAATAAAATAAATACCTTTCATTTGTCATCTTTGTGACCAAATGCTTTTTAAAAAAAAATTCTTCAATCAAAAGCTGAAATTCTTGCTTTGTTTCTCTATCTTCTCCATCTGATTTTTAACTTTTGCTGTAACTTTTGTTCTCAACTCCCATTTTTAGAAAAATATTGATACCTAAGTTAAAGTACTTTTTAATAAAACAATGGAAGAGGAAAAGATTCCAGTATATTGCAAGCATTCATTAATTATTTTAATCCTAAAGCTAAATAAAGCCCCCAAGATCCTGGCTCTTACAGATCTATGTCCTTAATAAATCAAGATGCTAAGTTATTTAGTGCACTACTAGTTAAGAGAATGCATAATTTTATTGCTAAATATATTAAGGTAGAACAAAGTGGTTTTATAGTAGGAACAGAAATGGAAGATTTTACTAGGAGGGTGCTAAACGCAATAAAGAAAAAAACTGAAAGTGGGATAATTTCATTACATATTTTTAAAGGTTTTGATTGTGTGGAATGATGAATACCAAAAATGATAAGATATTAGGTTCTGTGGAACTGTTTAAAAGTATGATAAATCAATTATAATCAGAGAATATTGCAACCACCTCAGTGAATGAAGATATAACAAAACACATATTCTTAGGCTGAGGCACTAGACAAGGACGTTCCCTTTTCCCACTATTGTTTGCATTCATTATAGAATTGTTAATTAATGTTATCAGAGAAGATAAATCAATTTCATAGAATCATAGAATTGGAAGTTGGAAGGGGCCTATAAGGCTATCAAGTCCAACCCCCTGCTTGATGCAGAAAAAATGGTAAATCTGTGGTATAGGTTTTAAGGATAAAATGAAGATTAGTTTATTTTCAGATGATCCTTTATTAACAATTAAGAATCATCTGAAAATAAACTAATCCTTTATTAACAATAAAGAATTACTTATGGTTATGATTGGCTACAATTATATTTGAAAGAATATGGAGACAACTGGGTTGCAGATAAATTGGCATAAGTTAGAGATGATGCTGTTTACCTATGGTAAAGATGGAAATGATTTAATTAGGAAAAAATGATGTTAATATATGAAAGTGTATTAAAGATTTGAGAATAAATATTTTAAATAATTTAGAACATTTCAAAGAGGAAAATGTTGATAAATTGAAGGAAGAAGTTAAAAATGTTAAATGATTTGAAAACATTGGACTTTATTGGTTTGGAAGAACAGCAGTTTGTAAAATGAAGATTTTAATCTAAGATTATTTTTATTTATAATCTTAACAAGAAAGATAACTGAAGTAAAGCTGAAAGATCAGCAAACTATGATTAATAAATTTTTTAATGGAGGCAAGAAAGGATTAATAAGAAGATATGGTATAAATCTCAAAAACAGGGAAGGTTACATTATATGGCTAGTCAAATGAGACCTGCAATTGAATTTATGTCTCCGGTTTATAATTTAATACGACTAAGTTTGGAGTCTCAGAAAATTGGTGGAAACCTTGAGAATATTTTTATAAATATTGAGAAGATTGTTAAAACTTAACCCCCCTGTTTAATATATATATATTATTAATTTGCAGCAGGAATAGAAAAATATTTCTTCTTTTAAGAGCTCCATTATATCACATTGGAGAGTTGGAGGAAATTCCAGGAATTTTGAAAGATAATTTAGAAAATTTATTAAAGGAGAAAAAAATTATTTGGACAAAAGATTGGTTGGAAAAGATGGGTTGTAAAGAACAAATAATACCAATATTACAATTTGAAACAGTATCTTGGTTTAATCTTAAAACAATGAACTAAAGAAAAAAAATGGTAAATGTGAGGATCTTACAAGATTTGAACTGTTAGGACAAAAACAAGGGATAACATGTAAAATTTATAAGATTTTAATAGAAGCAGAGGACCAACAAGATTAGATTAGGCATCCTTCAGTCTCGAGAGACTATGGTAACATGCTCTGTATGGAGGACTTGGAACAGCGTCTAGTGTGGCTGAGAAGGCCAATTCGAGAGTGACAATCCCTTCCACACTGAAGACAAATACAATCTGTCCCCTGTCCAGCTCCCTGATTTTGCTGGTTTCGGGACTGCCTCTTTGCCTCGGCCTGCTGGACAAGGGTCTCTTCAAAATGGGAGAGGCCATGATGCACCGCCTGCCTCCAGGCTGAACGCTCAGATGTCAAGGTTTCCCATCTGTTGAGGTCCGTTCCTAAGGCCTTCAGATCCCGCTTGCAGATATCCTTGTATCACAGCTGTGGTCTCCCTCTGGGGCGATTTCCCTGCACTCATTCTCCATTCAGGAGATCTTTTGGAATCCGACCATCAGCCATTCTCATGACATGCCCGAGCCAACGTAGATGTCGCTGTTTCAGTAATGTAGACATGCTAAAAATTCCAGCTCGTTCTAGGACTACTCTATTTGGAACTTTGTCCTGCCAGGTGATACCGAAAATGCAATGGAGACATATGGAACGTGTTCAGCTTCCTTTCCTGCCGTGCACAAAGGGTCCAGGACTCACTGCAGTACAGGAGTGTACTCAGGACACAGGCTCTATAGACCTGAAGTTGCTGTCAACTTCTTATTAAGCTATACTCTCTTTGTGAGTCTAGAGAACATGGTAGCTGCTTTGCCAATGCGTTTATCCAGCTCGACATCTAGGGAGAGGGTGTCAGAGATCGTTGAGCCAAGTCATGAACAACCTCCAATTCTTGTGTGGAGATGGTAATAGAGGGAGGTGAGTCCACTCCCTGGCCCATGACTTGTGTTTTCTTCAGGCTGATTGTTAATCCAAAGTCTTGGCAGGCCTTGCTAAAACGATTCATGAGTTGTTGGAGGTCTTCAGCAGAATGGGGAACAACAGCTGCATCATCGGCGAAGAGGAAGTCCCGCATGCATTTCAGCTGGACTTTTGTCTTCAAAGACTAAGACAGAAGACCAACAAGATACTCTTGAAACAATATGGAAATATGATTTGGGAGAAAAAATAATTATCAAGTTGTGGAAAAATATATGAGATAAAATAATTTTAAAGTGTATGTATATACAGATAAAGGAACTTTTTTAATACATGAATTTGGAAATGGTATTTATCATAGAATCATAGAAAAGTGAAGTTAGAAGGGGCCTACAAGGCCATCAAGTCCAACCCCCTGCTCAACGCAGGAATACAACCAAACCGTATCTGCCAGGTGATTATCTAAGTTTTTCTTGAATGCTTCCAGTGTTGGAGCATTCATCAACTCCCAAGGTAACTGGTTTCATGGTCATACTGCTCTAACAGTTAGGAGGTTTTTCCTGATACTCAACCGAAATCTGGCTTCCTTTAACTTGAGCCCACTGTTGCGTGTCCTGCACTCTGTGATGATTGAGAACAGATCTTGACCCTCCTCTGTATGACAGCTTTTCAAATATTTGAAAAGTGCTATCATATCACCCCTCAGCCTTCTTTTCTCAAGGCTAAACATACCCAGTTCTTTCAGCCTTTCCTCATAAGGCTTGGTTTCCAGCCCCCTGATCATCCTTGTTGCCCTCCTCTGAACTTGTTCCAATTTGTTAGCATCCTTCTTGAAGTGTGGTGTCCAGAACTGGACACAATACTCAATGTGAGGCCTAACCAGTGTTGAATAGAGGGGAACTAGTACCTCATGGAATTTGGAAACTATATTTCTGTTAATGCAGCCTAAAATAGCATTAGCCTTTTTTGTAGCCACATCACACTGTTGGCTCATATTTAGCTTGTGATCTACAACAATTCCAAAATCATTCTTGCTCGTAGTTTTGCTGAGCCAGGTATCCCCCATCTTGTAACTGTGCAATTGGTTTCTTTTTCCAAGGTGCAGTACTTTGCATTTATCCCTGTTGAATTTCATTCAATTGTTTTCAGCCCAGTGCTCCAGCCTCCCTCCCTGCAGAGGGAGCAGAAGGGGAGCTGTGTCTAGGAGGCCATCCTCGACTAGGTTTTTTTAGGTTTCTGTGGGTAAGTTTGTTTCTGACCGTGTGCTCTCCCTGAGCACATGGTCTGAGGGGTGGGGCTTCTTCTGAGTCCCTGGGGGTGGAGCTATAAGTTTAGCTCCATACAAGTGCTTCCAGTAGCTTTCAGGCTCAGTCCCTGCAGAGGGAGCAGAAGGAGAGCAGTGTCTGGGAGGCCATCCTCAACTGGGTGTGTTTTTTTTAAAAAAGGTTTCTGTGAGTAAGTTTGTTTCTGACCGTGTGCTGTCAGTGCTTGGCAAACAGGCAAGGCAAACAGGAGTGCCTACATGGTGTTTAGCAGGAGAGTTTTAGGGAGAGGATCAGACTTACTTTCTTCTTCTCTTTTTTATTTTAATTGACTGACCTAATTGTTCAATATGGAGAGTGACGGAGTCGCTCCAGTCACCTGCAGCAGCTGTGGCATGTTTGTATTCTTGCCAAAGGATGTGCCTGGCTACACATGCACGAAGTGCAAGTTGGTGGCCCACTTGGAAGATAAGGTCCGGCAGCTGGAGGCCCATGTTTCTAATCTTCGGATTACTAGGGAGCATGAGGATTTCTCGGATGGGGCAGTGAAGACCATCTTCAATACAGAACACATAGAAAACATCATTGAGGAGGAAGGCAGTTCACAAATACAGGAGGCAGACACGTGGAGGAATGTCACACACAGAAGTAGAAGGCCCAGGAACCTTACAGAGAGTTTGGAGCTACAGAATAGATTCCACCCTCTCTCCCTTAATAATCAGGAAATGGACCAGCAGCAAGAGCAGCAGTGTCAGCCTGCAGAGAATATCCAGAGCCCCGTGGAACAATCTGTACATCAAGTGTCCCCTACCAAGATTCAGAGGAGACAAGTTGTGGTGGTTGGGGACTCCTTGCTCAGAGGAACAGAAGCCACAAGCTGCAAGCCTGACAAGATGAATCGTGAGGTGTGCTGTCTCCCTGGAGCCAAAATTCATGATGTAACAGAGAGACTGACATGTGGGAACCAATGACACTGCGAGGCATAGCTTTCAGGACATCACAAAGGATTATGAGGATATGGGTAGGAAGCTGAAGGACCTGGGTGCTCAGGTTGTACAGTGGTGCCTCGCAAGACGAATGCCTCGCGGGACGAAAAACTCGCAAGACGAACGGGTCTTGTGAGTTTTTTGGTGATGATATTTTTCGTCTTGCGAGGTGGGTTTCCCATAGGAATGCATTGAAATTTAATTAATGCATTCCTATGGGGAAAAAAAGTCAGAAACCAAAAAAAAAGTCAGAAAAAAGTCACTTACCAGGTACAGTAGACCGAGCTCCGCTCCTCACAGTGCCTTGGTAGCCCCAGAACAGCCGGACTCTGTGTGAGCAGAGCGCCGAACAGCTGAGAGTCGGCAACCAGCAGAGAGTCGGTAGCCATTTTGAGAGGCGGCAGCCATTTTGAGAGGCGACCACATGGCTGCTGCCTCTCAGCCATGGCTGCTGCCTCTTGTGACCTCCCCCCAGTTAGAGAAGAACCCATTAATCATCACCCTCTGAGTATGATTCTGTAGCCAATTGTGTATCCACCTGACACTTGATCTATTCAGCCCACACCTAGTTAGCTTGCTAATCAGGATATCATGGGGCACTTTGTCAAAAGCTTTGCTGAAGTCAAGATATACTACATCTACAGCATTCCCTCTGTCTATCAGAGTGGTTACCTGATCAAAAAACGAGATCAAATTAGTTTGGCAGGATTTGTTTTTGACAAATCTGTATTGACTTCTAGTTGTTACTGCATTGTTTTCTAGGTGCTTGCACAATGACCGCTTTACGATCTGTTCCAGAATTTTGCCTGCGATTGATGTCAGGCTGACTGGACTGTAGTTCCCATGTTCCTCTTTTTTGCCCTTTATGAAGATAGGGAAAACATTAGCCCTCCTCCATTCCTCTGGCATCTCCCCTGCTTCCCATGATGTAAATCATATAGATACTAAATATTCTAATTTATGTTGGACAGAATGTCAGGAAGTATGTACTTATTTCTATATGTCATGGGAATGTGAGAATATATTAGAATTCTGGAAGTTGGTCTTAAGGAAATAAATGAAGTAATTAAGTTAAATACAGAGGCTAATATTAACTATTAAGATAGTTCTTTTCTCAATATTTGATGAGGAAAAATGGGCAATAAAATTTAATTTCAAATGTATCAACAGTAGCCCGATTAATCATATCAAGGAACTGAAAAGTTAATCCAGTTTTGGAATGGGAGTAGATAAGAGGAAAAAGTGTTCATATCTCCAGATGGTCCCAGTGGAAGGAAACACACCATGTATTATTCTACCATTTATTGGTGTTGGGTTATTAAGGTTTTTTAAAGTTATGTGTGTTTGGTCTTTTTTTGGGTATCTTTTTAGTTTTAAAAATAAAAAATACGAATCATCTTGTGTTTGAAACATTCATAGAATCTGAGCTTCAACAATAAGAGCAGCAGCAAAGATCAGTTTCAGCTGGTACTATGATTAATCAGAAAGAAGGTTCTTAATGCTAAACTAAGACTAAAATCAAGGGAAGATTTAGCTCAGGAGGAAATTATATGCCATTGGTTCACTCATAGGCAACTTTCTGAAAGGATGAATATGGATAATAAATTAATAGGGTTTGATAAAGAGACTTCAGAATTAGATAAGATAATTTGGGGAAAAGAAGAACACCAAATTTCAAAATTGTACAAATTATTACTACAGAGAGAAATGGAGCAGGAGGTAATCAAAGAAAACATGATCAGGTGGATGCAGGATATAGGAAGATCAATACAATTGGATGACTGGAATAAAGCATGGAATGAAAACCAAAAATTAATTACAAGTACTGATCTGAAAGAAAACTACATGATGATGCTGTATAGATAGTACATGACACCTGAGAAACTAGCAAAAATAACGAAATATAACAGAAATAAATGCTGGAGATGTCAATCGGAAAAGGGATCATTATACCACATGTGGTGGAGTTGCAAGATAATAAAGAAGTTTTGGAAAGAAATTGATCAAATAATAACTAAGAACCTGAATATTCAAGTAGAACTAAAACCAGAGAATTACTTGTTAAATATGATAAAGGGAAAATTGAGACAGGAAACTAGAATATGTTTATATAGTTTAGGAGCAGCTAGAATTCAAATAGCAAGACAATGGAAAAGTAAGGAAGAACCATCATCGGTCAAGGAGTGTCTACTAAAATTACAGGAATTTATTTCATGGGATACACTGACAAAATCATTAAAGGGGGAGAATACAGCAGAGTCATTCACCCAGAGGATCTTCCTTTCTCTTTCGATTCCTCTTCCGAGCACTGGTAGGATGGATGAAAAAACTATCTGGGCCCCAAATTCCTTGAGTTTCCTTCCCAGAGCTTCAAAGTCAGACGTGATTTCTCAGTAGCTCCTCTTGGCTGTGTTGTTTGTTCCCACATGGACAAGAAGAAAGGGATATGTATCTGAAGGTTTTATGAGTGATGGCAATCCTTCCATCACATTCCTTATCCGTCCTCCAGAGAGACAGCATACCTGGCAAGTCCATGGATCCTCCCGGCATATTTCAGTCTCAATTCCACGTAGTAGGGAGTCCCCTACAACTACTCTCCATGGAGACAGATCTCCTGCCCACAGCACGTATGCCCCCCATGCACACCGACATGCCCCACCTGCACGCACAGATGCCCCACCCACCCATGAGCGCTCCCCACCCACCCGCATGTGTGCTTCGCCTACACACATGCAAACGGTCTCCGCCCCCCCAACCGGTCCACTGCCCTACAAGAGTTGGTTGTGTGTATGTGGTGAGGGGAATATAGAGACAATGAGTCATGTCATCTTAGAGCGTAAAATTTATGAGCAGATCTGGGAATGGCTCATTAAACCTAGTATTCCTTCCTTAGATGGCAGAGATAGGAAGGAGTGCTTACAGAAGCTTTTGAAGGATAAGAATAAACAGGTAACAGAGTGGCCAAATTTGGACAGCTGGTGATAAAACTAAGGGATAACTGGCTAAATAATAAGGATAGAATAGGAAGTACTAGAGATATGGTATAGGATATAAAGGTGATTAAGGTCTATATAACTTATCAGATGTACAACCTTACTATTGTTATATCATTTTATTGTGCATTTTAATGTATATGTATATGTTCAATCACCAGTGGTTATAGTGGATACAGATAGCAGCGGACACAGGTAATATCAAGGGAATGTATGACGGTATCAAGCAGGCTTTAGGTCCAATACAGAGGAAATCTGCTCCTTTGAAGTCTGCTACAGGCGTGATCATCCAGGACCGAGCACAGCAGATGGAACGCTGGGTGCAGCACTACTCTGAGCTATATTCCAGAGAGAATGTAGTAACCGAAGAGGCATTAAATAACATTGAGTGCCTGCCTGTCTTGGAAGAGTTGGACAGCGAACCAACTTTAGCAGAAATAAAAGCGGCCTTGGATTCCCTTGCCTCCGGCAAGGCACCTGGGAAGGATAACATCCCTGTTGAAGTGCCGAAGTGCTGTAAAGAGATCATCACCACCGAGCTGTATGAAATATTTTGTCTTTGCTGGAGGGAAGATGGAGTACCACAGGACATGAAGGATGCAAACATCGTCACATTGTATAAGAACAAAGGAGACAGGAGCGACTGCAATAACTACCGTGGCATCTCTCTTCTCAGCGTTGTAGGGAAGCTGCTTGCCCGTGTTGTGCTGAAGAGACTCCAGGTCCTTGCAGACAGTCTATCCAGAATCACAGTGTGGATTTTGAGCTAATAGGTCCACCACTGACATGGTATTTTCCCTCAGACAGGAGAAATGTATGGAACAACGACAGCCACTCTTTGTGGCCTTCATAGATCTTACAAAGGCCTTTGATTTGGTTAGCAGGGATGGCTTTTTTAAAATCCTTCCCAAGATTGGATGTCCACTTCGACTCCTTAACATCATCAGCATTTTTCATGAGGAAATGAAGGGCACTGTAGTTTTTGATGGCTCAACATCAGATCCCTTTGACATCCGAAGCGGAGTGAAACAGGGCTGTGTTCTCGCACTGACCCTGTTTGGGATCTTTTTTGCTGTCATGCTGAAGTACACCTTTGGAATTGCAACAGAAGGTGTCTATCTCCGGACTAGATCAGATGGAAAGCTCTTTAATCTCTCTAGATTGAGAGCAAGGACCAAAATCCATCTGAAATGCATGCAGGACTTCCTCTTCGCCGATGATGCAGCTGTTGTCCATTCTGCTGAAGACCTCCAACAACTCATGAATCGCTTTAGCAAGGCCTGCCAAGACTTTGGATTAACAATCAGCCTGAAGAAAACACAAGTCATGGGCCAGGGCGTGGACTGACCTCCCTCTATTACCATCTCCACATAAGAATTGGAGGTTGTTCATGACTTTGTGTACCTTGGCTCAATTATCTCTGACACTCTCTCCCTTGATGTTGAGCCTGATAAACGCATTGGTAAAGCAGCTACCATGTTCTCTAGACCTGGGGTCCCCAAACTTTTTAACTCTGCGGACCAGCTGGGGAAGGCGGGGCACCCCCTTGCGCTCACGCGCATGCGCGAAGGAGCGCTCTCCGTCGCACGGGCGCACACACGCTGATGCGCATGCGCAAAGGAGCGGAGGGTGCTCGTGTGTGCATGGGGGCGCTCTTGTGCATATGGTGGCGCAGCGCTCATGCGCAAATGGTGGCACGGTGCTCTTGTGCATGCGCAAAGGGGCTGTGTGGGGGGAGTGCTCCCGGGGGGGGGGAGGTCTGTCTCCCCGGCCTGGTCTGGCTCAGGCCATGGACCGGCACCAGGCCACGGACCGGGGGTTGGGGACCTCTGCTCTAGACTCACAAAGAGAGTATGGCTTAATAAGAAGCTGACGGCATATACCAAGATCCAGGTCTATAGAGCCTGTGTCCTGAGTACACTCCTGTACTGCAGTGAGTCCTGGACACTTTGTGCACGGCAGGAGAGGAAGCTGAACACGTTCCATATGCATTGTCTCTGACACATTTTTGGTACCACCTGGCAGGACAAAGTTCCAAATAGAGTAGTCCTAGAACGAGCTGGAATTTTTAGCATGTATACATTACTGAAATAGCAACATCTACGTTGGCTCGGGCATGTTGTGAGAATGGCTGATGGTCAGATTCAAAAAGATCTCCTGTATGGAGAATGAGTGCAGGGAAATCACCCCAGAGGGAGACCACAGCTGCGATACAAGGACATCTGCAAGCGGGATCTGAAGGCCTTAGGAATGGACCTCAACAGATGGGAAACCTTGACATCTGAGCGTTCAGCCTAGAGGCAGGCGGTGCATCATGGCCTCTCCCATTTTGAAGAGACACTTGTCCAGCAGGCGGAGGCAAAGAGGCAGTCCCGAAACCAGTAAAATCAGGGAGCTGGACAGGGGACAAATTGTATTTGTCTTCAGTGTGGAAGGGATTGTCACTCTCGTATTGGCCTTCTCAGCCACACTAGATGCTGTTCCAAGACCTCTATTCAGAGCATGTTACCATAGTCTCTCGAGACTGAAGGATGCCTAATCTAATCTAAGTGGTTATAATAAACTTTTACATCATGGGAATACTTTATACCTCAATCTGAGGACCCACATGAAATGACTTGGTTTTTAATATTGAAATTATATTTTAATCTTTTTGTATTTTGTTTTTAACCCAGCATTTTAGAGAATGTACGTATTTGTATTTGTACTTTTTAATCTGCTAGCATTGTATCTGTTCAGCTGGCACTATGCTTGTGTATATATTATTTGTACGTATGTTTTAAATTGGTTGAAGTTGGATGACAAAGTGGTCTAAACAATAAAAGAATACAGTGGTGCCTCGACTTACGAATGTCCCGAATTACGACCATTTCGAGTTACGACCAGCTCCGGCCGCAAAATTTTGCTTCGACTTGCGACCGGAGCTTTGAGTTACGATCAGAAAAAAGGCAGGGAAAAAGGCGGGGAATTCAAACTGCTAACCGTTGGTGGCGAAGAGGCTGCTGCTTTGTAGCTCTTTCGCCCCAGCGGTTAGAGAGTGTGTGATCAGAGGAGGCTTCGGACTGCCTGGCTTCTGCTTCTCAGTGAGAGAGTGTGCGTTTGCAGGGAGGCTTCGGACTGCCTGGCTTCTGCTTCTGAGTGAGAGTGTGTGCAAGTATTTCAATCTTCCTAATCATTCTATAATAGATTCCAATCAATTTTCTTTTACGTTCCCCTGTGATTTTCAACTGTTTTTCCCCATTCGCAGTTTTTTCTCTTCCCGCGTTTTTTCTCTTCCCCCCCAATCACTGGTTTCTCCTTCTTCCCCTATTTTTATGCCCCCCCGGACCACTCAAATGGTGCGTCCTTTGCACCAATAAAATACTGCTAACAGATGGGCACGATCATTGTTTATTTTGTCTGGGAGAACAACATCAAACCCACTCGTGCCCCGAGTGTAAAAAACTCACCAAACCGGCACTCAAATTATGATTACAACGATTACGATCTTACCTTTGGGAACGGTCCCTGAATCTGACAATGGACCCGATGACATCGCCAACTCCTAAAGGGACGGCTCGCTCTGAAACGACTCGCTCCATATCGAGCCCGACGGCTCGCTCCATATCGAGCCCGACACCAGTTCCATCTCATCAAAAAGAACTTTCGAAGCCATCTTCGAAGTCGGGCTCGACTCCTATCTCCAGAGTTCTGACCCATTCTGACGAGTCATCTAAAAAGAAGAAGGATAAAGTCAAGACAAAAAACCCAAAGAAAATGACAAAATCCACTCAAATTGACCCTCCTCAACCAATGATTCCATCACCCATTCTAGAAGAATCATCTCGAGAGGCCCCTGTTTCAACTTCAGACACGGATGATCCTACTCTGACACCGGCCCAGGCTATAGCTTCTATTGCTAGTCTGTCGCCACCATGACATCGACACCGATCAGTTTCCACTTACTCAGTATTGACCCATCAGTCTTCGATGCCAACAAAATCTGTACTCAAAAGGCCTCTCCAGTTACCAGAAGTTCAGGTTCCACCGAAACGTACAAAACAGTCAAAACACCGTACCTCCCTCCACGTTGCTATGACTTACAGGGGCCCTCCTACCCCACCCTCTGATACGGAACAACAATCGGTACCGGCTTATACAATTCACCAATCACTACCACTGACATCGACCACGAGATCACACCAATCACCTTCTCGATCATCCACATCGTCTCAAGATTCGGCATCCACCTTATCTAATGAATCACCATCCAACCTTCCCACCCATCCCTTCTGACTTCGGAGAAAATCATCCTCCATCACCATCGGAGGACTTCACATCTTACTCTCAGCTGATCCTCCGAATGGCTAAATCCCTACAGCTCGACAACGAGGAGCCAATTCCTCAGAAAAAGGACCTTGTTTTCGACGACTTGAATCAGGACAAAACACCACCACTTAGCCTCAGTTTTATTCCTGCTGTTTGAACTGATTAAGGAATCATGGGATAAACCCCCTTCCTCACTCCAAATCTCACGCCGTGTTGAAAACCATTATAAAATTCACGGAACAGATACAGCCTTTCTTTCCAAACACCTGACGCCAAACTCCATCATAGTTGAATCTACCCAGTCTAGAGCGTGCAATAAATTATCTGTTGCGCCTACCAACATAGAAAGCCGTAAACTCGACATTCTTGGCAGAAGACTATATTCACTCACCTCTTTCATCATGAGGGTAGCTAATTATCAGGCCGTGATGGGCGCATACCATCGCCACCTATGGGACAAAATCTTGCCCATCATCCAATCAGCTCCAGAGGCTACCAGAACAGAAGCACTCAATATACACACTGAGGCTTCTACCTTGGCCAAACAACAGAAGATAGCTGCACGTCACAGAGCAGATGCAGCATCTAAAGCAATGTCCACTTCGATTGCCCTCAGACGTCATGCCTGGTTACGGTCTGCAAACATTTTAGATGATACCAAGACACAGATAGAAGACCTCCCTTTTGATGCCACAGGCCTCTTCAATGCCAAAACTGATGAACTCATGGAAAACCTCCATAAGACAGCACGTTCTTACACTCCTCAACAATCTTACCGTTATCAGCGACCTCAATACAGCAGACAACCATTCTAGCAACACCAATTCCAACCATATCAACAGCCATGCCGATCATTACGACCTCAAGCTCAGGAGAGATCTTTCACAACACCATCTACATCTGCGGTCCCGCCCTTTCGGCTCCAACAATCACAGACCCAAAGACAACCCTTTCGACATCAACAGAAAAAGGGTAAGCAATACCCATAAATCTTTTTCATCTCCATTCCAAACCAGACTCCATCCTTTCATCTCTGCCTGGAAAAAAATCTCTAATGACAATTGGGTTCTCTCCATTATCCAAAATGGCTATTTCACTGAATTTTACCGTACCCCACCCTCTGGAATCATTCGGACTACCCCATATTCATTAGCCCTCTATGAAGAAGTCTCCCTCCTTTTACAAAAGCAAGCCATACTCATAGTCCCTTCCTCTTCATTGCATGAAGGATTCTACTCCAGATACTTTACGGTTCCCAAAAAGGATGGAGGACTTCGTCCTACTCTCGATCTCAGGAGCCTCAACAAGTTTATTCAACCCCGATGCTTTCGAATGCTAACTCTCAAAACTATCATCCCCCTCCTTTCACAGGGAGACTGGTTCGTCGTTATCGACCTGCAAGATGCTTAATTCCATATTTCCATCCATCCACTCCATCACAAATTTCTCCGATTCAGATTCAACAACGTATCGTACCAATTCTGCTCCCTTCCCTTCGGACTTTCCACAGCACCGAGGACATTCACCAAATGTATGGCACCAGTCGCAGTCCGGCACCCAAGGCATCACAATTTTCCCGTATATAGACGACTGGTTAATAATCGCTTCTTACCACGATGCAATCAGAGCTACAGACTTAGCCCTCGACACTCTTCAAAGCTTAGGTCTCAAAGTGAACACTGCCAAGTCTCACTTGGAACCCTCGCAGACCGCCACCTACATCAGTACGTACTTCGACTCTCTCTGAGCCAGAGCCTTCCTACCACAAGAGAGGATCACCAAATTAAAACAAGCTATCCGACCATTCCGACCCTTAGCGTCGGTATCAGCATACCAAGCTCAGCATCTCCTCAGGCTCATGGCATCTACTACTGCCGTCATTCAACATGCACAGCTCAAAATGAGATCACTACAAGCATGGTTCCTGTCACTATTCGACCCCATGACAGATCAACAGTCCAAACGTCTCACAGTAACACCAGAACTTGCCAGTCAACTTATCTGGTGGACGTTCCTCCCTCATTTGATAGTAGGCAGACCCTTCCAACCTCTGCAGCTATCCATACAAGTCACTACCGATGCCAGCCCATCGGGATGGGGAGTCCACTGTCGACATCACAGAATACACGGTCTGTGGACGAAACGAGAACAATCATTACATATCAACCATCTAGAACTTTCGGCAATCATCAAGGCCTTTCATGCCTTCCTACCACTCATTGCGGGACAAGCAGTACAGATAGCTACAGACAACACCACAGCGCTGTACTATGTCAACAAACAAGGGGGTACACACTCCCTATCACTTCTATATCTTGCGATAGAACTTTGGGAATGGTGCTACCTCCACCACATTTTCCCAGTGGCGTCCATGTCTCAACAGACGACAACTGTCTCACAGATCGCCTGAGTTGTCTTACCACAGGGACACACAAGTGGGCACTGTACGACAAAGTCTTCGACCTCCTCTGCCACCGATGGGGACTTCCGTCCATCGATCTCTTTGCCTCAGAGACCAACACCAAATGCCACCGGTATTGCTCTCGAACCGGCATCGACCCAAAATCACTCGGCGATGCGTTTATGATGGACTGGACCGGAGAACTACTCTACCTGTTTCCGCCAATCCCTCTCATTCAAAGATCAGTCATTCGACTTCGACAATCCCAAGCCGATGCCATCCTCATTGCTCCGTGGTGGCCACGTCAACCATGGTTCACCCATCTGAGATCGATGTCGACCGACGTATTCCATCTGCCGTCGATACCCAACCTTCTCACACAGAGCAATGGGATGATCCTCCACCCCGACATCCACTCTCTGAACCTTACAGCCTGGAGGATACTCCCGCCATTCAAAGTGTCCTAGATCGGGCTCGAAAGCCATCTACCCAAAAGCTATATCAAAATTAATGGAAATCCTTCATCTCCTTCACTCATTCCCGAAACCTAACTGCAGTTCCAGTTTCTCTAAGGACTCTACTTACCTTTATTTTCCACCTCTTCGATCTTGGACTATCTAATTCAACCTTAAAGGTTTATATTTCAGCTGTTGTAGCCCATCAGCCCTCTCACTCCGAATCAGCAAGACTTTTCTCACACCCAACCCTAAAAAGATTCCTCAAAGGACTCCAAAACATTCGACTTCCAAGACAACAACCTCTACTACAGTGGTCCTTACAACTGGTCCTCAATACCCTCACTAGACCACCTTTCGAACCAATGACCACCTGTAATCTTAAGTTACTTTCTCTAAAGACATCGTTCCTTGTGGCAATAACATCTGTAAAATGTGCCACTGAATTAGCGGCCCTCAGATCAGACCCACTTTATCTCCAGTTCCATCCAGATAAGGTCACCCTCTATTTTGATGTCTCGTTTTTACCCAAGATTGTCTCTGATTTTCATCTGAATCAACCATTGATTTTGCCAACACTGTTTCCTTCTCCTTCTACACCCATCGAGCACATGCTCCATATGCTGGATGTCCGACGGTCTCTGGCCTTTTATATTAATAGGTCAAAGATATTCAGGAAGTCTCCCAGACTCTTCCTACGTTTCCAAGGCCCTCACAAGGGCGCTCCAGCCTCATCTCAAACCATCTCTCGCTGGATTGTTCAAACGATCTCATTGGCTTACGAACTTTCAGGCAAGTCACCTCCTGAACACTTAAAAGCTCATTCCACCAGAGCACTATCAACCTCCACTGCTCTCCACTGTGGAATAGAACTACCACACATCTGCCGAGAAGCTACATGGTCTAATCCTTTGACCTTTGTAAGACATTACCGCCTTGATGTCCGGGCAAAGAATGCTGCTGCATTTGGCAGAGCGATCCTGACATCTCTTCTACTGTGACGTCCCACCATCCGGTAAATGAGCTTGTCAGTCACCCAATTGTGTGCATTCAGAGAGGCCACAAAGAAGAAAGAGAGGTTACCTACCTGTAACCATGGTTCTTCTAGTGGTCCTCTGTGAATTCACACATCCCACCCTTCCTCCCCTCTGTCCGTCATGTTGTCTTTAATACAGTACCTTGACAGCGGCGGACTATTGAAGGAACTGAGGCGACTTTGGGAGGGCGGAGCATGCGCTCCACGGGGGAACATCTCTGTGGCGGAATGCCCACGTCACTCCTGTCTATCACAGCCAAAGCTCAAGGGCAGGAGCCTATGAGAAGACAGGAGGGGCGGAGTCAAAGAGACAGTTAGATAGAGGGGGAGAGTTAGAGAGGAGAATTGGAGAGTGAAGGAAAGAGTGTTGGAAAGTTGGAGAGTTAGGGAGAATGAGAAGGAGATAAATGGAATAGAAAAGCTAAATAGATAGTCAGAGAATATTAATGAGATGGTTAATGTGAATAAGTAAATACAACACCTGAATAAAACATGTAATCAAATATAAGAAGTTTAATGAGTGATCCTAAACAATAATAAAAGAACATCTGTGATTTAACAACCAAAAGATAAATAAACAAGTTATATTGGCAGCACGTGTCTGAAGCATATATGGTGCAGTGTGGATGTGAGATCCACTGGTGGTAGCGGAAAAGAGAATAAACGTATCCAGAGAGTGAACCTGTGTTTGGGGGAAACAAACAGGGAACACTGGGTGGATCGTCACAGTGGTGACCAGCGGTGGGATACGATTAGATTCCAGTAAGCCAAAGTAAAAAGAGAATTTTCTGAGTCTAAAGTACCTGTTAGTCAGGGACTGCCGTGAAGGAGTGGGTAACTCTAGAGCTCTTGGTGAAAAGCTTAGTAGGGACTCCAGATCACAGATCTTGGGAGAGACTAAGAAAGAAGACTGAGGAAAAATTCTGTAGTTTGAGATTACCTCACGCTTAGATTTGAAAGACCAGTGGGCTAACGTGGATCCTAGGCTCTAAGAAGGGAGCACTGAGGGGACAAACGCAGAACCCAGGGTCAAGATATCTAAGGTGACTGAAACTAGCAGAGGCTTGAAAGAAAAATTGAAAAAATTAAATAATTCTGAAACAGTCTGGTGTCTGGAGGCAAGGAGATATTTAGTCAGAGACAAAAAGCCCAAAAATGTACAAGAGACAAGTGAAACTGCTGACTATATAACGGAGATAAAGAACCCCAGATTCTCTGAGGTAAAAATTGGCGGGAAAGTGTGGGACGACAGAAGGAAAGGACCCAAAGATTACCTCAGGAACCATCAAACATCTGGAAGCCATTTTAAAGGCAAGCCCTCAGATCTGAGTCACCAGAAATATAGGAGCTTTGAAGGAAAGGGTGACAAGTCCCCATATTTTGAACCCAGAGTCCCTAGAACCTGCTATGGGTGAGGGGAAAAAGGACATTTTATTGCTCAGTGCCAGACCACCAAGAATAGAGCTGTGGGTCAGCAAAAAGGAGGGGGATCCAGTCTGCCCAAGAAAGTATATTACGTACAACAGAAGAGAGCTAAGGAAAACATGGAATCAGTTGCCATGACAACCCCAGTGACACAAAGGCCAGAGAGCCAGCAGGAGGAGCCGCCTATAGCTTGTGTAGTTCAATGTTATTTTATAAAATGTGATCAAAATCTTCTGCGCAGTTCAAGAGATGAGATATATGTTAATAATATCAAATATCTTGCTCTCAAAGATTCATGCTCACAAGTGACAGTGTGTCATCCAGAGATCATACCCAAAAGAAACATGCTGGAAAATGAGACCATTTCTATTAAAGGGATTGGAGCTGAAATCGTGAAGCTGCCATTGGCAAAGATCCCCATAAAATATAAAGAGTGGACAGGAAATTGGATAGTAGGCATATCAGATCAAATTCCTGCACCTTGTTTAATCGGCCTAGATTTATCAGAGTGTTTTGGTAACAACTCGCTCCCAGGGAAGGCAAATTGAAGATACTGAGGAGAATAGGGGGAATCCTGAAATAATAGAGGGGAATGAAACAGATGAAACAGCTGATCTAGTTTCTATGAGGAATCCTAGAAATCTGTCTTTCATAAAAGAGCAAAGAGAAGACCCTACCTTAAATGAATGCTTTAAACAAGTTAAGGAAGGGCCCCTGACCCATGAAAGATACAGTGTTAAGAAAGACCTATTGTACAGAGAAATATTAGTGAATCCTATGAGAGGATGGGGGAACATTCTCAGACAATTAATAGTACCCTCCAAATACAGAGAATTATAGAAAAGGGACATAAAGACACATTTGCTGCTCATTTAGGGATCACACGTACAAAACAAAGAATAGCTCAAAATTTTTACTGGCCTGGGATGGGAAAGCAGATTAAATTACAGTGGTGCCTCACTAGACGATGTTAATCCGTTCCACGAAGATCGCTGTCTAGCGAAAACATCGTCTAGCGAAGCACGTTTTCCCATTGGAATGCATTGAAATCTCTTCAATGCGTTCCAAAGGGAAAACTCGTCGTCTTGCGAAATCTCCCATAGGGAAACATCGTCTAGCGATTGAGGGTCCCCGTCGGAATGCACTGACAGCTGCACTGACAGCTTTTGACCACTAGTCGGCGCATTCCTATGGGGAAACCTCATCGTCTAGCAAAAATTCCCCATAGAGAGACATCGTTTTGCGAAGCGCAGTAGCGATCGCAAAAAGGCATCGTCTAGCGATTTCCTCGTCCTGCGAGGCAATCGTCTAGCGAGGCACCACTGTATATTGCCAAAGCTGTGACACATGTCAAAGGCAGGGTACTGGGAATGATAAAACCAAAGCTAAGTTGTGCCCTTTACCAATAATCTCTACCCCATTTCAACGAATAGGCCTAGACATAGTGGGACCATTACCTAAAGTTACCAGACGGGGAAATAGATTCATTTTGACAATAATTATGCCACCAGATACCCTGAAGCTGTTCCCTTGCGAAATATAGAAACAGAGACAGTGGCAGATGCCTTATTAAATTATATGTGTCGCATGGGCTTCGCTTCTGAGATAGTTACTGATTTGGGAACATCATTTACATCCAGATTAATGAAAAGGTTGTGGCAAGTCTGTGGCATAACTCACATTACATCTTCCCCGTATCATCCCCAGACTAATGGATTAGTGGAGAAATTTAATGGGACCCTAATGCGTATGATTAGCGCTTACACCGCAGAAAATCCCAATGACTGGGATCACAAATTGCAACCCTTATTGTATGCGTATCGATCTGTACCCCAGGAAAGCACAGGATTTAGTCCATTTGAATTATTATTTGGAAGGAAAGTTCGGGGACCCCTAGATTTACTCTGGCAAAACTGGGAGGAACTTAGGGGAGAAGATCCTGAGTCAGTGATCCAATATATAGATACCCTAATGAACTCCTTGCAGCAGTCTCTTAAGATAGCAGCAGAAAATTTAAAGAGCCATCAAGGGAAGCAAAAGCACTGGTATGATAAGAGGGCCAGGGAAAGAACATTCAATCCTGGAGAGGAAGTTCTAATGTTGAAACCTATAAAAGGGAATAAACTCCAATTAAATTGGGCAGGTCCATTTAGAATAGTCTCAAAAATGAGTGAAGTGAATTATATAATTCCGAAGGAGGGAGAAGAAGGTTGAAGAGTGGTTCATGTAAATATGATCAAACCTTATTATAGGAAAGAAAACGTTGTCTTATATGCCATTAAAGAAGTGGACAACGAAAAACATGAATTACAATATTGGGAAGGAAGGGGCGAACCCTAATATAACCCTGAAGATGTTAAGATTAGTCACACTCTAACCCCAGAGCGACAAGATGAAGCGAGGGCCTTGCTGCAGAAATACAAGCAAGTCTTCTCAAATAAGCCTGGTGTAGCAACGGGAGTAGCACACAAAATAGATACAGGAGATGCACCCCCTCAAGCTGTCGCACCTTACAGAGTAACGGGGCCTTATGTAGCCAAGGTTCGCCAGGAACTAGATGAAATGTTGAAAGAAAAAATCATTGTTCCTTCATCTAGCCCTTGGGCAGCCCCAATAGTACTAGTGGATAAACCAGATGGAAGTATCCGCTTTTGCGTGGATTATAGAAAACTGAACCATGTCACTAAGCCTGATGCTTACCCGATGCCTCGACTAGATGACTTGATTGAGACTATAGGGGGATGTCAGTTCATATCCAGTTTAGATCTGACTAAGGGGTTCTGGCAAGTGGGGTTAGATCCCAAAGATCAGGAAAAGACCGCTTTTTGTAGCCCCTTTGGATTGTATGAGTTCCAGGTCTTAAGTTTTGGATTGCGAAACGCTCCAGCAACCTTTCAAAGACTCATGGACCAAACATTACAAGGGCTTAGGGAATTCACTGTAGCATACATCGACGATATTGGGATCTATAGTCAGACGTGGGAAGATCACATGAGCCATATTGAAACAATGCTACAGAGACTACATGAGACTGGGCTAACAGTAAAAGCCAGTAAATGCCAACTGGGTAGCTCGGAATTAAAATACTTAGGCCATGTAGTAGGGGGAGGCATAATCAAAACCCTGGAATCAAAAATAGAAGTAATCAGTAATTGGCCTAGACCGATGTCCAAGAAAAAAATTAGATCTTTCTTAGGGTTAGTCGGCTATTATCGTCACTTTATACAAAATTTCAGAGATAGCTACCCGTTTATCTGATTTGACACACAAAAGAAAGGCTGAAAAGATCCAGTGGATGGGCGACTGCGAGGAGGCCTTTAGTAAGTTGAAGACTGCGTTGATGACCGGTCCTGTCCTGAGAGCTCCAGATTTCCAGAGAGTGTTCACCGTCTTCACGGATGCATCCAGCATCGTGTTGGGAGCTGTGCTGAGCCAGGCAGATGACAACGGAAACCATCATCCGGTAACCTACCTCAGTAAGAAACTGCAGGCGGGCGAGAGACATTTGTCCACAATTGAACGTGAGTGTCTAGCAATCGTATGGTCATTGCAGAAACTCAGGCCATACATATGGGGAAGACATTTTATACTTTGCACAGATCATTCCCCACTTCTGTGGCTGAGAACTATAAGGGCAAATAACAACAAGCTGATGAGATGGGCCCTACTTCTACAGGACTTTGATTTTGAGATTTGGAGTGTGAAAGGAACTCAAAACGTGGTGGCCGAAGCATTATCTCGGAGACCAGAAGACTGACAGATGGAGAAGAAGAAAGATGTAACTTGTAATGTTATATAAAATGTTCTAGTTATGTATAAGTATGAGAGGTAATTAAAAATGTAATTTCTATATGAATTAATGGTAAGTAGAAAGAAAAGTAACAGATTTGTATTAAGTAAAGTGTAAGTAATGCAAAGGTTGATTAATGTAATTTAAATGTTTAAAGTTATAAGATGAATGTGCGTTAAAAAGTAATCAATAATAACAAGCATGCTTAGATACTGTATAAAAGAGTAAGAATATAAATATTGCTTAAAAGAGTAATTGATAATCGTATTGGAAAAATGAGATAAATTGTTTGTTGCTTCATACGTTGTTCATGAGGGTAAACTACTATAATGTTTCCCCCATGAAACAAACTTTTCCTAGGGGGAGGTATGTGGCGGAATACCCACGTCACTCCTGTCTATCACAGCCAAAGCTCAAGGGCAGGAGCCTATGAGAAGACAGGAGGGGCGGAGTCAAAGAGACAGACAGAGGGGGAGAGTTAGAGAGGAGAATTGGAGAGTGAAGAAAGAGTGTTGGAAAGTTGGAGAGTTAGAGAGAATGAGAAGGAGATAAATGGAATAGAAAAGCTAAATAGATAGTCAGAGAATATTAATGAGATGGTTAATGTGAATAAGTAAATACAACACCTGAATAAAACGTGTAATCAAATATAAGAAGTTTAATGAGTGATCCTAAACAATAATAAAACATCTGTGATTTAACAACCAAAAGATAAATAAACAAGTTATATTGGCAGCACGTGTCTGAAGCATATATGGTGCAGTGTGGATGTGAGATCCACTGGTGGTAGCGGAAAAGAGAATAAACGTATCCAGAGAGTGAACCTGTGTTTGGGGGAAACAAACAGGGAACACTGGGTGGATCGTCACAGTCTCATTATCACATTTTTAAGCTCTAGAAACGTCTGAAACGTCCTGTGCAGGTGCAGAACAACCCAATTGTGTGAATTCAGAGGACCACTAGGAGAACTATGGTTACAGGTAGGTAACGTCTCTTTCTGGGTGGGTTTTGCAGCGTGGTTTTGGGCTGGGGGGGGTTATGTTTCTGTGCTCTGATGGGTCTTGCAGTGTGGGTTTAAAATGTGAAAATTAGACTGTAATATTAAATTAAAATTAAATGTGAAAATTAGACTGTAATTTTAAAATGTAAAATTAGACTGAGAGGTCTGTTTGCTGGAATAATGGTTGCTGGATTTATTTATTTATTTTTGCATTCTGTGGCTCCTAGGGTTTGTGTACTGTGACCTCTCTTTTGTTTTAAAATGTTTGGGTTTAAAATGTGACTCCAAAATCTTTTTGTTTTAAAATCAGAAACCTTTCTCTGAGGGGCTCTGGTTGCTGGAATGGTGTAAAATGTGGTTTAGACTCCAAAGTCTTTTGTTTTAAAATCAGAAAATTTTCTCTGAGGGGCTCTGGTTGCTGGAATGGTGTAAAATGTGGTTTAGGCTCCAAAGTCTTTTGTTTTAAAATCAGAAAATTTTCTCTGAGGGGTTCTGGTTGCTGGAATGGTGTAAAATGTGGTTTAGACTCCAAAGTCTTTTGTTTTAAAATCAGAAAATTTTCTCTGAGGGGCTCTGGTTGCTGGAATGGTGTAAAATGTGGTTTAGGCTCCAAAGTCTTTTGTTTTAAAATCAGAAAATTTTCTCTGAGGGGCTCTGGTTGCTGGAATGGTGTAAAATGTGGTTTAGACTCAAGTCTCTCCCCCCCCATTGTCCTCTCCCTCTATCTTCTCTCTTTTTGAACTTTTGTCTGAGGGGTCTGTGTACCCCAGTGACGACCTTCTTTCTTTCCTCTTTTCCCCATTGTTCCCTCCCTCCCTTCCTGCCCTTTTTTTAACCTAAGTAATCTTAGATTAAAAGAAGAAAAATTCTCCCCCTAGTGGTAGTGGACGGATTAACTGCTTTTGCATTAGTTCCTATGGGAACGAATGCTTCGACTTGCAACCGGCGCCTTGAGGTACAACCAAAAAACAGCCGGAACGGATTAATCGAGTTTCAATGCATTTCAATGGGAAATTTTGCTTCGACTTACAACCATTTCGAGTTACGACCATCTTCTGGAATGGATTAAGTTTGTAAGTCGAGGCACCACTGTACCTGATTTAAAAAGAAAGAATGAAAGAAAGAAGGTTCTTAATGCTGATGGGAAGAATTAGGTAAGACCTCCATGGTATGAATCCAAGGAAGTCTGAAGTCAAATACACCCCTCTCCATACACAATGACAATGGGTTCAAGGGCCAGTTCACATATAAGTATGATTAAGTTGGATAAATAGGCCCCTGATAATTTGTCTCCCACAAGCAAACATCACAAGTGTTGATGATTATCCACATTTTCCAAGCAACCTAGAGAACTTGTTGAAAAACAGCCACAACAATTATTTTGTGTTTCGGTGAGAAGTGGCTAACTGGTTAAAAAAAGGAGTCTGCTTCTGGGATTTTCCCTTGCTTGTCACTGTGGCGTTCACCCTCGTGGCACCTGCGTGTTGTGGCCTCACAAAGGCTCCCGTCGCATTTTCCTCTCACTGCCACCAGTGGATTACCTCAATCCACAATATAAATGACGTTTGTCAAAACACTTGTCTTGTGAATGCAAACAGAACTTATTTATTGAAGTGAAGCAAATTTAATATTCACAGAAGTTCTTCAGATGAACATTGTACACAAGCAGGTCTCTCAGTACATACTTTTCTCTTGCCATATAATTACCGCCTTCTCTACCTATTTTCTTAACCAGCTTTATCTCTCAGTATTTGTTTCTTCTCTCTCTCTGACTAACCAGCCCTATCTGACTCCTCCTTCTCCCGCCAAGCCTCATGTAGCTGCTGACTCCGCCTCTCTAGTCCTCTCATAGGTTCATGCAAATCAGCTCATGAATATGAATGGCATGAGTGACATGGGGTGATTGTCACATACCTCCCCCCTAAGAAAAGTTTGTTTCATGGGGGAAACCTTACAGTTTACCCTTATGAACAACGGAACATACAGGGAACAATACATCCAAAACACCATCATAACAATATGCTTACCAGTTATGTTCTAAATCATATACCATATTTTACCATATAACACATTACATTTACCATATATAGTACTTATACATACCTCATACTAGTTTTCTCTGTATTACTATGTTTACCAGATCAAACGTATTACTTTAAACATTTAAAACAATCAATACAATTATAAACATTTGCATTACTCACATTAATACAAATCACATTACCTTTACATTTATACCACTACTCACCATTATTTCTCATCATTGTCCCCTTCTTAGTTCATCATCATCCAAACTTTACATTTTAATCACATTTTATAACTATACATAAACAGAACATTTAATACCACATTACAAATGTTGTTTATCCACCTGGCCTTCGAGGCAAGGTATCAGCATCCATGCTCTGAGTCCCTTTTATGCTGTGGATTACAAAGTCAAAGTCTTGCAGGTTCCGTGTCCATCTTGCAAGCTTACTGTTAGTGGATTTCACAGTTTGTATCCACACCAGGGGGAAAGGGTCGGTGCAAAGGAGGAACCTCCTTCCCCTAACGTAGGGTTTCAGTCTTTTCAGCGTCTAACCAATTGATAGGCACGCCCTCATGTTGGCAGATAAATGTCTCTCACCAGGTCGGAATCTCCTGTTGATCAGAGTCTCTGGGTGTAGATTCCCTCTGTGGTCCACTCGGCACAGCACGGCTCCCAGACTCACACTCGACACATCAATGTATACGATGAACTCCCGGTTGTAGACCGGCGCAACAAAGGCAGATCTTGAAGTCCAAGCTCTCTTCTGTCGACTGGCAGTCATCGGGCACTCTGAAGTCCACTGGATGTCGTTCACTTGCCGTTTCTGGGTGAAGCCTGCTTTCTTTATGGCTCGTGGCTTCACTTTTTCAGCTGGGGAAAGGGTAGGCAGTTCCTTCTCCTCCTCCAGAACATCTATGGATGTGTCCTTCTTTGAGAGCTTATTGCTTACGCCTTCCTCCTCACCAACAAATTCACCCACAGGTACTTTCGTTGCAAAGTCTTCCCTATGTGGGGGACCACTATCATGGGTTACCTCCAAATTCTCAGGTGAGTTTCTTTTAGGTGCCATCTCTAACACTTGGCTTATGTCAGATATATTGAGCTTTTCATCGGATTCTATTTCTTTATTCATTGATATGTTAGGGAGGGGTTTGCCTTGCAAGGTTTTAAGGCCTTTTGCCTCTGCAGAGCTACCAGACTCTCTAGCCCTCCTGTGCTGCTGCAACAAATCTATAGGTTCTGACCCTGCCAAAAGCAATTCACTCCCCTCTATAGATCTCAGCTTCACCACTTTGTCCTCAAGACAGAATGCTCTTTCCTGGGCCTCATACAAGCCTTTCTCCTTTCCAGGAGTACATCCCAAGCTTGGCTCTGCCACTTCTAAGGACTTTTCCCTATATAAAAGATCCTTATCCAGGCACGATCTCTCAGGGCATTCAGGAGACAATAAAGTAGATGAACTGGCCGCTTTAACGCAATCCACCAAGCTAGTGTCATCCTTCTGCTCCTGGGCAAAACTACTTTTTATTTGGGTTTTTCAAAAGCATGAGATCAGCTTCTGAACAGCTATTAAGCTGACCATCCAAGGAGCTTGCTTCTTCCAGGCTTCCCTCTGCTACAGTATCCATTTCTACTGCAGTGGGTGATTTCTGGCCCCCTTGTGAGCGTGTTAGTACAAAAGCACTCTTAACATGCTCTATCAAGTCCCAAACGATTAGAAAAGCAGCCTGTATTTCCTCCCTATGTTTCCCAGGGACAATTAGCTGTTGGTGGGGCCCTCCTCCTCTATGAGGTGCCTCTAAACCCTTTCTATATGTCAGGTCTTTATCAGTTATAGACCTCTCTGGATGTTCAGGGGTCAGTGGAATGGGACTCTCATTAGCTTTTGTAATACAATCATTTAAAGTACTATCTTCCTTCTGCTCACCAATACAGGAAGTATTATTAGGATTCTCCAATATGACCACCTCAGCCATTTCTGCTATCTCAGGGTTTTCCTTTTGTTCTTCTTGTATGAAAGATGGATTATTAGGGTTTCTCATATTAACCAGATCAGCTGTTTCTCTCTCTTCTCTTATTTCAAGAAGATTTACATCATTTTCCTCAGTGGCTTCAATTTGCCTTCCCTGAGAGCAAGTTGTCACAAAAACACTCTGTACATCCTCAGCTAAATCCAGGCCTATTAAACATGGGGCAGGAATCTGATCAGATATGGCCACCTTCCATACTCATGACCATCCCTTATATGTCATTGGTATTTTTGCCATGGGCAACACCACTATTTCAGAACCAATCCCTTTAATAGAAATGTTTTCATGGTCTAACATATTTTCCTTAGGGACTATATCAGGGTGACATACTGTAACTTGTGAACAAGAATCTTTTAGTGCTAGATACTTATTATTATCAACATAGATAACATCACCCGAGCTTTGTAAAAGATTCGGATTACTTTCTATCAGAAAGCACTGGACAACCCTGGCCACAGGAAGATCTTGGCTCTCTGACCCTTCTGTTACTTGCGTTGCTACAGCAACAGCTTCAACTGCTGCATTCTTAGTGGTTCCATGATGTTGTACACAAAACACCTTCTTCAGCTGACTGGAATTTCCCCCTTTATGCTGGTTAACATCCCTAGTCTTCTGAGTCTCACACTGAGCCCAAAAATGACCTTTCTCCCCACACGCATAACATTGTTTGCTTGTCTTGGGTTCAAAATAAAGGGCCTTGTTAACCTTTCCCTCAGAGCTATTATGTTTCAGGTGACTCTGCTCTGTGGATGAGGGCTTGTCTCTAAAATGGCTTCCAGTAGCTTGGGTACTTCTGAGGTAATCTCTACTGGGTGGGGCCCCTCTCCTCCGGTCGTCCCACACGTTTCTACCAATTTTTACCTCAGAGAACCTGGGGTTTCTTATCTCACTTATGGAATCCACATTTTCACCTGCTTCTATTAAATTTCTAGGATTTTTGTCTTTAACTAAGTAACGCAATTCCCCAGGCAAAATAGAATAAAATTGTTCTAACCCAATCACATTTTTCATCTGCTCTAGGGAAGTGACGTTTTCACGTTCCATCGATTTGTCCAAACATTGAACCAATTTAGCCCGTAACAGAGAATAAGATTCTTCAGGCTTTTTGGTGAGGGAACGAAATTTTCTCCTCAAGTGTTCTGCATTGATGCCAAATCTAGCATATACCATCTTTCTATATGCTTCAAAATCTCTAGCCTGCTCCAGAGGCATCTGAGAATACAGTTCAACTAAATCCCCATTTATCTGTGATCTCAGAATTATCATCCTTTCCTCATCCTTAATTTCAAAGTCCCAGCACGCTCTCTCAAATGAAATGAGGAAAGATTCTGGGCAATCACCTTTCCTATATTGGGGAAATTTCTTTAGATCGATTTTTGAAAGCTTTCCCTCACTAGAGCTGTTGTTATTGTTACTATTATTTTGAGCAGTAATTTCTAATTGTTTCATCTGATTTTGAAATTCCATTTCTCTTTGTCTTAATTCCATTTCTCTTTGTCTATTTTCTTGCTCAAATGCCATTTGTCTGGCCTCTTGCTCAGCTTTGAGCTGTAGTTCCTGAGCTTTCTCTCTGAGTCTATACTCCTGCTCTAGTTTCCATTTCTCCAGATCTAGGGAGCTTTGAATAATTTCCCTTGAGGGTTCCTCAGGTATTTGAGGGTCTCCATTTTCATTCCCATTTCCCTCAACCTCTTGAGGATCAATTTCCTCCATTACTGCCTTTTTAGTTCGTTTGGGTGGCATAAGTATGTGTACTTCCTTGATAAGAGCTGTTTCTATTGCTGAGTTAGTCAGGCCTCTTTTTAAAACCCTTTTTTTTTTTGCTGTTTTCTTTTTCCAGTATTTTTCTGGGGTACTACTATGTAGCTCTCACTTGGCAGCTAAAGATGGCTACACTTTATCTGGCCTCACACCAGCCACGATGTTTCTTTGTCTGAGACAACCTTCTTGCCTTCAGACACAAAACAAATTCTATTTTCAAGCCTCTGCTTTTTATGTTCCTATCACCTCAGATCTGTTCTGACCCTGGCTTCCACTTTTTATCCACAAGCGCTCCCTTCACTCTCAGAGCCTTGGATTTTAAGCTAGCCACTGGGTCTTTCAAATCCTGAGGTAACCACAAAAACAATTTTTCCTTCAGAGTCGTTCCCTATCTTTAATCCCCCCAGATCTGGGATCAGAAGCCCCGCCACTAAGCTTTTCCACAAAAGCTCTAGCCGGTCACCTACTTCTTCACCACAGACCTCTGACTAAAAAGGTACCCACAACTCAAAAGAAATTTACTTTTAACTCTGGCTTTACTGGATTCTTTCGTATCCCGCTGCTGGACACCCAATTGTGGCACCTGCATGTTGTGCCCTCACAAAGGCTCCTGTCGCGTTTTCCTCTCACTGCCACCAGTGGATTACCTCAATCCACAATATAAATGACATTTGTCAAAACACTTGTCTTGTGAATGCAAACAGAACTTATTTATTGAAGTGAAGCAAATTTAATAATCACAGAAGTTCTTCAGATGAACATTGTACACAAGCAAATCATTAACAGGTCTCTCAGTACATACTTTTCTCTTGCCATATAATTACCACCTTCTCTACCTATTTTCTTAACCAGCTTTATCTCTCAGTATTTGTTTCTTCTCTCTCTCTGACTAACCAGCCCTAACTCTATCTGGATCTCTCTCTCTCTCTTTCTATTTCTATCTGACTCCTCCTTCTCCCGCCAAACCTTCATATAGCCGCTGACTCCGCCCCTCCAATCCTCTCATAGGCTCATGCAAATTAGATCATGACTATGAGTGGCATGAGTGACATGGGGCGATCGTCACAGTCACTTTGTGAATGGGAGTTATCCTGTAGATCACCTTGACCTCATCAACATTGAGGTTGCCAGACCCAGCTGGGAGGCATTTTTAGGTTTCTTACAAACCAACTTAAAAGCAGACCTTCAGGGCAAATCATAGAAGCCTATTGTTCATCATAGCTGACATTATCCCAGTAAAGGGTTAATCCCAGAATGAAATCAGACAATCATTGACACGTATTTCAAAATTAATCTGGGCATCTGAGTATGAATATTTTCTTTGTTGCAGTAACTCTAGGCAACTCCAAAGCTTGTCATACTTTAAAGTTTTATTTATCTACATTGCTCTATGTTCCGTATTTCAAAATATATATAATAGTCATACAACTGAGAGGAAAAACTAAAGGCACATATACTTGAAATCCAAAAGTATTATAGTTATGTTAAAGTGTAGGCGCATAACTTAAAATATATGAAAACTGAACTTAAGCTTTAGGCAAATAATTAAGTCAGAAAATACAGGATCAAGAATACAATAAAATACCTTTTTTTAAAAAGTTACATAAATAAAATATAGAAGCTTATACAGTAGTCTATAAAGGATGAGAATAAATCTCTAGAACACATCAAAGTTCTTAAGAATAAAACTAAAAACAAAAGGCAATATAAGGCATGGAAAAGTGTGTTAACTTTAAAAAGTAAATATATATGAAGTGAAAAGCATTATTTAACTTCAACTATGTTTACACACACACAAAATCAATACATCATATTCTTACCCATTTTAGCCAGGCTACAGTTAAAAGTCTATGTGAAATCCATTGTTTGCTCTTATTTACTCTCTGAAGCCAATTCCTTATCTGTCTCCTTAGATGTCAATTGCTGCTGTTGCTTCTCACTGATTCAAGTGTGAGAAATCATGGTTAATTTACATTGTACATTTTATTTATCTAATTTGCCAGGAAGCAGTGTTACTCTCTGCTTCTTAGAGACAGTTGTTACTTTCCCTGCTTGATAGTGCCCACTTCTGCCTATTAGTAGAATAAGCAAGCTGCTATCACCGTTGCTTGCAAGGAGTTAACTGCCTGTATTTGCACTAATTACCCATCAAAGATCAATGTTTACTATTTTCACATCTCTTGTGTATACATTGGAAAACAAATGTCAATTTTCATGAGAGAGTCTGGTTTTGAAAGGTGTGTGACAGCCCAGACTACTGAAATTCAATTCTTCAAAATAATTCCAGTTTATGAATAGGATACTGTACTTCTCTATCCATGGTTTAAAACACTAAGAAATGCCTGAATATAACTGCGCAATATCATGCCTGCATTGCCAGCAAGAAAAAAGATGACAAATCCTAAATAGCAAAGGGCAGCCTGAATGTTGACAACACCAATACCCTTCTGTGATAATTACAAAAGAGCTGGGAAAAACTGCAGAATCTGATTTCTTTTTTCATCACTTTACCATTTCTTACCAGAACATAAAGCAAGTTTTAGCACTGTTTTTCTACAAATTATCTAGGTATTTTGAATGTTAAATTTTGAAAGGCCCTTTAAAAGGACTAATATTTCAGCCCCTATAGCCTAGTTTTTTCTAAGTAAAGAAAAGTGTGTGGGGCTAACAATTCTTTTTGAAGATCAGCAAGTTTGGGCCTTTTAATTAATCTGAACTATTTTAAATCTGCTGCAGCTTGTGGTCACTTATTTGTAAATTGGGGTGGATGAGTTAAACAATTCTAATTTTTTTAAAAAATCATACTTCAGAAACCCTTTGTCCAAACTTCCCCAAATTGGCACAGAAAAAGAGCAATCTGTTACACTGGTGGTCAGCAGAAGCCCAGTTTAAAAATTGTATTTTTTAAATTTGGGCTGCCTCCATTTTTTAGAATTGCTTTGCAAAATATTGATCTGCTCTGCCATTGCTGCATTCTCATGCGGCAGTAATAATGTCACCCCAAGTATTTTAGGATTATACTATTGATTTTTTCCCAAAATTTGAAAACGTATTTATTTATTTAAAATATTTTACCCTGCCTTTCTCCTTGAAAAGGACCCAAGGCAGTTTACAACACTGAAAGACAACATTAGAAGTTGGAAACAGTGAGTATACAATGATGGTGAACATCATTAAAAGATAATATTTAAAGCTAAGAACAATGAATAAAGAGGCATCTTACATTATTAAAAGACAATATTAGCGCTAAGAACAATAAGTATATATTTTTTAAAATGCTACTCTGAGAAATGGAAAACCAAGTAGGACTGAAAATCCAGCCAAAGCTGTAACAATCCATCTAAAAATCACACATAGGTAGCTAGTTACTGAGTGAAGGCTTGCCTGAAGAGAAAGTCTTTGCCTGCTTGAAGAAGGATAGGAAAGATGGGCGCAGCCTGGCCTCCTGTGGGAGAGAGTTCCAAAGTCTGGGGTGTTGCATTTTTGTCATTTCTAAAGTGTTTTTAGATATGTTCCCCCCCACCAATTTTAATATCCTATCTGTTTGATTCTTTTTAAATACTGTAACAGTTTATTGTATTTTACTTTCTAATACTAATTGTTTTTGATACTGAAAACTGCCTTTGTTCCTTTTCAAGAGAAAGGCAGGGTATAAATATCTTAAATATATCTGTAAACAGTTATCATACTCAAAACAATAATTCACTTTGGTTCATGTAAAAATTACTAATAAACAAACAGCTAGTCTTGACTCTCCCTCCCCTCATTCAATGAGTTATTTATTAATGCATACATATAATATTAAATGTTAATTTCATATTTAATAATAATCAGTGTAGTATGAATAATGAATTTAGATCACAAGAAACTATGGGTTGTTCTGGAAGAAATGGGTGTGCCTCAGCATTTGATTATCTTGATGTGTAATTTGTACAGTGGACAAGAAACTAATCTTAGGACAGAATATGGAGAGGCAGAATGGTTTCCTACAGGCAAAGGTGCCAGACAAGCGTGTGTTTTATCTCCTTATCTATTCAATCTGTATGCAGAGTATATCATACAGGAAGAGTGAAAATTGGTGGAAGAAACATCAATAAATTAAGAAATGCAGATTTCAATGACTTGAAATGCCCGTTAGAGAAAGTGAAAGAAGAAACTGCCAAAGCGGGACTGCAGCTGAATAGAGATGAAATTTGTTGGTGCGGGACCACAGGTGCTGCACATACCCTTTTCCCACCCCCTGAACCAGATGTGCCACTAACTTTTCGTTGCACACCACTGGGGTCCTTCATCTCCAGTGGTGCTCCAATCTAGGCAGGAGCCCAAGCTGCCTGTCCCTACCTCCTCTGGCAGCTGACCACTCCAACGAGGAAGAGGCACTCATTGTGCCTCTTCCCACACAGCCAATAAGTGGTTGGCTGCCAGGAGAGGCAGAGATGGGCAGTCCGGGCTCCTGCCCAGATTGGAGCGCTGCTGGAGACAAAGGACCTCGGCAGTGCACAATGAAAGTTAAGTGGCCCCGCCAGCTCATCATAGGTTGGAGGCAACTTGAAAGCACACAACAACAACAACAATTAATTCCATATCTGAATTAACAAGACAAAGAGCAACTCCTATGGAAGACTCAAGCTGACCTCACCTGATGAACATTCCAGAGAACTGGAAAGCTTGATCAGAGCCTGTCTCTCAATTTTTGTAGGTTTGTTTTAATATGTTCTTTATTTTGCCAAGGTGATAACATTTTTCTGTAATTAAATATGAATTTCCAGTGCTTTCCTGCAGAATCCTTTAAAAAAACACCTTAAAGTTATTCATATTTTAGATATATTTCAAAGTAACAGTTGAAATATTTATGGAAAAACAACAAAATGTCTTGTATCACTCTGAAGACTAACAAGCTTTATTTGGCAGAAGTTTTTGTGGACTCTGACCCACCTGCATGCTTTTGATGAGGTAGACCAGTGGTTCTTAACCTTTGTTACTCAGGTGTTTTTGGACTGCAACTCCCAGAAGCCTTCACCACCAGCTGTGCTGGCTGGGGTTTCTGGGAGTTGCAGTTCAAAAACACCTGAGTAACAAAGGTTAAGAACCACTGAGGTAGACTACAGTGCACAAAAATGTATGCCAAATAAAATGTAAGAATATTCCTTTTTTTGTTTTTTGCTGCAAGAGACTTACAGCTGCTTCATATCAAATACATACGTTCTATGTACATGCCCTGTTAGTACTGTAGAGTAAAAGATCAGCATTCTCTCTTCTGCTTTCTTGATCTCAACGGATTATAAGCCTTTGTAGATTGTGTCTTCAAGCTTATTGGTCTCATGTCAATTGCTACCATATTCTGTGCCACTGTGCCTCCTCCATTTCTCCAGAGTGAAGCCACCAGTGACAGAACAACCCAACACATAGCTTGAGTTATTGTTTCCAGCCCACCTTTTTCTGAAGAAGGGACACATCCTTAGAAGACATTGAAAAACTTGATTTTTTCCCTTGCACCTGTGGTTAGGCAATAGATAAATAAATAAGACAGCAAAAAGCCCCACCTCAAAAAAGTAGGACTTACTGCTTTTTCTTACTCAAGTATTACCAAATATGTAAAAGTGGAACTTGTCTGTATACAAGTCAACAGTGCACAAAACATCTTGCATGCAAATGAAAACTGGATTTGGACAGGGTAAAACTTTGAAAGGAAAAGTAAAGGAGAATTATTTTTCCTGTAATCTGAAAAATGGGTACTGGTTATTTTTGACTGGAAATCCAAGGCAATTTCAAACGGATTTCTCACTGTAACATTAGTAGCAGGATTACACTGCAGGACTACCATAAACTAATCTCTTAGGCGCTCCGCCAGTCTACAGGATGGAGAAAACATCGGTAGTCTTGCTCCTGTTGTCTTTTCTCAAGCTCTCCATTGGTGTATGATTTTGGGCTACAATACTTATTATAAACCATTTCCTCGTCCAGAGCCAGGCGTCTACCTTGGGCATGCTCGTCGCCTGAAGAGTCTCCATGACGCCTTTCTCCCTCAGTCCACCTCATTCTGCTTAGAGTTGAAACTGAAGGGCGAAGTGCAAGGGGAGAAGAGGTTCGTGGAAGAAGGCCGGTGAGGACAAGGTGTAAACCGTGAGAAGGCGCTATTTGTTTTTGCAGCCTACCTCCGACGGAATAACGGACTTTTTAACACTAAACCCAAAATGGAGTTAAAAATGACCCAAACCAAAAAGGGTTGTACTTTCCCGTTTCACCACATCACAAAATGAACACGGCTTTTTTTTTTTTGGCCTCCCCATTTCGTTTTTGGAGAGGATCCGCTATAGCTTTGTAGTCACAGCAACAGTTAGAAGCCCTACCCACGAAGTTTTGAACTTCTGCAGTGACGTCGAAAGAACCTCCCTCAAAGCCCTGGCTAATCTTTCGAAACAGGCTTCGCGTAAAGGCAACCAAGAAGCACCGCATGTAGCCAACCTCCTCTTTTCTCTCTCTGTGGCCAGGTATCCAGCCGCCCATTCTAAGAGACCTTCCGGGGGCAGTAGCGCGCACGAGTGAGGGAGGGTGAAGCCGTTGCTCTAATCAGGCTCTGAGGAAAAACGGAAGTGGGTGCGGGCTTCTACGGATAAACGTCAGAAGCCTTTAACTTCCGGTAGCGTGTAAAGAAGAAGGAGGGGAAGTATTTCCTTTTTGGCCAGAGGCGGGCCGAGGCCTCTTCTGTGCCTCCCGCCAACTGGGCTCTATCCCCCTTTTTAACATCAATTTGACCCCCTTGAGGGGTTGTGTGTTTTTTTGTGAGTGGGACGGGAGCTAGAACTCCTGCCCCATTTTTTTTTTTGCCCTGCACAGCTGCATAAGTAACTTTGTGAGGAGCAGGAACAGGAAAAAAGAAGGACAAGAGGAGCCATGGCTGACGGACCAGCCTCGGCCCTGTCCGAGTCTGGCTGGTGAGTAAGCAGTGGGAGAGGGGCGCGGCTTTTTGGCTCTGGCGGCTGGTTCTCTCTGGGCTGCTTTCTCTCCCCCCCCCCCCCCGCGCTCTTTTGTTGGATATTCACAAACCCTTTTATGGTTGTTTTCGTTTGCTCTTTTTGCTGCTTACATTTTGGGCGGACCGGGTTAAAAAAACAACAGGTGCGGCTTTTAATGCCAGGCCCTCTATAATGCTAATGGTGCTTCTAGTTGCTACTAATGAGAATGCTAATTTTTGTAGTTCGTTCTCTGTTCTTTATCATGTTAACAAGTTGAAACTGTTTAAACTTGACGGGAATCTTGAAAGGTTAATAGATTAATTTTATCAGATTAATTTGCTTTGGGCTTTGAGTAGTATCCAGAGGTGGCATGGTGTACACTGGCACAAGTAGTCATAATAGCAGCAGCAGTCGTGTTTGTTTTCATTATAGCAACAATCTACAGTATGTGGCAGCATGTGGATAAAACAAGGAGAGGCGTGGATCTCTTTTAAGGAATTCATAGCTTACATTTTGACAGTATGAAGCAACCGTGGGGTAAGGAGAAGAATGAGGGCTTTGTGGCATGAGTTATTTACAAATGCAGTTATTTGTGTTCTGAATTTCTTTACCTGAGTTAACAATAAAAACGTTTTGCATTTACATCTAAAAATTATTAGAACTCATGAGCTTCTACTAAACTGCTTTGGTAATATATGCACGTGTTAGTCATATATGTATTAAAAGGTGCATCTTGCAAAATTAGTTTCTTGGTTGTTTGATAGTTGTTAGGCCAATGGGAATATTTATGAAGATATATTTAGCACACTGCTGGAGAAAGTCGTGTTGTCCTTATTATACCACAATACTTTTTGTTTAGATAGTTATATTCTACAGTTGTAGCTATTAATTACAAGATGGTTTGATATGTGTTAGGTGTTAATATCTACTATATGTTAATAATGATTAAGTTGCCTGTTGCAAACCTATTGGCGCAAAGTATTCTTTCGTTTCAGATTTGGTGAACAGAGATTAATAGTGTATACAGCATACTAAAATTTTGAAAATATTATACCTTTTCAGAGTGAGTGGTATGTTTTAATATGCAAAGTTGATCCAGTTTTCTGGAAGCTTAATAAACAAACGGATTAATTTTAAGTAAGGTAAAGGTAAAGGTTCCCCTTGACAATTTGTCCAGTCGTGTCTGACTCTAGGGGGTGGTGCTCATCTCCGTTTCCAACCCATAGAGCTAGCGTTTGTCCGTAGACAATCTTCCGTGGTCACGTGGCCAGCGCGACTAGACACGGAACGCCGTTACCTTCCCACCGTGGTGGTACCTATTTATCTACTCGCATTTTGCATGCTTTCGAACCGCTAGGTTGGCAGGAGCTGGGACAAGCGACGGGGGCTCACTCTGACGCGTGGATTCGATCTTACGACTGCAGGTCTTCTGACCTTGCAGCACAGAGGCTTCTGTGGTTTAACCCACAGCGCCACCACGTCCACGTTTTAAGTATGTTGAGCTTATTCTTGTGGCCAAACAGTAGGTTATCTAGTTTGGCTAGTTCACAGCTGTGCTGAAACATGTTTGTTTACAAATATAAAATAAGCATAGCCTGTTATCAAATATCTCCCATAAGGGGGTCAAGGCTAGTTTGCCCTCTTCCCACTAGGAGTTCAGGGGCCAGTACTACAGCAAAATAAGTATATGATCATGCCAGAATAAGTTAAGTACCCCCATACTGGTGTAAAGTCATTTTTCATCCAACAGGGTTTTCAAAGAAGCCCTAGTCTGAAACTTCATCTACTATATGGCTCTCATCCCACATTTAAGTATCCAGAACTTGTGGTCAGGCATTGCAGTCAAAAATTTATGTTCATTAATAAGGATATATGTACTCCCAGATTGGGTATTGTATTATAGAGCCTGTGTATTAGTCTGGATAAAGGAATGGATAACTTTAGATAATGATAGACTACTCAGTTTGGATGGACATGATTTACAGTTAGGTTGGCATGCTTTTCTATGGTATAAAAAAGATAAAGAGCAGAAAAGTTTCAACTCGCATATGATAAGAAGAGCCCTACTAGGGACCTGGAAAAAGATCATCCAGCAGATTTACCAAAAAACACCAGGCTGGGTATCACCCATAGAGGCCTTTATACAACCTAACCTCGTGAGAGAAGCGAAACTTTTAAGATATCAAGATCTATTAAAAAAATGATTGTGAGTTAAGGTCCAAAGAAGAGTTAGAAACACAAAACATATATCTAGACTGGTGGTCCAGAGCACAAGTGGAATCTAGGTATAGAAAAGATAAAATAGAGGGCTTTTACACAGAACAAACGATATTCGATAAACTTCTGTTGGGCTCAAATGATAAAGTAATTAAGAAAATGTATGATTATTTGCTTGAAACTAAAATGCAAGATGAGATGGTAAAAGAATGTATGGTTAGGTAAAGGTAAAGGTTCCCCTTGACAATTTGTCCAGTCGTGTTCGACTCTAGGGGGCGGTGCTCATCCCCGTTTCCAAGCCATAGAGCCAGCGTTTGTCCAAAGACAATCTTCCATGGTCACGTGGCCAGTGCGACTTAGACACGGAACGCTGTTACCTTCCCACCAAGGTGGTCCCTATTTATCTACTCGCATTTGCATGCTTTCGAACCGCTAGGTTGGCGGGAGCTGGGACAAGCGACGGGTGCTCACTCCATCACGTGGATTCGATCTTACAGCTGCAGATCTATAGATCTTACAGCACAGAGGCTTCTGCGGTTTAACCCGCAGCGCCACCACGTCCCTCCATGGTTAGGTGGGCACAAAATATAGGACATAATATTGATATTGATCAATGGTTGCAAATGTGGAAAAATAACATAAAGCTCACAAAATCAGTAAATTTCAAGGAGAACATATATAAGATGTTTTATAGGTGACGTATGACTCCGAAAAAATTGTCAAAGATTTATACAGAGGTGTCAAATGTTTGTTGGAAGTGTGAAGCACAAGAGGGACGCTTTTACCATATGTGGTTGACTTGTAGAGTAGCGAAACAGTATTGGATAGCAGTACATACTCTGTTACAAAAAATACTGCTTTGTAATGTTCCACTAACCCCAGAATTGTTTTTACTGAGCATTATACCAGATAATATAGATAAGACAAAGAACTACCTAGTTATATATATAGTCACTGCAGCCAGAATTCTTTATGCTAAGAATCGGAAGAAATCGGAGGTACCGAAACAAGAGGAACTCATTGAGAAGATACGGGAAGCAGCAGAAATGGATATTCTATCAGAAGTGTTGAAAGACTGTCCAATACAAAAGGCAACTGAACGATGGGATTTATTATATAAATGGCTTGAGTAATCAGATAGTGCTTGAATAACATAGAATTAAACTAAGATGTAACTGTAAGTTGAAACCTGGAGGGCGATCAAATTGTAGAAAGGCGAAAAGTCGACTTGATATCGCAACATGAACAGATTGGATGACAGTACATTTTATGTTCTCCTTCCCCCTCTTTTCCCCCCATATCCCCCTCTACCTTTTGTACTCCTTACCTTATCCCTAGTTGTTAAAAATAAAAAATTAATTAAAAAAAAGGATATATGTATAGGTGTAAACACATGCACATTGCTTTTTCCTTTTCAAATGTAAATGCACCCTTATAAATTAAGGGGAATGGGGTAATAGCAAAGATTAAACAAAGATTTAATTAAATCTTTAAATTAAAGATTAACCCTTTAAGCAAGAGTTTTCTGTAGGTCTCTGTCTGAAAATTAAACATTGCACCCACAACCTGCCAAGGCCCAGGAGGCATCTTTTTTTTTTCAAACCTAAGATTTAAAATAGTGACATCTTTACTCCCCCCTCCAGAAAAAGAGTCCACATTTTCGTTTGTTATTGCAAAATAGTACAAAGATTTTATAGTATGGTACTGTTTTAAAAATCTAACATAGGTGTTTCTGTTTGTTAGCGTAGAGTGGTTTGATATTTACAATGTACAGTATGTAAAAGCCCCAGCTGTACATTTCAATAGTCAGTAGGTTTATTTGTTTGAAACATTTGTGTCATTTTTATTTGTAGCAGCACCAGTGTTTTTTAAACCAAAACTATCCATTCCTTTATACAAACTAGAGCACAGGCTTTATAATATAAAAACCAATCTGGAAGTCCCAAGCCTGCTCTTTGTTTTGCGTCTTGAAATGCTTTGATTTTTATTCTAGGTTTTTCCCCTTGCCAGACAAACTTCATTATTTTTTTTGTAAATTCTTGAAGTATTAATTATTTTGTAAGGACTGGTATTGCCTGAAAAAGAAATATCATTTTAGGTAATACATTCATCTTCACAGCTGCAATTCTCCCCATAAATGATGACTGAAATTTCGACCATTTTTCCAGATCTTTTTCAATCATACCAATTAATTTAACATAATCTTTTATCAAAGTACTTGTGTTTTTTTGTAATCCGAATTCCTAGGTGTGAGGGTTCGGGTTCCAGCTCCGGTTTTTCTTCAAATAAATTAACAGACTTCCTTGGTTTAGAAATTGGGGTAACATTTATTGGATTGTTCAACAAGTAACCTGTATCAACAAAAGTATTCCAACCGTTGTCTCCCTCTAACAACGGGTTAAGAGGGGGTTTCCAATCTTCAGCTTTAAAGGGATTACTCCCCTGGACGTTCCAGGGACCCGGCCAGTCCATTGTAAAGTCAGTGTTCAGTAGTTGTCCGACCTCCCCTTCCAATAAGGGTACTGTGTCTTCGTCCAGGTCATCTGTCCAGATCGGGTCTCGTGAGGGGGAATCCTCTGGCCATAGTCTCCCGAGGGACCCCTCCGCTGCAGCTCCATCATCCGCCATTCCAACCTTTCTCTCCTTTCCCTTTCCACCTTTTCCTCCCTTAATTTCCTTCTCCACTCTTTACCCTCTATTTCTCCCCAATAGGAGGGTTTAGGGGTACTCTCACTTCTCCTCCTGGTGTCTGCCTCCTCCTTTGGGACCCTCAACTTCTCTACCTTTCGCGTCCATGGGTCCTCCAGCCAAATCCACTCCCAACCACGAGGCAGGTTTTCGTCCCCCCTCTTTATATCCCCCAGCCCCGCCTCCACCTTTACCCGGGGCTATTGTTCTCTTCCCGCCAAAATATTCCCGCTCTCTTTAACAGTCACTTCCTTCATTTTCTCCATTATGATGCCCGGATCTGTCTCGGGTGGTCTTATCTTCCTGGGAGGGGGGATGGGTGGTGTCTGTACTTCTTTGTCGGCAGAGGGCGGGAGGGACGGCACTCCCGTGAGAGGAACCTTGCTCTCACCATCAGTCTTACACTAGGTATTTGACTTTATTCCTCTTTAAAACCTGTCATTTCTACTAAATTTTGAATTTCCTCTTTCTTCATATTTTAGTCAAAACTTGTGTTTTTTGTTTATTTACTTTTAGTCCAGATACTTCTCCAAAAATTTTTATTGTTTCTTTTAATGTCCTCATTGAATTTATCGGATCCTTTAAAATAAAGGCCATGTTGTCTGCAAACACTTGTATTTTATATTCTTCCCCTCTTATTTTGAGTCCTTTTATATCTGTGTTCTATCTAATTTGTTGTAATAATGTTTAAATAAATAGTACAAACAGTAAAGGAGACAATGGGCATCCTTGTCTTGTTCCTTTTTGTATTTTTATATCCTGTGTAAGTTCTCCATTTATTCTGATCTTCGCTTTCTGTTGTCTATACAGTGGTGCCTCGCTAGACGATGTTAATCCGTTCCACGAAGATCGCTGTCTAGCGAAAACATCGTCTAGCGAAGCACGTTTTCCCATTGGAATGCATTGAAATCTCTTCAATGCGTTCCAAAGGGAAAACTCGTCATCTTGTGAAATCTCCCATAGGGAAACATCGTCTAGCGAGTGAGGGTCCCCGTCGGAATGCACTGACAGCTGCACTGACAGCTTTTGACCACTAGTCGGCGCATTCCTATGGGGAAACCTCATCGTCTAGCGAAAATTCCCCATAGAGAGACATCGTTTTGCGAAGCGCAGTAGCGATCGCAAAAAGGCATCGTCTAGCGATTTCCTCGTCCTGCGAGGCAATCGTCTAGCGAGGCACCACTGTAAATAGTCCTCATTGCCTCAGCAAAGTCGCTTCCTGCTTCCATGATTTTGAATTGTTTTAACATAAAATCCCAATTGACGTTGTCATAGGTCTTCTCTGAATCAAGGAAAATCATAGCCATCGCTCTTCCTGGTTGTGTCTCATAGTATTCTAGCACATTTAATATTGTCCTAATATTGTTTCTCATCTGTCTCTTTGCCAGAAAGTCTGACTGATCTTAATGAGTTATATGTACCAGAACTTTTTTCAGTCTATCTGCTAATATTGAAGCATATATCTTATAGTCCACATTCAATAATGAGATTGGTCTGTAGTTTTTAATTTCATCTGGTTCAGTTCCTTCTTTATGAATTATTGGTATTATAGCTTCTTTCCTTGTAGATAGAACTTCTCTTTCCTGTTCAATAAACTCGATTCGTTTTTATATGGGATCACTAAAACATATTCAAAAGTTTTAGAATATTCCACTGGTATTCCATCTGAGCCTGGTGATTTCCCATTCTTTTGTTTCTTTATGACTTCTACCACTTCTCTTATTGAAATGGGTGCATTCAATATCTTTCTCTGTTGTTCAGAAAATTTCATCTTAATATGTTTTCCCAAATACTGTTTTTATTGTTTAATGTTTCTTTTTCTAAATACAGATTTTGATAGAATTGTTCTATTCTTTTTAGTTTTTCCTCTTTCATAGTTAACTCTCCTTTTTCATTTTTCAAGGCTTGAATTTGTGTTTTACTTTCTGTAATTTGTATGCTAGCCATCTTCCAGGTTTATTTGCATTTTCAAAAAAGTTTTGTTTTGCATATTTAATCTTGTTTGCCATTTCTTCAGTCAAAAAAGTGTTTAGTTGGTGTTGTATTAGCTTGATCTTCATTTTCAAATGTGTTATTGATGGGTTTTGTTTAAATTGATGTTCACTTTGTTTCAATTTTTCCTCTAATTCCTTATATATTTATTTCTTTTGTCTTTTTAATCTTGCAGCAAATCTTATTGCTAATTCTCTGAAGATGCATTTTCCAGCCTCCCATACTGTGGTTATAGGTGTTTCTGGTATCATATTTATTTTGAAGAAATTTTCCATTTCTTCTATTTGCTTTTGAAAATCTTCATCTTTTAGAAGATTTATATATATATTTGCATAAAATTGACTGTTCCTTTTCTTTTTTTAACATTTTATTCATGTCTAAACATACAAACTTAAAAAACTTTTAAAAGCTAACAAATAATTAACCAAAAAACTCACAACTAAACATCCCTCCTTCCCCTGTGGATCAGAGATTTCACCGTCGTCTGGTCATCAGAGTATCTTCAAGGGATTCCGGTGAGCACTGGTTCGCTATAGACTAATTTTCCCCCTAAGTTCCTGCCTTTTTCTGGGCCCAATTATATATCTCCAACACAGAAGGAAATTCAGAGAGATTTGGAAGAATGGAATAAGCTACAAACCTCAATGATGGGAAGAATCTCGACAATAAAGATGATGATATTACCAAAACATTTTTATTTCACAATTTACCAATTTTATTAAATTATAAATACTTCAAGGACCTGGACAGCCTGACTTCGAAATTTCTATGGAAGGCCATGAAACCAAGAATAAAACTTAGAATACTGCAAGACTTAAAAGAAAGACGTGGTTCAGGATTACCGAATTGGCTATTATATTATGAGGCATGTGCCATGGTCTGGATTAAAGAATGGATAACATTAGAAAATCAAAGATTATTGAAATTGGAGGGTAATGATTTAAAAATGGGTTGGCATGCATATGTGTGGTATGGGAAATGCAAAGAACAATCATATTTTGCAGAACATATTCTGAGGAAGGTGCTGTGCTTAGTATGGCAGAAATTTCAAATACAAACCTACAAGAAAATTCCAATATGGGTAGCACCAATAGAAGCATTCACTTTGAAAGTATTGAATCAGAAGGGAGCGTTACTCACGTATAAAGACCTATTAACTAAAGACCAGAATATGAAAGATAAACAAGATCTAGAGAAATTGGGCCTAGCTACAGATTGGTGGTCAATGTTGAAATTAGAATCAAGATATAAAAAGGACAAAATTATGGGCTTTTTTGAGGGGAAAGTCCAGGTAGATGAATTATGGATTTACACTGAGAAAATAATTTAAAAAATGTATACATAATTAGAATATGACTTAGAGCATGAGAGGGTGAAGGAGACGATGGTAAAATGGGCACAAAACTTTGGGTACAATATTGATATTGACGAATGGACAAAGATGTGGAAAGAGAATCATAAAATGATTAAGCCAGTGAATCTTAGAGAAAACATCCTTAAAATGTTCCATAGATGGCACTTTACCCCTGTAAGATTGGCAAAAATGTCAGAAGGGATCAGTAATTTGTTGGAAATGCAAAAAAAAAAATAATCCAGGGACTTATTATCATATGTGGTGGTCATGTGAAAGAGCAAAAGAAATTTGGAAACGGCAAAAGAGATTGTCCAACAAAAATTAAGTTTTAATCCTGAAATGTTATTGAATATAATGCCAGAAATTATTGATAAGAAAATAAAATATAGTCTACTGTATATATTCACAGCAGCTAGGTTACTCTGGGCCCAAAACTGAAAGAATGTAGAGACACCAACGATGGATGAGTTACTAAAGAAGCTATTGGATATTGCAGAACTAGACATGCTTTCAGAGGCACTAAGGGATCAACCAAGAGACTTTGTAAAGCAAAGTTGGAAAAGATTTGTATTTAATCTCCATTGTTGAGCTTTGCAAGATGTCTGTAATTGCAGTAATATTGGACTGTGGTCTGCAAAAGTGTGTCTTTTTGTGTCGGATATTTTGTTCTCCATAATTCTTCTGCCATTTGTAAGAATATTTTTGGGATCATATTTCTTCTTTTTTTCCTCTTTTCTCCTTGTCCTATAGAGGTATCTAGGTTCCTATCAAAGACTGCATTGAAAAGTCCCCCATTATGCAATATTTCTGATAATCTGTGCTAAGGAGTTCTTTTTTTAGGTTTTTGTAAAAAATTTCTTGATTTTCATTTGGTGCATATATATTTACAATCAGTATTTTTTTCTGATTCTTTTTGTATTTCCACCATGAATATTCTTCTATCTTGTGATGCATGGACCAATTTGGGGTTTAGTTCTTTCTTAACATAAATGGCCAATCCTCTCTCTCTTTTTTTTCTTCCAAACCTGATGCTGTAAATATCTCTCCCAATTATTCTCTTTTATCCTTATGTGTGTTTCTTGTAGGCAAATCACATCTAATTCTAACTTTTGTAATTGTAAGAAGATCCTTTTTCTTTTTTGTGTGGAATTTATTCCAATGACATTGACTGAAAGAAATTTCCATTGGTTCTTATTCATTGGCCTTAGTTTTACTGTTTTCCCCTCTCTTTTCTTAGCGCCTCTTGTCTGCATCTTTGACTTAGTTTCTATTTCTTCTTCTTCTTTTTCTATTTCTGACTCTGTTTCTTCTTCTGATTCTGACTCCTCTATTTCAGAACTTTCCTTTTTTTTCCTTTTCCTCCTCTATCTGTTTCTCTTTCTTCTCCTTCCTTTCTGGTTTTTTTTCTCTTTTCTCCATGAATTCCACTGCTTTCTTTGGGGTGTTTATAAAGTATCTTTGGGTCTGGAATTGGAAAGTAAGCCCTTCTAGACTTAGCCAACTATATATTATTGCATTTTGTCTAAGATAGTTTATCAGACGTTCATATTTTTTTCTGTTTTGTCATATTTTCCACGGAATGTGTGTGAGGGTTCGTACTTTGCCTCCCCTATTTTTAAGTGAGACTCTGGAGACACCCGTGTTGGAAAATCATAACTAGCCTTTATTGGAAAATGCAACCATAAATCTTTTTGTCCGCACTCAGCTTCTGTGGTTTCTCTCGTCGCCAACGGGTCCGGCGAGGGCATCCAAACGTCTTTATCAAAAGGATTTTAACACAACTCATCCCAAGGTCCTCTCAAGAATGGATTAGTATTTTCTAACTCGCAAGTCTCTATCTCAGGGTTCAGTAGCGGGGTGGTTTCCTCATCTCGTATCTCCATCCCATAATAGTCTCCCTTTCCTCGTAGAGGGGTCCACGGTCTGTTAAGTAGCCCTTCCTTTGGGCTTCTTCCAGACGCCATAGTCGTCGTTCTCTCTCCTCCCTATCTACAACCTCCTTTTCCTCCCTGAGCCGTCTACGCCACTCTCTGGCCTCCGACTCTCCCCAATAGGAAGGGCGCTGCGGTAGACCCCTTCTCCGCCGGTAATCCGCTTCCTCACGGGGGACTCTCACCTTCTCCCATTTACCGGTCCAAGGGTCCTCTACCCATATCATTTCCCAACCTCCTGGTATTACATCCACTTCCCCTTTTATATCTCCCATTCCCGCCTCCACGACGGACCTCCCTCTTTCTTCTCTTCCCGCCGACTCACTCCCCGTCTGAGTGGCCACTGTTCTCCTTGACAGTTCCCGCTCTAAATCCAGGGTATCAACTCCCCTCTGTTTAGTCTCGACGGGTGGTGCAGGCGGGTCTGTTTGTGCCTCTTGTTCCCTTTTGAGGGAGGACGACACTCCGGCGAGAGCCTCTACCCTCTCGCCTCGGGTCTCACAATGTGCTTCAAAATCTTAAATTCTTTTCCTTTTATCTCTAATTTATTTCCTTGTGCAGATTTTAGAATTGTATTTCTAAAGGTTGTTTTTATAAATTTAACATGCATTTCCCTCAGTAAATTATGCCTCTTTGTATAAGCTGAGGAAAACGCTCCATGCTTTATCTACATTTTGTTTCACTTTCTGCTGTTGTACTGCTAGGATTGGTGCAAGCGCTTCCGATACGCAATCAATTATGTTTTCTTCTTTCTTTTCATATATATTCTGGAGTCTAAGTAGATATGTTACTGTATCCATTACCAAATTTAATAGTATGTCCTCATCCTGTTTTCTCTATGTCTGTTTCTCTTGTAGTTCTTTACCTAGTTCTTCTAGTTTATCCTCGGTTTTTTTTAACAGTTTGTGAAATCTTTGACATTTTTTTCTTGCTTTTTTCCACCTGTTGCTTTGTCTCTCTAATCTGAGTCCCAAATTCTTTAATCTGCTGGGAGAGTTGTTTCAGGACTTTCTGTAATTCCCTCTGAATTAGTACTTCAAGATTTTGTTGTAGATTCTGCTGCCAGTCTCTCAGAGATTCTTGACTCATTATTTTAGTAAGGGTTGTCTCAGTCGCAGGTGAGCTCCTTGGAGTCTTTCCTGGGGATTTTCCAGTCATTTTAACTAAGCTGTGTGCAAAATATTTCAAAATCAATGTACTCGCCCTAAAACCAAATCCCATTTAACAACCAAATCATTCAATATTGAATTATCAATATATCACATTCATCAATGTCTCAATGTCCCAATTAAGTTAATAGTCTTTGCCAGTTTTCTTCTTCTGCCTTATCTTGAAAATCCAGTAGGTGTCACCGTTAGTCTGTTTTTCTTTTAATCTGCTTTCTATGTCCCATGTTTACATTCTGATTCTCCCTCCCTGGCTTGTTATCTCTTCCTTCCCTTGTTCTCTCTGATTCTTCTGCCTCTCAAGGTCTGGGTAAAATAGTCCACAAATTCCCCGAACTTAATGAGTTAGTTACGTTTCCAAAGCCTCATCTCAGCAGTGTTTGTTATCAGTAGTCTCTGTCCTTTCACTCCTTCACCAATAATTCACAGAGTTTTGTTCCAGCCTTAAGTCATCTCCCCCCTCTCTCCTGGCTCCGATCATAGTCCGACATAGTCCAGCTCTTTCACCCAAGGTAGGATGGAGGTGTGGGGTGTCACTATCACCTCTCCCTAAAGAGATAATGATCTTGGTCAGGGAGTCACTGTGGGTGCAAAACTACCACCTTTAGTGCGTGAAGTAGGTCATTTAGGCCTCAGAAGTGCGTAGTACATGCCCCATGGACAAGCCCGACCTGAAAGAAACCTTTGCCTGCTTACAAGGCAGTAAATCATTGACTATGTGCTTCCTTTGACAGCACAATAGCCTGGCCAGGTAGGACCTCTCAATATTACAGTAGCAATTAGTGACCTTCTCAAATCCTCACTGGATTTAGGTGTAATCCTGCTGTTCAAGAGACCAGTCCTCTGTTGAAGAATTGTATTTGTTTTTATTAAGAAAATAAAGTAGTTTCATTAGAATACAGTTGTAGCTTTAAAGGCATAAGCATTAGGCATATCCAGCAGTTACAATGATTAAAATAAGCTTACTATTTCTAAGTAAAATAATAACAGCTAAAACTAAGCTAAGTAATCATCTTTGCTCTCCCTACATGTTAGCAGAAGCTGGGCTATTTCTCCCCCCTCCTTCAAAAGACAAAACTCTCACATTTCACAACATCCACCAACGAACATCAATCACATACATGAACAACCATTTTCTACATGTCTCTGTACCACCTTCTTCATGACACTTCCAAGCTGTTAACCAATTAAGAGCAAGTGGGTGTAACACAGTTCTCCGCCCACATTTCACACGAGGAGATCCAAGCCCAGGTGGCTTATCTTTCCCCAATTAAGCGGTGTGCTCTGTTTCTTCTCTGGGCCTCCGTGGCCTTATCTTCGTGCCTTCGTGCAATTCTAACAACAATCTCATGAGAACATTTCAGTGCTTTCAAATCCATCTTATACAGAACCTAACAGACTCCATCTTTGTATGACTACAAGTCCCAGTTTCCTCCTATTTCCTCACATGGGGTATGGGGTGTAGAATGGTGGGAGGAAGAGACCTCCCTCCCCCTTTGTAATTAGGGGGGCAGAGGGCCCGCTTCCAGCTGTCTCATTTAGTTTCAGCCAATGTTCATGTGCCTCTCCTTCCTCCCCTTTCTTCGCTTTCAGGTTGTTTTCAATCTCAATATTCCCATAAATCCAATAATTGTTTCAGCTTACTGTTTCTGGTCCCCTTATATGGGTTTTGATTGCAGTATATTTTCAGAATTCTTTCATTCTCTTTCACACTCTGCCTTGGGGCATTCCAGGCTTTGTGCCAAGATGGCCCTTTCCCAGCTGAAGCTTACGATGTTTGCTTCTGAGTTGGATATCTCGGTGTTTCATCGATCATCCAGACTAATTGCAGCCACCGGTTGCTCAATGTCTTCCTTTCCTGAAAGACATCATCAGAACCCCCCCCCCCTTTGGGGTCTTTCCAGCTGGGTAGGGATCGGTCTGTCCCAGGAGCAAAACCTGGGTACGTCCGACCTTCACCTCAACGATGCCCCGCCTCTCACCTTGATGATGTCCTGCCTCATTTTATGTATTTTTATTCTTGATGACTTTAATTTTTTAAGAGATCTAACTCTTGCCTTAAACTGCATTTTAAATATTCACATTGTTCTTTTTTTACTTTTAAAAGAGTTTTTACTCTTAATAGAGGTGCTACTGTATTTTACAATTTAACTTAAAACACTCTTTAGTATTTTATTGTGCTTTTGACTGTGTGTTTTTACTTAAGTATATATTTATAGCTTAAGTTCTATTTTCAAACATTTAAGCAATTGTACCTACAGCTTTGTTCATAGTTCGAAGAATTACTTTAAAGCAACATGCATATCAGTTCTGAAAAAGTTACATGTTTTCAGTAACTCTTGATCTAAGAGCACTCTGGAGAAATAAAAATTGGAAAAATACAAGCTTTGGAAGTTGTCTGGAATTATTGTATCAAAGAAAATACTTATACTTAAGATACCCAGATGAATTTTGAAATGCTTGTCAATGATTGTCTAGTTTCATTGTGGTATAAAGCCTTCATTGGGATATTGTCAGTTATGATGAACCTAGAAAACCTTTGTTAGCTATAAATGCATAGGCTTCTGTGATTTGCCTCATAAATCTGCCTCTAGGTTGGCTTGCAAGGGAGATTGTATAGACTGCCTCTGTCTGACAACTTGAAAGCCCAGCACCAGGGATTTCATTACTAGAGATTTTGTGCTAAAATAAAAAATACTGATTTTGTGTCGATCTCAAACCAGAATGGGTAACCAAAATTATTTGGAGCAAAAACAATGAAATTGATGGCATCATGTGAAATATCAAGTGAGGAATATGTTCTGTTTGACATGGTCTGAGTGATCATGCATCTGGCATGATATGAAAAACCTTTCCATTGTGGAAAGTGTTGTTGTTGAAGCTGTGTTCATTTACTCGGAGCATTTCCACATATAACAAAGGATTCCGATGATTAGTAGAGAAAATTTGATTTTTTCAGAGGTTGCAGTAACTGATAATAACATATCTCTGATCTCAACTACAAAAGTTATCACAGCTGATGACGTGAATAATGATTTTTTTTAAATGGCTAATAAGAAAGAAATGCAAGTTGTAGTGTGTGGTATGAAATAAATTGGAACAACAACCTCATTTTAAAAGGTAATGAGAACAACATATTTGGAGAACCTTTTCCTCAGTGAAAAATTAAACATTATAAATTAGCTGCTAAATATTTAAATTAAATGTTACTACTTATCAAAATAAATTCTATTTTATTTCATAGCAAATGGTGTAGGAGATGATAAAAATTTTTGATTCATAGGTTGAGATGAAACTCTCACATTCTCTGGCACTGCTTCCTGGGATCTCACCAACAGTCCCTTTGTAACTGGGCGAGTTTTCCCAGATATCAATGGAGATTCCAGATTTGCCGTCACTGGAGCTGCTAACTCTGCCTTTTTGACCATAATAAGTGGCATAGTCATTTGTTCCTTCCGAAGCTTTATCTCCTGCTTATGTTTTAACCACCACTGCTTTTCCTTTCCTATTTCTTCTGAGTTATTCACATAAACTTTTGAATGTGAATTGCCTGCACTGTCATTCAGAAGCTTTGCAGTAGCACCTGTTGTAGACGTTCTTGGAGGGGACTTTACCTCAGATAAGGTTTTCTCTTTTCAGCAACTGTTGACTTTGCCATGCAAAGCAATCTCCTTCCAAGTGGAGCTTTGCTGATATTAGGCTGAGACAAGCATTTGATGTGTAATTCTGGAAACACTTGTGGCTTGAGGGACCTTTCCTGAACAACATAGTCGACCTCTCCATCTCTTTCCCTTTCTCTTACTGTACCTTGTACAGTGGACCCTCGACTTACGCATGGCTCCACCTGCGGTCTTTTCGAGTTACGGACTTCTCCGGCCGCAAAATTTCCCATCGACTTGCGGCCGGAGAATCGACCTACGGACCGGAAGGGGGAGGTGGGGGAAGCGCCAAATTCAAATTTGGCGCTTTCCCCGCCTCCTCCTTCCGGCCTGTAGGCCGCCTATCGTGCCTCCGGAGGCCTTCCAGGAGCTCCGGAGGCATGATCGGTGGCGAGGGGGGACCTCCGTGAGGCCTTCCATGGCGGCGGAGGCCTTCCATGGCGGGAAAGCCGCCACCGCCACCGGCCGGGGACCCCCATGAGGCCTTCCATGGTGGCGGAGAAGGCAAGGGGGGACCTCCAGAGGCCTTCCAAGGCTTCTCCGCCGCCATGGAAGGCCTCATGGGGGTCCCCGGCCGCCGCCGCCGCCGGCTTTCCCAGGGTACACCGGGCCTACCAGGGGAGGGCTTCCCCTGGTAGGCCCGGTCTACCAGCCTTTCCCGGGCCTACCAAGGGAAGCCCTCCCAGGGGAAGGCTTCCCCTGGTAGGCCTGGTGTACCCTGGGAAAGCCGCCACCCGCCGCCGGCCGGGGACCCCCGTGAGGCCTCCAGCAGCGGCGGGGAAGCCCTTGGAGGGTTTCGGCAGCGGCGAGGGACCCCTTCGGACCGGTAAGGCTGCTTAAAGGCTGCTTTTTGCCTTTATTTTCTTTTTTTGGTGTGGGGGGGTATTTTTTCTTCGACCGATTACGGATTAATGGGTTTTCAATGCATTCCTATGGGAAATGGACCCTCGACCTATGGACTTTTCGACCTGCGGCCACCGTTCCAATACGGATTAATTCCGTAAGTCGAGGGTCCACTGTATTTCGTCAGTGTCCACACCTCAGTCTGATCCAGACTTTGAACACACTGGTACATTTACATCTATGAGTGATGTGTTGTACTAATCCTTTCCATCAGCATTACTTAGTGTAGTTCTTCTTTTGTCTATTTTCTTTAGCTCTTTAAAATAAATTATATGTTTAGTAGTGATTTCTCCAGATTTCAGATTCATCACTGTTTTGCTCATAACCAATTAATATTGTTTGTTCTGCTCTGGAATCTAACTTATGCCATTTCTGTTATGGAATATAAGTGTTAAGCTTGACTTCTAAAAGCTCTTATATTACTTACTGATGGAATTTTACCCTGCCAGATTTCATAAGCTGTTTTACTATTAGACTTAGTTGGAAGTCTGTATTGAATATAAGTTGCGGTCATCACAGTTTTACCCTAAAATTTATTTGGCAATTCAGCATCTGCTAACATGCACCTTGTCAGTTCTAAAATATATCTTATTTTTCTCTGCACTACTACATTTTGTTCAAGGGTGTAAACAGCTGTTTTCATATGTAACATTATTTTCTCTTTAATAAAATTTTCCATTCTCTGTGAGTTAGATTCAACAATATTATCTGTTAATATTGCCTTTGGTTTTCTCTCAGATTTATTACTGACCATTGCCACATACTTTTTAAACATAAGTTTGTTTTTTTCTTTTGGTTTATTTTTATCTTTGTTCATATCTTGCTTTTTTCTTGCTTTTTCAGACTTAAAATATTTTTAACTTATACTTGTGAACGTAACAGTCTTTCAAAATATGAGTAATTTTACCACAACAGAAACATCCTCATAACTTATATTGGTTTCTGCCTTTCTTATCACTGTTGTGTGTGAGACAGTAGCTAGCTTCATTTCCCTCTAACTTCACAAAGTTGTATAAAGTTTTTAAATTCTCATCTGACTTTTGTTCTGTGGCCAGTTCTGAGGAAATTTTCTCCTTAAAAGCATACTGATGACCTTCTCCTGCTGTGTGCTGAATTGACCCAGCAGGTTATTGATAATAATTTGGATATGGAGCATTTTTATCAGAAGATTCCTCCTTAATTCCTGTCTCAGACTGCACCAAGGGTTGGATTTGCCCCTGAGATTGGGTTGTTACACATACATTATTTACACACCTAGCCAAATAATTTCTGATCAGGCATGGCACAGGGATACCATTATGCAGAGCTACCTTCCATTGCCCTTCCAAGTTCTTATATTCGATATTGACATTGGCCACAGATACAGGAAATTGTGTTGCTCCTAATCCTTTTACCAGAATGCTTTTGTGAGGTAAAATGTTTTCTGTATCACATCAGGGTGACACACACACGATTGTGCACATGTATCCCTCACACTGCACCCACCTTTGTCTTGAATTCAAATTCTTTCTCTATATTCTTCCACTAGCTTTGTATTTATTGTAATAAACAGTGTTTTATCTCCTGACCTGGTCTAGCCTCATTCGTTTCTGACCTTCCTGTCTCTATAACAACCGGCCTGCTAGTTTCTCCATTTAGTGAGCAGTTTAACTCTAGGTTCAACATTTTTGAAACACAGTACACTGCTGTCTCTGTATACACTTTCTTTCTAATAACTCTCACTGATCAGGGCTCTTGCAAATGTCCTTCTTTACCACATTAAAACAGACTTTATTTCCTTTTTTCTCTTAGCAAACTGTTTCGCCCTGGCCACACCTTCAGTCTGCTGAGATTTGTCCCTTCCAGTCTGTGCTGTTTTTAATATCCAGCCTTCAGACACTTTCTTTCTATCCCCTTGCCACATTATATCATTTCTCTTCTTATTATAATGAGTTATTGTTACCTCTCCCACACTTACTAATCTGTCAGTTAATTCAGTTGCATCAGCCACTGTTTTTGGTTGTTTTTCTTGTATATGCCATCTATATTCCAGGGGCACCGTATTGTAAAATTGTTATAGTCCAATTAAATGTATCATATCTTCCTTAGTTGTGATATCTGACCCCTCAGTCCAACCAGTCAGTAAATAATCTAATTGACAGCCTAACTGAGTATAAGCTTCATCATGTCTCTTCCTTAAATTTCTCAGTTCTGTCCTGTGATGTTTAGTGGTTAATTCAAACCTTTGTTTTACACTGTTCTTATATAACTCATAATACTGGAGATTCTTCACTTGAAAAACAAGCTCCAGCAATTTCACTCTAGCAGCAGGGACCAAACAACAACAAAAGATAAAACAAGGTCAATAAGTTATTTTGAGTGAGCAAGTAGAAAAAAATGGAGATAAAACAGAAGGACACAGAGCAGTTGTTCCCAGCCAGCGACCAGAATTGTACAGCGGTATTTGGGGGGGAAATGCAGTTGAGTTTTTCCCTATTGTTGTTATGTGGCATCAAATTGCTTCTGCCTTATAGGAACCCTAATAAGATTGTTTTTGTGGTATGTGAAGTGTTCAAGAAGTATTTTAAGTTTAGAAAGATGCTAAAATTGAACTCTTTTGGATGATGTTTAATGGTCTTACATTTGAAAAACTCCGAGCATTTGTCATAGTGTTCACCATATTATTTTAGGTTTAGGTGGCTAGGTTATGAGATCGGGGTTACCTTTCCCTTAACCATCTTCATTTAGCAGAAAATATTGTGCCATTTGTTCTGTATTATTTTGTTTGTTTGTTGATTATTAAAATATTTAAATTTATTTTGTTATGTCCAGACTGTTTGTGCACCACCCAGAGAATGCCTGTGCACTATGAGGCTATTAAATTAAGTATTTTTAAATTAATTTTAAATTAATTAATTAATTAATTTTAGGGGCAGCAGTAGAGCGCAGACTGGTTTTCAGTCACTCCTGGGTATGTGCAGAATGGATCTTTCTTTACCAAATGATGCATACTGGGGCTTTACTTGTACCTTTGGGAGGGAAATTGAATCACCTGAATTAAGGTGTCTGAATGACCCTTTTTAACTGTAGGATCTCTACCCATGTAGACATCAATGCTACATCCTCTCCCCTTCCTGAATTGCCATTTGCTGTTCCATTACAGGACTCAAGGAACAGCAAATGTCAGTTATTCCCCTTGACTCCTTCCTAGTATAGAAATTTGTGCATCACTGTCCTGTTTTTGCACCCTGATGGTATTTCAGATTAAAAAATGAGAGCAGAATGGGTAGCTTCTAAAGTCAAGTTCTGCTGCTACCAATTGTCAGCTGAGAGAAAGAGGATTCTTTATGCAGGTGATAACAAGGCCTCTGTACTCAGAAACTGCAAAGTCCAGAAACCTGGAATCTGAAATGAAAGCTGTCTCAGTCCATATACACCTGCAGACAAATCAGGAGTCAGTTCACACACATGTATGATTGATCACCTGAGTAAATTAGCCACTGATATTTAGAGATTACAAGTAGAAGTCTGATTACAACACTTTAAGATAAGTGGGAGGTCCAATCTTCTAGGTGGGCAATAAATACTTAAAGAACTTGTTTGTTTTTTCAAAGTCCTGACAGTTGCTTTGCATTTGGGTGAGAAGTGGTTAACTGATTAAAAAAGGAGTCAGGTGGGGTTTCCACTTGCTTGGAGTCTCTCTCTCTCTCTTTTGAAGTGAACTGAGCACAAGAGGGGAGCCTGTAGATCATCAGTGCTGACATTGTCATTGTCAACGTTAAGGCAGGCCTTTACTATGTAAACCTTGGCATTCTTTTTCATGATATTGCAAGGCAACATGTGAGGGTTCGAATTTAACCTCCTTTTCTTTCCCAAATAACACAGGAGACGTTTTCAAATTCAAATCCAAACTGGGATTTATTGTTCCATTCAAACGCAAAACTTCCTTTAACTGTTCATCATGTAACTTCTCTCGCGGCACCAACGGGTGCCGCAAGGGCAACCATACATCAGGTTCAAAGGGGTTCCAAGACTTCGTATCCCACGGACCAGGTAGGAAGGGGTCACCATTCTTAGTGGGGCTGTCTTCATCGTCCCCTAGTAGCGGTATGGTCTCATCGTCTCCATTCTCTCCCCATAGCGGTTCCCTCTCCCTCTCAAAGGAACCCCACGGTCCTGGAGATATTCCATCCTCCGTGCTTCCTCCGCATGCCATGCCCGGCGTTCCTTGGCTTCCCTGGCAACCGCCTCTTTCTCTTCCCTCAGCCTCCTTCTCCACTCTCGTGCCTTGGACTCACCCCAGTAAGATGGTTGTTGGGGTAACCCCTTTCTCCGGCGGTAATCAGCCTCCTCTCTTGGCACCTTCACCTTTTCCCATTTCCCGGTCCATGGGTCCTCTACCCAGATCAGTTCCCAACCCAGTCTCTCTCCCTTTTTATATGCTGTATGCAGTCTCTCTCCCTTTTTATATCTCCCATTCCCGCCTCAACTACGGACCTCCCCCTTTTTTCCCTTCCCGCCAATTCCTCTTCTGTCTGTGTAAAACCCCGTAGGCTCTCCTCCAATTCCCGGGTGTCTATTCCCCGATGTATAGTTTCTCGAAGGGATGACGGAGGGGTGGTCTGAACCTCTTTAGTCACTCTACAGACGGACGGCACTCCGATGAGAGCCTCTATGCTCTCATCCTGTCTTTCACACAACATTGGGTCATTTCCTGGTGTTTAGCATTGTTGATGTGAAAGCAGTATCTCATATTCATCAAACAGAGATTTTTTGATGGAATATGTTTTATTCAGGTTTCCAGCCCCATTCCGTTACTATAATATTCGTTCTTGCATGTCTGGACAGTGCATGGTAGAAACTAAACATCAAAAATATGTCTTTTAGTTCTGCTGGATTCCTTGGTGCTTTCTCAAATAATTAACAATAGTATCCTTTTTGTCCATTTTAAATGATAATGTTCTTTGGAACTCTGTTTTGTGATATTTCTATTCCAGTCCTTTGTGATAGAAAGGTTTTTAAACTGGTGTTAAAGGAATGGTTATTGATAATAAGAATAAACTGGTTCTTGGTTCTCACCCACTTTTTATTTATTTGAAAATAATCCAGGCTGCAGAGACTGAAATATTGATCCTCAAAAAAGATATTTCAAAACATTAAAACAGATGACTGTTATAAACTGAGTACCTGTGGAACAGGCTTACAGAAAAGAGGGTTTCAAAGTAGGTAACATTGTTGCAGCCTTGTGGGCCAGGAAGGGAGATATTTGAAGGTCAGTGAAAGGTCACAGAAACAGTCAAAAGACATATTTTTGAAGAGTAAAAAACAACCCTCGTTGACGTTTGCCCCTCGTTGCCCCTGGTTGTCTTTCAAACACAGAGCACGTGAAGGCAAAACAAACACCTTTTCACACGCTGCCACCATTTGATCACTAAATCAACGTACTTTGCTTAAGAAAGATGAAGGTCCATTCATCACTGTCTTTTAAATAAAACAGATTTATTGATTACAGATGTTTCTATAATAATTCATAAGTATCTTCAGGTTCATCAAGCATCAATAACAATCTTCTGTTTGATCTTACAGGTTACTATTCACTCTTCTGACTAATCACACCTCAGATCTCCCAACTATCTCTCTCTCTCTAACTCTGACTGAACTCTACTCCCTCTCCTGACTGACTCTTGACTCCCAGGCTCCACCTTTTTAACCTCTCTCTTGGCTCTGCCTCTCAACATTAGCATACAACATGAATAATGCATAACTTATTTTGCATAATAAGGGTGAACGCCACAGCTTCCTTTAAAGAAAGTGGCACAGTGACAGTCCTCCAGAAAAAGAGACATTTCGCCATGTGAACGGAATTTTCCTGTCTTATTTTAGTAAGAAAAGAGTATTCTTTTCTTTTTTTCCGCATGCTCCAAGGCACCTGTTTCAGGACATTAATCTTAGTCCCTCTGATTGTCAGATCCTTTTCTCTGTTGACTTTCAGTATTTTCTCTTTCACATATCTTCTTAAAAATTTTATGTGGATCTCCTTTGGTAACTTATTTCTCCTCGTGAAAGTATTCCCCACTCTATAAATTCTCTCTATTGTTTGCTGCAGCTCTTCTTGAGTTATCCCTGTTTGTGTGGATAATTCTTCTGATATCAATTTCTGTAGATCTTCTGATTCTTCTTGTTCCACATTCTGTATTTTAAGAAAATATGAGGCTTTGTCCATTTCCAAGGTCAAGAGACGTTGTTGATCCTTATATTTTTCTTCTTTAATATTTTGTATTTCTTCCACTTTTGTTAATCTTTGTTCCACTTTCTCGATTACCTTGACTACCTGTGTGAAGGTGTCTATCTTCTGATTGTTACTTTCAATTCCGGCTGTAAAATCTGTTCTTAGTTCTTGCATCTGCTCCAAAATTTGTCTGATAATGTTAGTTTGCATATCCTGCATTGCATTTTTAAAAGGATCTTGATTTATGAGTTTAGCTATGTTTGAGGTTTGTCCAGGAGATTCATCCTTTTATGATCTGGTCGCCATAGTTCTCTTTTATCACTTTGTGAAAAGAAAAAAACCCACAATTATATCGTCTCGCCTTTACACTAAATCCCCAATCTACCAGACGTTTTACCTTTAAAAATAATTACCACACCTCATATAAATCAGCTTAATAAAACTCCTCATATTGCTTATATATATCTAAAATACAAAGTTCAGTTGCTATCTTATCTTAACTTGACCACCAGGGAGCAGTAGCCTATTCAGAATTAAAAGCTAAATAATTGTCCCAAATTACACCAGGGGTTCTCGGAGCACCAAAGTTCCAAGCTAAACACTGCTTTGTCCCATCTTGACCACCAGAGAGCAGCAAAGCGTGCAAGATTGAAACCTGTTAGGGAAAAAGACACCAATTTCTTCATGACTGGGAGAGCTGGCAACAAGCCCAAAGCTCTCTCCAGCACCTTTAAAGATATTCCAGATAAGGTGTCAAGTATAATGTCTTGTGGGGAAGGTCTGAGAAGTGAGGTACATCCAGTTCTTCATGCCCAATAAAATCCGTCAAAAACTTCCGTGTGCTCTCTTCCTCTTGGCAGTCTTGGGAATGAGAGAGTTGAAAGCGAAAGTTCCGTTTAAATCTGAGTCTATTGTTGTTTTAGCTACTTTTAATAATTCAAGTTTTCCTTCTTTCTAGCTGTAAGTTATCAGGTGGACAAAGAGTTTAAACACTGTATTTAAAATGTTCTTTCCTTCTCTCAGGCTGGGTAGTGGGGGTTGGGGGAATTAAAACTAACAAGCTTTGAAAGTTTTAGCAAACAATCCACCCCTCCTTCCCCCCCTCTGTTGATGTTACAGCGGAGACTGTTGGAAGGCAATTCTCTCCTTCTCTCAGGTTGAGTGTGGGGGGTTGGGGGGATTGAGACTAGAAGCTTTGAAAGTTTTTATTGACGATCCACCCCTCCCTTCCCCCCCCTCTGTTAGAACTACAGCTGCTGCTGTTAGAAGTCAGTTATCCGTGTCCATTAGCAATCTCCCTCAGGGCTTTCATTGCCACCTTAAAAGCTTTACCACAAAACAAGAGCTTCCATGCTGCCTCGTCTCCCTGCTTTACTTCTTTTTAGAAAGGGATTCCGTTCGTGTGAAGGTATAACAAATTTATAGTTCTTGTTTATTTAGTTATTGAGTTATTGAGTTCTCTCTCTGTATATAATCCTTCGGGGCTAAAGTTCAGTTACTCACTTTCCTCTCTTGGGATATCGATGTTCCTTACAAGGGTTTAATCTCCTGATCCGGATGTGTTACACAGCTAAATCACCAGAAAATGGCACCAAGCTGGATCTTCTGTCTGGGAAGAGAAATCACCCAGCGAGCGGGTTGCAGCCCGTCCACCTTGTGAACTTTTGATCCCCTACGACTCAGGGAGATGTTCTCCCACACCTCCCTGCCCTCTATTTCTTCGAGGGGGTGTTGATCCACTGTATACAGCAGGTCTTTACTGGAACCCCGAGGAGTCCTGCTGCTTTGCCGCTTGCCCCGCCCCCGCAATCATGTCTGATTTCTGACATTCTGTCTTGTTGTCTCAGTAAATACACTGACACTACTGAGAATGGGGAAGGAATAGAACCAAAGGATAGTGCTCAGTTATTTAGGTCCAACCTAATAGTGTTCTTCCGACCTGAGCCCCTCATGTCAGAAGGTGTCCAACATGCTACTGAGGAAGAGCGGAGGACAAGTACAAGTAGCTCCAGAGCTAATGAAGTGGTTGGGCCAAAGCCGAAAGGACGCTCAGCTGCGGAAGTGTGTGGAAGTGAAAGGAAAGTCCGATGCTGCAAAGAAAAATACTGCATAGGAACCTGGAATGTAAGATCTATGAACCTCAGTAAGCTGGATGTGGTCAAACAGGAGATGGCAAGAATAAACATTGACATCCTGGGCATCAGTGAACTAAAATGGACGGGAATGGGCAAATTCAATTCAGAGGATTATCATATCTAATATTGTGGTCAAGAATCCCGTAGAAGAAATGGAGTAGCCCTCATAGTGAACAAAAGAGTGGGAAAAGCTGTACTGGGATACAATCTGAAAAATGATAGAATGATTTCAATACGAATCCAAGGCAGACCTTTCAACATCACAGTTATCCAAGTTTCTCCTTCGTGGTCTCTGTGAATGCACACTAATGCGTTAATCTGCGCCTGAGCAGAGCAGCCTCGGAAGCTTCTATAGCTTTAAGCACTTGGTGCCGGGACCTCCCTTACACCGGCTATATAACTCCGCCCCCAGCACCTAGTGCCTCAGTTCTTTTTTCAACTGCCGCTGTAGCAGCAGCTTCGTTAAGAACTTCGCAAGTGAAAAACAATTCTATTCCTTTCTTTTGTCCTCCCTTGTTCTTTCTTCAGTAACTGTGAATAACCTGCATTAACAAGTTGTTTCTTCTGCCTGGGGGAAGAGCACCAGCCGGCGTTGTGTATTCTTTGTAAGAGCTTTACAAAGCCGGCTTTGGAGCCCTCAGGGCTTTTTTCTTTAAAAAAAAGTCTCTTTTACCTTCTTAACAAGGCTAGCCGCAGGCTCAAGAGCAACAACGGCTCTATCCACCCCTTTGCAATCTTCCTCTTCGTGTCAAAGAAGAAGAGGACAGCATCTGAGCTAAGCCTGCAGAGAGCTGGGCGCCGAAGCCAGGGATATCCTGGCAACATACGGTAGCCCTAGCTTTGCCCTTGGGAGAAAGGGCCCCCTGCAGCTCCTGCCGCCATCCCCGCTTGTCAATGATTCTTCTGACTGGAGTAAAGGCCTCTTTGGAGGTTGGCGCGGAACAGCCCTCCTTCATCAGTGGGCTCGTTCATACAGCTGTTAAGTCTGCAGTGAGCTGGGCGCCTGTAGCGTCTTGGAAGAAGAAAGGGCCTCCTGCAGCTCCTGCCGCCATCCCCGCTTGTCAGTGATTCTCCTGACTGGGGTAAAGGCCTCTTTGGAGGTTGGCACGGAACAGCCCTCCTTCATCAGTGGGCTCGTTCATACAGCTGTTAAGTCTGCAGTGAGCTGGGCACCTGTAGCCCTGCCCTTGGAAGAAGAAAGGGCCTCCTGCAGCTCCTGCCGCCATCCCCGCTTGTCAGTGATTCTCCTGACTGGGGTAAAGGCCTCTTTGGAGGTTGGCGCGGAACAGCCCTCTTTCATCATTGGGCTCGTTCATACAGCTGTTAAGTCTGCAGTGAGCTGGGCACCTGTAGCCCTGCCCTTGGAAGAAGAACGGGCCCCCTGCAGCTCCTGCCACCTTCCCCACCTGTCAGTGATATTCCTGAGTGGGGTAAAAACCTCTTTGGAGGTTGGTGAATTGGCGCAGAACAGCCCTCCTTCATCAATGGGCTCGTTCTCAGAGCTGCTAAGTCTGCAGAGAGCTGGGTACCGAGGCCGAAGATATCCCGGCAACATAAGGTAAGCATTGGCTTTGCCTTTGGGGAAAGAAAGGGCCCCCTGCAGCTCCCACTGCCAGCCCCACCTGTCAGTGATATTCCTGACTGGGGTAACACCTCTTTGGAGGTTGATGAATTGGCGCAGAACAGCCCTCATTCAGCAATGGGCTCGTTCACACAGCTGCTAGTTCTGTAGAGAGCTGGGTGCTGAAGCCGGAGTTTCCCGGCAACATATGGCAGCCCTAGCTTTGCCTTTAAAAAAAAAAAGGGGGGGGCCTGCAGCTCCCACTGCCAGCCCCACCTGTCAGTGATATTCCTGACTGGGGTAACACCTTTTTGGTGGTTGATAAGTTGGCGCGAAACCAGAGTTACAGGTAAGTAACTTCTTTTTATGCACCAACCACTGATGCTGAAGAGGCTGAAATTGACCAATTCTATGAAGACTTACAACACCTTCTAGAACTGACACCAAAGAAAGATGTTCTTGTCATTATAGGGGACTGGAATGCTAAAGTAGGGAGTCAAGAAATAAAAAGAACAACAGGTAGGTTTGGCCTTGGAGTTCTAAACGAAGCAGGGCAAAGGCTAATAGAGTTTTGTCAAGAGAACACGCTGATCATCACAAACACTCTTTTCCAACAACACAAGAGGCGACTCTACACATGGACATAACCAGATGGGCAATACCGAAATCAGATTGATTATGTTCTCTGCAGCCAAAGATGGAGAAGCTCTATACAGTCAGCAAAAACAAGACCTGGAGCTGATTGTGGCTCTGATCATCAGCTTCTTATAGCAAAATTCAAGCTTAAACTGAAGAAAGTAGGAAAAACCACTGGGCTAGTCAGGTATAATCTAAACCAAATCCCTTATGAATCCACAGTGGAAGTGAAGAACAGATTTAAGGAACTCGATTTGGTGGACAGAGTGCCTGAAGAACTATGGATGGAGGCTTGTAACATTGTACAGGAGGCAGCAATAAAAACCATCCCAAAGAAAAGGAAATGCAAGAAAGCAAAGTAGCTGTACAGCGAGGCCTTACAAATAGCAGAGAAGAGAAGGGAAACAAAATGCAAGGGAGATAGGGAAAGTTACAGAAAATGGAATGCAGACTTCCAAAGAATAGCAAGGAGAGACAAGAGGGCCTTCTTAAATGAACAGTGCAAAGAAATAGAGGAAAATAATAGAAAGGGAAAAACCAGAGATCTGTTCAAGAAAATTGGAAATATTAAAGGAACATTTTGTGCAAAGATGGACATGATAAAGGACAAAAATGGTAGGGACCTCACAGAAGCAGAAGATATCAAGAAGAGGTAGCAAGAATACACAGAGGAAGTATACCAGAAAGATCTGGATGTCCCGGACAACCCAGAGAGTGTGGTTGCTGACCTTGAGCCAGACATCCTGGAGAGCAAAGTCAAGTGGGCCTTAGAAAGCATGGCTAACAGCAAGGCCAGTGGAGGTGATGGCATTCCATTTGAACTATTTAAAATCTTAAAAGATGGCACTGTTAAGGTGCTACACTCAATATGCCAGCAAGTTTGGAAAACTCAGCAGTGGCCAGAGGATTGGAAAAGATCAGTCTACATCCCAATCCCAAAGAAGGGCAGTGCCAAAGAATGCTCCAACTACCGTACAATTGCACTCATTTCACACGCTATCAAGGTTATGCTCAAAATCCTCCAAGGCAGGCTTCAGCAGTATGTGGACCGAGAACCGCCAGAAGTACAAGCTGGATTTCGAAGGGGCAGAGGAACTAGAGACCAAATTGCTAACATGCGCTGGATTATGGCGAAAGCCAGAGAGTTCTAGAAAAACATCTACTTCTGCTTCATTGACTACGCAAAAGCCTTTGACTGTGTGGACCACAGCAAACTATGGCAAGTTCTTAAAGAAATGGGAGTGCCTGACCACCTTATCTATCTCCTGAGAAATCTGTATGTGGGACAGGAAGCAACAGTTAGAACTGGATATGGAACAACTGATTGGTTCAAAATTGGGAAAGGAGTACGACAAGGCTGTATATTGTCTCCCTGCTTATTTAACTTATATGCAGAATACATCATGCGAAAGGCAGGACTGGAGGAATCCCGAGCCAGAATTAAGACTGCCGGAAGAAATATCAACAACCTGAGATATGCAGATGATCCCACTCTGATGGCAGAAAGTGAGGAGGAATTAAAGAACCTCTTAATGAGGGTGAAAGAGGAGAGCGCCAAAAATGGTCTGAAGCTCAACATCAAAAAAACTAAGATCATGGCCACTGGACCCATCACCTCCTGGCAAATAGAAGGGGAAGATATGGGGGCAGTGACAGATTTTACCTTCTTGGGCTCCATGATCACTTCAGATGGTGCCAGCAGCCACGAAATTAAAAGACGCCTGCTTCTTCGGAGGAAAGCGATGACAAACCTAGACAGCATCTTAAAAAGCAGAGACATCACCTCGCCAACGAAGGTCCGCATAGTCAAAGCTATGGTTTTTCCAGTAGCAATGTATGGAAGTGAGAGCTGGACTATAAAGAAGGCTGACCGCCGAAGAATTGATGTTTTTGAATTGTGGTGCTGGAGGAGACTCTTGAGAGTCCCCTGGACTGCAAAGAGAACAAACCTATGCATTTTGAAGGAAATCAACCCTGAGTGCTCACTGGAAGGACAGATCCTGAAGCTGAGGCTCCAATACTTTGGCCATCTCATGAGAAGAGAAGACTCCCTGGAAAAGACCCTGACGTTGGGAAAGTGTGAAGGCAAGAGGAGAAGGGGACGACAGAGGACGGGATGGTTGGACAGTGTCATCGAAGCTACCAACATAAATTTGACCCAACTCCGGGAAGCAGTGGAAGACAGGAGGGCCTGGCGTGCTCTGGTTCATGGGGTCATGAAGACTCGGACATGACTTAACGACTAAACAACAACAAAATAGTGTTCTTGAAAGGATTATGAGGATATGGGTAGGAAGCTGAAGGACCTGGGTGCTCAGGTTGTAACCTATCTCTCCTCCCTGTTGAAGGCCACGAAGGGAGAGAAGAATAATGGAGGTGAATAACTGGCTCCACAGATGGTGCCGCAAGGAATGATTTGGCTTCTTGGACCACGGTCTGCTATTTCACAAAGATCGTCTTTTGGCAGGGGATGGGGTGCACCTCACAGCTATTGGCAGTAATGTTTTTGCTAAGAGGCTCACAAATCTGATCAGGAGAGCTTTAAACTGAGTTCTGGGGAGGAGGGAGGCAATAGTTTTCAGGGCAGAAATTCAGCTGGGCGAGAAAAGCCCAGCAGGGCAAGTAGTACTAGAGAACAAGGGGAAGAAAAACACACATGGTCCTAAATGTCTCTACACTAATGCACAGAGCATGGGAAATAAAGAAGATGAATTGGAACTCTTAATACAGCAAAATAAATTTGATATAATAGATATCACTGAAACCTGGGGGGATGAAACTCATGACTGGAATGTAGTTATTGAGGGGGTATAAACTATTTTGGAGAAATAGACCTCGCAAGAAAGGAGGAGGAGTAGCTTTAAATGTCAAGGATGTTGTGAAGAGATCCAGGACTTAAATCCAGGAAGCCAGGTTGAGAGCATCTGGGTAAGAATTAAGGGGGAGAGAAACAAGAGGGATGTCATTGTGGGGGTACACTACAGACCCCCAAGGCAGCCCGAGGACTTGGATGATGCCTTCATGGAGCAGATGGCAACACATTCAAAAGGGAGAGATGCAGTAGGAATGGGAGATTTCAACTATCCCAATATATGTTGGCAGTTAAACTCTGCCAAGAACATAAGGTCCAGCAAATTCCTCACTTGCCTTGCAGACAATTTCATGGTCCAGAGGGTGGAAGAGGCAACAAAGGGATCAGCTATTTTAGATCTGATCTTAAGCAACAGGGATGACCTTGTTAATGGAGTCGAAGTGGTGGAATCCTTAGGTGGGAGTGACCACGCTCTCTTGGAATTTGTTATACAGTGGGAAGGGGAAGCCAAGTGCAGACAGACACACATTCTAGACTTTAAGAAGGCTAATTTCAATAAACATAGGGAATTACTGGCTGTAATTCCATGGACAAAGATACTGAAAGAGAAGGGAGTTCAAGGTGGATGGAAATTTCTTAAAAGGGAGATACTAAAGGCACAATCTAAAATTGTTCCAATAAGAAGGAAAAACAGGAGATGTCTAAAGAAACCAGAATGGTTGACTAAAGAACTTTCAGCTGAGCTAAGTGTTAAAAAAAAATGTACAAGAAATGGAAAAATTGGGAAAACACCCAAGAGGAATACAAACAAATAGCCAGTACAGTCAACCCTCGACTTACGAACGGCTCTAGATACGAACATTTTGACTTACGAATCGCTCTAATAGGAAAAAAACGGACTCGACTTGTGAACTTTTTTCGAGTTACGAACAGAAAAAAAAAAGCGCGGGGAAGGCTCGCTGCCCCCGCCACCCCCCCCCCCCGCGGCAAAGCGCCGCTTTCAGAGGCTTCCCCGGGTGCTTTTCCACTGCCTTTTTACGTGCTGGGCAAGCCCGGGGAAGCCTCTGAGACCCAGTGCCGTTCAGCTGAGAGGCGGGGAGAGGGGGGGCGGGAGCGGAGAAGAGCACAAAATGGCTGCCGGCTCCCTGCTGGTTGCCAGCTCTCAGCTGTTTGGCGGTCTTTTTCCGGCTGTTCCGCCGCTACCAAGGCACTGTGAGGAGCCGGGCTCAGTCTACAGTACCTGGTAAGTGACTTTGTTTTATTTTTTCCCCCCATAGGAACACATTAATTAAATTTCAATGCATTCCTATGGGAAATTTGGTTTTGACTTACGAACTTTTCCACTTACGAACGGACTTCCGGAACGGATTAAGTTCGTAAGTCGAGGGTTGACTGTATATGTAGGGGGAAGGTAAGAGAAGCAAAAATGCAGAATGAACTCAGGCTTGCCAGACAGATTAAAAATAATAAAAAGGGCTTTTTTAATTATGCGCGCAGCAAAAGGAAAAACAAGGAAACGATAGGGTCGCTGCGTGGAGAAGATGGCCAACTACTAACAGAGGACAAAGAAAAGGCTGAACTTCTCAACATCATCTTTGCCTCAGTTTTCTCCAAAAAGGAAAACAGTGCTCAACCTGAGGGGCAAAGAGCAGGTTATGTAGTGGGGGAAATGCAGCACAGAATAGGTAGAGAAGTAGTACAGGAATACCTGGTTACTCTAAATGAATTCAAGTCTCCAGGGCCAGACGAATTACATCCAAGGATATTAAAAGAACTGGCAGAAGTAATTTCAGAACCATTGGCAATAATCTTTGAGAATTCTTGGAGAAGAGGAGAAGTCCCCACAGACTGGAGGAGGGCAAATGTTGTCCCTATCTTCAAAAAGGGAAAAAAAGAAGCCTCAAGTAATTATCGCCCAGTCAGCCTGACATCAATTCCCAGAAAAATTCTAGAGCAGATCATTAAACAGACCGTTTGTTATTACTTAGAAAGCAATGCTGTCATCACTAAAAGTCAACACGGGTTTCTCAAAAACAAGTCATGCCAGACTAATCTGATCTCTCTCTTTTTTTTTTGATAGAGTTACAGGCTTGATAGATGAAGGGAACGCTGTGGATGTAGCATATCTTGATTTCAGTAAGGCCTTTGACAAAGTTCCCCATGATATTCTGGCAAGGAAGCTAGTAAAATGTGGGCTAGACAATGCTACTGTTCGGTGGATTTCTAATTGGTTGACTGACTGAACCCAAAGGGTGCTCACCAATGGCTTCTCTTCATCCTGGAGAGAGGTAACTAGTGGGGTGCCTCAGGGTTCTGTTCTGGGCCCTGTGCTATTCAACATCTTTATCAATGACTTGGATGAAGGAGTATGCTGATTAAATTTTCAGATGATACGAAATTGGGAGGGGTTGCTAATTCCCCAGAGGACAGGATTAAAATTCAAAATGACCTTGACAGATTAGAGTCCTGGGCCAAAACTAACAAAATGAATTTCAACAGGGAGAAATGTAAGGTCCTACACCTAGGCAGAAAAAATGAACTGCACAGATATTGGATGAAAGACACCTGACTAGACAACAGTACCTGTGAAAGGGATCTAGGAGTCTTGGTAGACCACAAACTGAACATGAGTGAACAGTGTGATGCAGCTGCCAGGAAAGCCAATGCAATTCTTGATTGCATCGATAGGAGTATAGTGTCTAGATCAAGGGAAGTGATAGTACCACTCTATTCTGCTTTGGTCAGACCTCACCTGGAGTATTATGTCCGGTTTTGGGCACCTCAATTCAAGAAGGATGTGGACAACCTGGAACATGTCGAGAGGAGGGCGACCAAAATGGTCAAAGGTCTGGAAGCCATGTCCTATGAGGAGGGGCTTAGGGAGCTGGGAATGTTTAGCCTTACAAAAAGAAGGTTAAGAGGGGACGTGATAGCCATGTTTAAATATTTGAAAGGATGTCATGTCGAGGAAGGGACAGGTTTGTTTTCCACGGCTCCAGACACTAGGACAAGGAGCAATGGTTTCAAACTACAGGAAAAGAGATTCCACCTGAATCTCAGGAAGAACTTTCTGACAGTCAGAGCTGGTCGGCAGTGGAATATGCTGCCTCGGAGTGTGGTGGAGTCTCCTTCTTTGGAGGTTTTTAAGCAGAGGTTTGGATGGCCATCTGTCGGGAGTGCTTTGATGGAGTTCCTGCATGGCAGGGGGTTGGACTCGGTGGCCCCTGTGGTCTCTTCCAACTCTGTGATTCTATGATTCTAAGATAATTTTGAATTTTGTTTCTGTCTTCCAGAGTGTTGGCCTTTTCACTCAATTTTATGTCATCCGTAAATTTGATTAACATCCCCTTTATCTCCTGATTCATGTCATTAATAAAAATATTGAATAGCACTGGGCCCCGGGGTACCCCATTTGTTGCCTCCTCCTAGTTTGAGAAGGAGCTATTAATCATCCCCCTCAGTATGATTCTGTAGCCAACTGTGTATCCACCTGACAGTTGTTATATGCAGCCCACACCTAGTTAACATGCTAATCAGAATATCATTACTTGTTGTAATAGCTAACAATAACAATGTGCCGTCAAGTCAGTTCTGATTCATGACAACCCTGTTTCCCCAAAAATAAGACCTAACCTGAAAATAAGCCCTGTATGATTTTTCAGGATGCTCGTAATATAAGGCCTACTCCAAAAATAAGCCCCAGTTAAGTGAAACCCCTCCCTACACCATTGTGCAGCAACCAGAAGAAGATGGCATGACTGTCTTTGAATGAATGAAGATTGTTGTACATGAAAAAATAAAACATCCCCTGAAAATAAGTCCTAATGTGTTTTTTGGAGCAAAATTAATATAAGACCCTGTCTTATTTTTGGGGAAACACGGAACCATTTCCAGGGTTTTCTAGGTAGATAATACTCAGAAGTGGTTTACTATTCCCTTCTTTTGGGGGTACTCTGGGACTGTGCAGCTTGCCCAAGGCTACACAAGCTGGCTCTACTCGTAGGAGGCACAGTGGGAAATCAAACTCCGAACCTCTGGCTCTGCAGCCAGATACCAGTGCTTTCACCATGCTATCTAGTCAGCTATTGTAATAGCTTGCAGTTTACTATTTAGTAATGACCTGCCAGAGAATAGGATGAAGTAGTGAGGATATTTTCATGCCTCAAACCACTGGTTTGACATCTGTGTTTCTTAACACTGCTTTCAGTTTGGCACTTGGCCTTCTCCTGGCTGTAGAGCAACATCTGCCTAATTAACATTTCATTCTTAGGTATGTTTATATTATTTATCACCTACATGAAACTGCTTGGGGTGTTGTCTGGAATGCTGGGGTTTGGTGTCACCAGCATGTGATTGACACTCAACTCTTATCTCTCCTTTCTATCTAAAACTGAGGAAGCTGTTTCAGTTCTATATCAGTGTCTGGTGTCAGTAATGGACCAGATGAGGGTGAATAAATTGAAATTTAATCCAAACAAGACAGAAGTGCTCCTGGCCAGTTGAAAAGCAGAGGAAAGAATAAGGATACAAAATAAGGATGGGATTACACTCCCTCTGACAACACAGGTGCATACCTTGGGGTGCTCCTGGATTAATCTCTGATCCTGGATGCCCATGTTGTAGTGGTGGACAGTAGTGCCTTTGCACAATTAAAACTAGTGTCTGTTGTGCCCTTTCCTGAAGAGGTCTGATCTGGCCGTGGTGACATATGTCTTAGTTACATCCCAGCTGGATTAGTATAATGTGCTGTACATGGGGCTGGGGCTGGAAAGTGTTTGGAAACTCAGTGGGTCCAAAATGTGTCAGCCAGATTAACTGAGGATGGTTACAAGGATCACATAACTCCTCTGTTACAGCAGCTCCACTGACTGCCAGTCAATTTCTGGCCACAATTTAAAGTGTTGGCCCTAGTTTTTAAAGCCCTAAATGGCCTGGGTCCAAGCTTTCTCAAGACCTGTGTCTCCCTTTATGAGCCTGCCTTGGTGGTAAGATCATCAGGAGAGGCCTTCCTCTTGGTCCCATCACCTCCATTGTTGCATTTGATGGAGACACAGGAGAGGGCTCTCTGTGTCTCTGCTCCCAGACTTTGGAACTCCCTCTCACAAGAGGCCAGACTAGCCCCATCTTTGCTCTCCTTCCACAGACAAAGACCTTTCTCTTCAGATAACCTTTCCCTTAGTGACTGGTCTTAAATGGGGTTTTTAAATAAACTGTTTTGCCTTAAAGGATCCTCGGTGGCTTTACAAGTGTTAAAAGAAAATCATCATACAGTGCACAGAAGCTTGTGTATTATATGATGATTTTTAGTGGTCTATAAAAATATAGCCTATTTTTGCATTTGTATTTTATTTTATTTGGGTCACATGGCTACCCTTTATTTCAATGGAACTATGAGGATGCCAAGAAATAGCCACTTCCCCGTACCAACAAGAAGACACATGGACTCTCAATATCAGCAGATTGTTTTTAAAAAAATGATTTCAATGATCTCAGGTAGTTCCATGATCACACAAACAGTGTTTCATGGCAGGAGCTTTTTACTCATTGAATTTTTCCCCAATAACCTTCTGACTTTAAGGTGTGTGTGTGTTTCATGAAGTGCTAGGGCCTTTGGAGACTGAAAATGCTACTGTCGCGCACCCCCAGTGTCCCTTGTTGGTTTCCCTCAAACCCGGGTCCCACTTTTGGGCACGACTTTCTTAATTCTCCATACACCAACTGCCACCAGTGGATCTTTATCCACACTTTACGAATAATGCTGCCTGGACACGTGTTGTCAAATATAACTGATTATTTATTGTTTAGTTGTTGAATCACATAAGTATATTAATAGATGTTGTATTATGTTGCTCTCATTACTTGGATATTAAACACGTTTCTTTATTGGTATTTTCATATAAATCACTGTTAATCACTGGAATACTATTTGATGACTATTTATTTTACTTCTATCTTTTAACTATTCTTTAATCCATAAACCAACTATACCACACCAACTTTCCAATCTCTCACATAAAACTCTCTAAACCTCCTCTCTCATTCTCTCAGTTTCCAACTGTCTCCCTGACTCTGCCCTCCTGTCCTCTCATAGACTCCAGCTCTAGAGCTCCACATGACGGACAGGTGGGACATGGGCATTCCGCCACAGCTACTAATCATAGCCTGTTCAGTCTTGGTCACTGTACGCTTATTTTTTTGCTAAAAGTCTTTTTAATATTGAAGGGTTATATATTTATGTAGATAGTTGATATTATATTTGGGATGTTAATTGAGGGAGAAGATCTTGAGTTAGTCTAGTCAAACACAAAATCAATATATTTAGAAAGTAGGGTTTAGTTTAGATTTATTTTTGCTAAATTATATCAGAAAATAAGAATTTTCTGTACCAAATTGGTGACAGTCCAATCCAGCATGATATTTTGAATTAAGGTCAGAGAGTAGTTTCTGGTAAGTGCATAATCAGATTGTGAAGACAAGAATCCTTCCTCTTGGTTCTCCTTCGTGGTCTCTGTGAATGCACACTAATGGATTAATCTGTGCCTGAGCAGAGCATTCTCAGAAACTTCCACAGCTTTAAGCACTTGGTGCCGGGACCTCCCCTACACCTGGCTATATAACTCCACCCCTGGCACCTAGTGCCTCAGTTCTTTTTTCGACCGCCGCTGTAGCAGCAGCTTCGTTCGGAACTTCGCAAGTAAAAAACAATTCTATTCCTTATCTTTCCTTTCTTTGACCTCCCCTTGTTCTTTCTTCTGTAACAAGTTGTTTCTTCTGCCTGGGGGAAGAGCACCAGCCGGCATTAGGTATTCTTTGTAAAAGCTTTACAAAGCCTTTACAAAACCGGCTTTGGAGCCCTCAGGGCTTTTCTCTTAAAGAAATAAGGTCTCTTTTACCTTCTTAACAAGGCTACCCCCAGGTTCAAGAGCAACAGCTATCCACCTGTTTGCAATCTTCCTCTTCGTGTCAAAAAAGAAGAGGACAGCATCTGAGGTAACTCTGCAGAGAGCTGGGCGCCAGCAGCCCTAGCTTTGCCCTTGGAAGAAGAAAGGGCCCCCTGCAGCTCCTGCCGCCATCCCCGCTTGTCAATGATTCTCCTGACTGGAGTAAAGGCCTCTTTGGAGGTTGGCGCGGAACAGCCCTCCTTCATCAGTGGGCTCGTTCATACAGCTGTTAAGTCTGCAGTGAGCTGGGCGCCTATTGAGTTTTATATACACAACGGAATTTGTTTTGTTGTTTATGTTGTTTGAGATACAGATATCTCTAAAACTGAGAGCTAATAATAACACTCAGGACACACAGTTCCCTTAACCGAGTGTATTATACAAAAATATATATACATACATACAGAGTAGCACTGCAGAAATCTGGCAGTATCCATGAGTCTCACCGACAAAATAACACGCTGGTCTCCTCCATCAACCCTAGTCTCTGGTTTACTAAAACATCTCAAATTTATACAGTAATCTGATGCAACAGTGACATTGCAGATTGATGTTTGCACATGTGCGAAAAGTCACATGTCTCACTCTTGGCTTCCTGCCAACCTGAGTGACTCAGCTTTCCTTGCCTTCCCACAAATCACTAAGGCAATTCCATTTTACAACTTAACACAAACCTTAACATCCCTTCTAATTGCCTTACTTTGTGGTTTCATTTATATTTTTACATTTACATATTCATACACATTTCAATCCATAATTTTACACACGTTTTCTAGCAATTACATCTCTTTCATACCAATCCTCTTTAACATCTGGTAATGTTTTATTACCCCTAGAGGTTTTGTTAGTATGTCTGCTGTCATTTCATCAGTTGGACAATACTTTAGTTCAATTAATTTTCTTTGAACTGCTTCCTTTACATTTCCATATCTAATGCCCACATGCTTTGTTCTGGCCTTGTCAACTTCTGATTCTGCCATGCAAATGCAAGTTTGATTATCTTCAAAGATTGTTACTGGCTTATTAATATTTATATTTAAATCTTGTAGTAACTGTGACATAATTTCAATAGTTATACATATTTGTGAAAGTGCTGCATACTCAGCTTCTGCAGTAGACAAAGCCACGTAACTTTGTTTTGACACCTTCCAGTCAATGAGCGTTCCTGCTAATTTTAAGATGTTCCCTGAGGTAGATTTTCTAGCTGTAGGATCATCTGCCCAACTTGCATCTGAGAATGCTTCTAATATTGGTTGACCTTGTGGATCTATTACTAGACAATAATTCACGGTTGTTTTTAAATATCTGAGTATTTTTTTTGCTGCTTTCCAATGCATAATTTTTGGACAACTCAAGTGTCTACTCAATATATTAACTGGGTTTGCTATGTCTGGTCTGGACCATGTACTAATGTATTGTAAACTGCCAATTAGAGATTCATATAATGCTACATCACATTGAGGACTATCCTCATGGTTTATATTTTGAAAATTAACTTCCATTGGCGTTTTTGCACTTTTACAATCTTTCATGTTGAATTTTTCTATTAATTCTAATATTTTCTCTTTTTGGTGCCAGACAGTTTCTCCATTTGGTCCTTCCTCTATACATACTCCTAAATATTTATGTATAGGACCAAGATCTTTGAGTTCAAATTTTTTGTTTAATTTGTCTAGGATACTTAATATTGTACTTTCATTTTGCCCACAAATTAACATATCATCCACAAAAATAGCTATATACATATTGCAAAATCCATTTTCCAGATTGGTGAATACACATGGGTCTGCTTTACTTTGTATTAACCCTAAATCCTGTAAAGCTGTGGTTAGACAAGTATTCCATTGTCTCGCACTTTGTTTCAGCCCGTATAGCGCCCTTTTAAGTAACCATACATTGCCCTTTGTGTCTATTCCTTCTGGTGTTTCCATATATATCTGCTCATTCAATGGAGCATTGAGATATGCTGTTTTTATATCTACTTGCCTGGTGTGCCAACCCTGTAATTTTGCAAGTGTTAACAGCATTCTTATGGACTTGCTTGCAACAGTGGGTGAAAATATCTGATCATAATCAGAATACCTTTCCTGTGAGAATCCCTTTGCTACAAGTCTTGCTTTGTATATACTCTCATTACCCCCACTTTTAATTTTATATACCCATCTGCAACCAATAGCTTTCTTGTTTGTGGGTAGCTGTGTTTCAACAAACACTTCTTTGCTATTTAGAGCTTGTAGCTCTGTTCTCATAGCATTTTTCCATTTTTTTTGTTCTTCTTTGGGCAATTTCTGTATGTCCCTATAATTCTGAGGAGTTTCTACTGCACATAATGTTGCATATCCATATCTCTTAGGTGGAATGCCCTTCGTACTTCTCTGAGACCTTCTTGGCTCTGTCTGTCTCAAATTTTCTGAATTACTTTGCTCCTCACTATCTGAGCTTTGCTTTATTTCTCTCTGCTCAGTATCTGCCTGTTTACTTTCACTAATCTCCTGTTGTGTGCTTGTGCTTGGCACCTGCTTAATTCCTGAAGGAAAAAACACTTCTGAACTCAGTTCCACATTCCTCCAATCTTGCTCATTAAAATCTACTGAGCGGGATAGTACTAGCCTTTTATCTGGAGTGTACAATCGGTAACTTTTTTGCCCTGGCTCATATCCTAGCATGATTGCTTTCTGAGCACGTGGCTGTCCTTTTCGTCTGAGTTTCCTTGGTATATTTGCCCAACACTTTGCTCCGAATATTCTCAAATGAGATAAATTTGGCTTTCTTCCATATAACTTCTGATATGGGGTTGTGTTAATTATCTCTCTATACGATCTGTTAATTATATAATTTGAAAATTTAATTGATTCTCCCCAAAAGGAATAAGGAAGTCCTGCATCTCTTAATAGAGCCTCCATGACTTGTTTCAATCTACCATTTTGTCTCTCTATTAAGCCATTTTCAGCAGGTGTAGCAATGTTGGTGAACCTCTGTCTAATCCCTTTTGCTCTTAGCCAATTGCATAAATTGTTGTTTGTAAATTCTGTTCCCTTATCTGATTGTATCTCTGTTATTTGATAAGGTTTGTATTTCCTTTCAATAAATTTCACCCAGTCTTTCAGGGTTTTTATTGTTTCATCTTTTGATTTTAATGGATAGGTGAATGAATATCTTGAGTAATGGTCTATAATATTCAACGCATATCTTGATCCACCTATTGACTTTGGCAGTGGTCCAATTAAATCTACTGCCACTATTTCAAAAGGATGCTTCGTTACTCTTTCACTTCGTTTTGCCACTGGTGCAGCCTTACTCTTTGTTTGTTTGCACACATCACAGTTCAAATACTTTTTACAATCTTTTACATTCAAGCCCTCTGAGTGTTCAATTGTTTTTCTTAATAATTTGTACCCCATGTGTCCTAATTTTCTGTGCAACACATGTATACATTTATCATGTTCTGGTACATTCAGGGTTAACATGGCTTGTCCCTCATCAGTGTGTATTAATTTATACAAGCCATTATTTTCTTTAGCTTGCCCACACACTTCACCATTTCTTTTAATTACACACCCTGTTTCTTTAAATGTTATTTCAAAACCTTCTTCTGTCAATTTTATTACACTCAGTAAATTGTGTTTTAATTGTGGAACCAATAATACTTCTTTTAGCTTACCTAAGTTTTGTGTGTAAACATCTCCTTGTGATACAACTGGTGAACACAAACCGTTTGCCAAATTCACACATTGCAGTTCACATTTCTGCTTAGAAATTAATAACTCAGGGTCCTTTGTAATATGATAGCTGGCTCCACTGTCAAGAATCCATTCCTGTCCTTGAAAACGCTCAGCTCTGGAAACGACCGATGCTTCTGGGATCCGGCGACTCCCCCATTGCTGTTTCTTCTGTCGCTGCTTATCTTTCCCTCCTGTAGCTCTGCTGGGCGAAAAACTCTCCTTTCGCTCCGGACAATGCTTTATTAGATGAGAGGTACTCCCACAGCGAAAACATTTTCTTGCCATCAAGACGCCGGGAACTTTGTGCTGATTTGATACAGCTGCCTTCACGTCTCCGGTTTGCTGGCTCCTTGCCACCTGGTTCTCTGCTCTCTTTGACTCCTCCTCTTTGAGTCTTGCAGAAATATATGGCACAGTTAACTGTTCTTTTGGAATTCCCTCCAACGTAACAGTTAACACATCATAGGACTCGTCAAGGCTCGATAAAATTATATAAGCCTTATGCAGTTCTGTAAACTCCAATCCCATCTCATCGAGCTGGATGAACATGCCGGTCAACCGCTCCAGATGTTTGGATATACTCCCTCCTGGCTCCAGCCTTAAACGATACAGCTGCCTTGTGAGGGTTATCTGCGAAGAAACTGAGTCCTGTACATGTGCCCTCCTGAGTGCTTGCCAACACTCGCTTGCCTTATCAATTCCTCTAACAAGAGATAATTGACTGTCCTCAAGGCACAAAATAATTGTAGATAGGGCACACTGGTTCTTTTGGACATTCTCATCCTCCTCTTCTTCTGTAAGAGGTGGTGGGTTGGTAATAATATTCCACAGTCCTTCCTTGAGCAGGAACATACGCATTTTCATTTCCCATGCCAAATAGTTCCTCTCATTTAATTTTGGAAGCTGGAAATTTGGAGCAGTAGTTGCCATTCTGCTTATCAGTGCTCTCTCTCACGCTTTCACATAAACAACAAAATTACGCTGGGCCCATAACCTATTGAGTTTTATATACACAACGGAATTTGTTTTGTTGTTTATGTTGTTTGAGATACAGATATCTCTAAAACTGAGAGCTAATAATAACACTCAGGACACACAGTTCCCTTAACCGAGTGTATTATACAAAAATATATATACATACATACAGAGTAGCACTGCAGAAATCTGGCAGTATCCATGAGTCTCACCGACAAAATAACACGCTGGTCTCCTCCATCAACCCTAGTCTCTGGTTTACTAAAACATCTCAAATTTATACAGTAATCTGATGCAACAGTGACATTGCAGATTGATGTTTGCACATGTGCGAAAAGTCACATGTCTCACTCTTGGCTTCCTGCCAACCTGAGTGACTCAGCTTTCCTTGCCTTCCCACAAATCACTAAGGCAATTCCATTTTACAACTTAACACAAACCTTAACAGCGCCTGTAGCGTCTTGGAAGAAGAAAGGGCCTCCTGCAGCTCCTGCCGCCATCCCCGCTTGTCAGTGATTCTCCTGACTGGGGTAAAGGCCTCTTTGGAGGTTGGCACGGAACAGCCCTCCTTCATCAGTGGGCTCGTTCATACAGCTGTTAAGTCTGCAGTGAGCTGGGCACCTGTAGCCCTGCCCTTGGAAGAAGAAAGGGCCTCCTGCAGCTCCTGCCGCCATCCCCGCTTGTCAGTGATTCTCCTGACTGGGGTAAAGGCCTCTTTGGAGGTTGGCGCGGAACAGCCCTCTTTCATCATTGGGCTCGTTCATACAGCTGTTAAGTCTGCAGTGAGCTGGGCACCTGTAGCCCTGCCCTTGGAAGAAGAACGGGCCTCCTGCAGCTCCTGCCGCCATCCCCGCTTGTCAGTGATTCTCCTGACTGGGGTAAAAACCTCTTGGAGGTTGGCGCGGAACAGCCCTCCTTTGTGGGCTTGTTCATACAGCTACTAATTCTGGAGAGAGCTGGGTGCCAAGGCTGAGGATGTTCCGGCAACATAAGGTAAGCCTTGGCTTTGCCTTTGGGGAAAGAAAGGGCCCCCTGCAGCTTCCACTGCCAGCCCCACCTGTCAGTGATATCCTGACTGGGGTAACACCTTTTTGGTGGTTGATAATTTTGCACGAAACAGCCCTCATTTATTAATGGGCTCGTTCACATAGCTGCTAATTCTGGAGAGAGCTGGGGGCCAAAGCCAGAGCTTTCTGGCAACATACGGCAGCCCTAGCTTTGCCTTTTAAAAAAGGGGGGCCCTGCAGCTCCCACTGCTAGCCCCACTTGTCAGTGATATTCCTGACTGGGGTAACACCCTTTTGGTGGTTGATAATTTGGCACGAAACAGCCCTCATTTATCAATGGGCTCGTTTACACAGCAGCCTGCGTCCTCACCTCAGCCGCTGGTGCCAGCGTAGGCTCATAAGAAAAGGACTCATAGGAGTCGACCCAATCACAGGAACCCTGTGGCTGTCAGGCAGACCCGAGTATTTTTCCTGCTCATCAATAGGGTCCTATCACGCCAACAAGTTCGGGCAGGACCACTTCCTTATTTTGGTATAGGAGCTATGAGCCTTATCCACCACCTTTTCTGCCACCACCACCTCCCCACTCTACCTGGCACTGTTCTGAGCCATGGGCCGAGGAGCGCTTTGTGCCTTCACCTACGCCTCGAAGGAGTAGTGCTCCCTCGAACTCGGCTCCGGCAGCAAAGTGTCCGCAGGTTCGACCGAACCCGTTCTTAACCCATTCAGCCTTCTCCGTCCCGGCGGCTGTTTTTGAGACTGATCTTGGTCGGGCTCATGCTAAGAAAGACTTCTCCCCTAATCATCAGAAGCACTTACCTTATTCAGCCTGGGACTCCCAAGAGTCAGAGGGGAAGGAAGATTTTCCAACCAATCTTCCTACACCCATATCAGTTGCCGCAGATAGTCACCCTCCTTTACCGTTAGAAGGTTGTTCTTCATGTTCTCTGGCTGCAGTGTGGCCAATTACTCCGCTGCCATGGGCGCTTATCATCGCCACTTTTGGTATTTGGCACTGCCCATTCTGCAGGTAGCTCCTGTACACCTTTACGGTTAAGGCCTCCCATATCACCAGGAGGCAATGGGGCTGGTGTGTCACGAGTGCATTGCTGCTCGGCATGCCTTTAAATCAGCCTAGGGCATCCCTGGATCGTCAAAGGCCCCAACCCCAAAGTTACCAACCGCCACCCCCTAGACATGTGGGCAGGCAGCGCCCTGACCAACAAAACCGTAGGCAGGACCGCAAAACCAAGCAGTCTCTTTAATGCACCTGACTTCTCTGTTGTTGACCAATCAGTCCGTTCGACCCCTTGTCTTTCCAGTTGGTTTTCCTTCACTCTTTGTCATAGCTACCAGCTATGCCACTGAATTCGATGTACCCCCTGTCATAGGCCATGTTAAGGCCACCCCCTTTGGAAGATGAAATTCAGGCCTTGTTAGGAAATGATGCCATTGTTCCCTTGCGCCATCTCCAAAAGGATGGAGGCCTTCGACCCATCCTTGTTCTTGGAGGCCTGAATTCTTTCATTACTCCGCAAAGATTCCGTATGGTTTCCCTGGGCTCTGTTATTCACATGTTACGTCCAGGGGGTTGGTTTACTGTGTTTGACCTGAAAGATGCTTGTTTTCATGATAGCATCCGGTCAGACCATCAATGCTTTCTCAGGTTTTCAGTTGGGGGAATCACTGTTTACCCATATTTGTATAACTGGCTCCTGGTCACTGAGTCCAGGTCACAAGCTTGTAAACACAGGTCCTTGACACCGTCCCTTTTGTCAGCGTTAGGACTAAAGGTCAACATAGAGAAGTCGACTTTGCAACCTACACAACGTGTAGATTGTATTAATGCGACTTTGGATGCTTTCTTGAAGCAGACCTTTTTTTCCCCTGACAACAAGACTGTGAAAATGCATGATTTGTTATGCTCCTTTTCTTCAGGCGCTTGGTCCAGCAACCTCTGGGGCTGATGACATCTACCACAGCTGTGGTACAGCATGCTCAACTGAGGATGCGGTCCCTTCAAGCCTGGTTTCTTTCACTTTTTCGGACGTTTTGCGACCACCCATCCACGTTGCTCCAGGTGACTCCGGAGCTTTCTGCACAATGGGACTGGTGGAGATCCCCCCCCCCAACCTATGGATAGGGAGACCCTTTGGTCTCTTCTGCGGATGCCAGCCCGTCAGGCTGGGGGGGAGGCTTGTCTACTCCACCATGTTGTCCATGGCCACTGGTCCACGATAGAAGCCGGCCTGCATAAAAATGTGCTGGAGCTCCTGGCAATTACCAAGGCCTTTCGGGCCTCCCAGCCCCTACTCCGTGGGCGGGTGGTCCAGGTCGCATCAGAAAATACCACTGCAGTTTATTATATAAACAAGCAGGGCGGCACTCACTCGTTACGCCTTCTCTTTCACACCATCAATCTTTCGGAATGGTGTTATGCTCGCCACATTTATCCGGTGGCTGTACATTTGGCAGGCAGGAACAATTCCGTAGTAGACCATCTCAGCAGACTATAGTCCTGCTCTCACGAGCGGGCTCTCGACAATGCCATCTTTCGCTGCCTCTGTCGTTGATGGGGGACTCTAGACATAGACGTTTTCGCATCCCGGACGAACAAGAAGTGTGCCATGTTCTCCTCCCGATCCGGCATCGGCTGCAACTCCCTAGGGGACGCCTTCCTGATGAATTGGTCACAGGGCCTCCTTTACAGGTTTTCACCTTTCCCCCTTCTTCAAAGGACTGTTGTTCGAGTCCAGCATGAGTGTGCAAACGTCATACTTATACCCCCTTGGTTGCCTCGCCGGCCATGGTTCTCGATCCTGCTCCCATGAGCCACAGAATACATCACGCTGCAGCTGGTCCCTCATCTACTGTCTCGAGACAAGGGTCGGATATTTCATCCGGACCTCGAGTCCCTCCACTTGTCGGCTTGGAGACTTCCCCGTCTGTAACAGACATGCTCAATCATGCTCGCAAACCTTCTACCACCTTGACCTACTCCTTTAATGGGTAGGCGTTCTGTCACTTTGCATCAAGACGACATTTGCCTACTAGGCCAACATCTCTGGACGCACTCCTTCAGTTTCTCCTTCACCTGTTTTGCCTGGGACTGGCCCGTTTTACCTGCAGGCTATTTCTCTGAGGCCTGGAAAATATGCGCCCTGCCTATAGACCACTAACACCTCGGCAGCTATTGAGGCCTCCCTTCAAGCCCTTGGCGTCAGCATCGCTCCGCTTGCTAACCCTCAAGACTGCCTTTCTCCTAGCGATAATCTTAGCTCGCAGGGCTGGAGGACTGGCTACACTAAGAGCAGATCCTCCTTTCTGCAAAGTAACCTTACAGTCAGACCTTACCTTCTTGCCTAAGGTATTTTCTGCCTTCCATTTGAACCAGCCAACTGTCCTTCCTGTTTTCTTTCACACACCATCTTCACCACTTGAGACAGCTCTGCACGCTCTAGTTGTGAAGTGTGCTCTGTCATATTATGTGCATCGCACGACCACTTTTCGTGCCTCACAACATCTCTTTGTCACCTTTGCTGGCTCCTCCTTCGGAGCACCGGCTTCCTCTCAGACCATCTCTAGATGAATAGTCCAGACTATCCGTCTTGCCTATGATTTGGCAGAGACTCCTCTTCTAAAATCAGTGAGAGCTCACTCTACTAGAGCTGTAGCATCCTCAACAGCCTTTCTCCGTGGAGTGGACATCGCGGATGTCTGCCGCGCTGCCACATGCACCAGTCCGTCTACCTTCATCTCACACTACCGCCTGGATGTCTGTCCGAAGGCTCAGGCTGCGGTAGGTCGAGCTGTCCTGGCTTCTGCACTTTCGTGACGTCCCTCCTCCTGGTTAGTCAGCTTGCCAGTCACCCATTAGTGTGCATTCACAGAGACCACGAAGGAGAAAAAGAAGTTACAGTGGTGCCTTGACTTGCGAACTTAATCCATATCGGAATGGTGTTCTTAAGTAGAAATGCTCGTAAGTCGAAGCACCATTTCCCATTGAAATGCATGGGAACGGGATTAATCCGTTCCAGCATTTCAAAAAAATACCCCAAAAAATATAAAGCACACAGAAAGCCCCATCAGAAGGCACTGGGGTTTAAAAAAAAAAAACCACCAAAAATAAACAGAGCAAACTCCGAAGGCTGCAAAAAACCCCAAAACCCCAAAAATAAACATCAAGCAATCCCCACGCTGGGACTGCAAAAAACAACACAGCACAGAAACATAACCCCCCTCAGCCGAAACCCACCCTGCAAAACCCACCCAGAAATTTCTAAAAAGGAAAAAGCAGCACCTTACCAGGCAGACCGAAGCCTCCTCCGATGGCACTCACTCCCCGACGGGGAGCCTCCTCCTGCGCCGCTGCCGCATGTCCCGTCCACGGAGGAGCCTCTCTGACCCCCGCGCCTCAGCCGAGCCGAGCTCCTTCGGCCGCCCTTACTCATGAGTAGACCCGCGCCTGCGACGGGTTTTACTCATGGGTAGACCCGCGCCTTCAGCGGCCCACGCTATGGATGGGCAGGGAGCGCACCGGCTTCCTGCACCCCGGGGCGATCCAGAGCCGCCCCACCTCTCCTTCCTCCTCCTGCGCCGCAGGAGTAAAAAAGTTCCCTGACCCCCTGCTCTAACCGTTGGGGCGAAAGAGCTACAAAGAAGCAGCCTCTTCGCCACCAACGGTTTGAATTTCCCACCTTTTCCCCCTGCCTTTTTCTGTTCTTAGGTCGAAGCTCCGCTCGGAAGTCGAAGCAAAATTTTGCGAGCGGAGCTGCTCGTAAGTTGAAATGTTCGTAGGTAGGGGTGTTCGTAAGTCGAGGCACCACTGTACTTACCTGTAACTCTGGTTCTTCGAGTGGTCCTCTGTGAATTCACACATCCTGCCCTCCTCCCCGCTGTCCGTCACGTGTGCCATCGCATGCTGGGCAGTGGCGGTTGGTTCCTTAGAACTGAGGCACTAGGTGTCAGGGGCGGGGTTATATAGCCAGGTGTAGGGGAGGTCCCGGCACTAAGTGCTTAAAGCTGTGGAAGTTTCTGAGGCTGCTCTGCTCAGGCACAGATTAACCCATTAGTGTGAATTCACAGAGGACCACTCGAAGAACCAGAGTTACAGGTAAGTAACTTCTTTTTCTTCTCTCTGTTGTCTGAAATCCTGTTCTTTCCCATAGTAAGTTGCAGTAGACTAGTTCCATTGATTCAAATGGGCCTACTGTAGTTGTGATTTACTACACTAAAGGAAGCCACAATTAAAGTAGGCGCATTTGAATCAATGGAACTTATGGAGTTGATTCGAAATCCTCATTGATTCAATGAAACTACTCTAGTGAAACTTACAGGATTTCAGCCATTATCTAGTGCTCACATTTACATTTCGGGTGTGCTATATTAATAATTTAAAATTCCAAGATTTTCAGTGGTACTGTAATAGCTGATTCATAACTTGCCATATAGTATAAATGCATCTGGCCTTTCCTTCCTGTTTGTAATGGATAAAATAAAGATTTTGGTATTTTTTGAAGTTTCCATATATTTTGTCATGTAACTGAATTTACATATTTTATTGTAATAGGTACCTGTCAGATGAAGGCATTGAAGCTTGCACAAGTTCTTCTGACAAAGTCAACATACATGATACTATCCTGATTGCACTTAATGTAAGTAGCATTTGTGAATTTTTGAAACTGTTTAAATAGTTATTACGACCATTTCTTGACATGAGAAAAAATTGTAAGATTTATGTTTCATGTGCATCTTTTCATAAAATGTTGCTAGGAAAAGTTGAGAGTATAGAATGTAACATAATTTTAAAAAATATTTTATATTCATTTTAGGGATGGAGAGGAGACATGGAACCAAAAATATTGGGAAGGATTGTGGCTCAGGGTTTCACTAGACAGCCAAATTAGAATGGGCTGGATCAGGCGAAATAAAGTTGCTTAAGGTCACATAGCAGTGTGGTATGCTATTTGTGGCAATCCTTGCCTGCACATACAAGGATTGGGTGGTTTTTGAGCATAAAGCCATACCTGTTTAGTGAACCTGTTTAGCCTGTTCCTCCTTTTAAAGGGGAAGAAAAGAAGAAGGGGAAAAATAACAACAAAAAGATCCTGTTCACACACTCTACTCCCTTGAGATGAGGTAGGAACAGGCCAGAGGGTCATGGTGTTTCTTCACAGTCAGAGAAAGATGGGGTGGGGCAGGCAAATGGCCATTTGAACTGGTGCAGCCATGTTGTGCCCCTCTTACATCCCGTCTCTGCAGACCCCTACATACTGAGGATGCATTCTCCTAACCCAGTGGTGGTGGAGGAGAGGGTTTCTGTGGACTCTGGGCAAATGGGTGATGATATTGACCAGGTGGTTCCCCACAGCACTAATGAGCTTTGCACAGCCTCCAACCTGCTGAGTGCTGGTGGTGGGCAAAATGCATGTGTCATAATCGCAATCAAGAGTTGCCCTCATGTCCCATTGGACCAAGAAGGATAGTCACAAGTCCCCTCTGCTGTCCATCTGTGTTGACAGGACTGTTGGTTCTTTCTCTCCCTGTATACTGCTCAACATGTGTCTGTTTGGTGGTGATTACCCTGCAGGCAATTTTAGCCTATTTCTGTTACTAATTTCTTGCTCCCAACCACCCTCTTGTTCCCATGTAAAATACAGCCTCTTAAAAGTCTCCTTGTCTCCTCCTGTCTACTCCTCCATCAGGCAGCAGGAGGAAATGTTCATTTAAAAAATGTTTAGAAGTGCTGCAGTGCTGAATTGGCTTGTCAAGCAACAAGTTCAGTGCTGGATTCAGTGAACTTTTCTGGGAGGGAAAACTTTGCTTCCTCTTCTGTTTCCCCCTCTGCTGGGGAAATGGGAAATTTTCTAGTGAATGATTAGATCCTGAAGTGGCTTAAGCAATGTGTGACAGCTTTGGTTTGATCCACATGTAAAAAGTGAACTAAAGCAGTGTGATCCTACCCACACCAAAACACTGTAGCCCCTGACAGGGACTTAATAAGGTGTGGGTTATGTTTGCATATGGTTGGCAGAAAAAAGAGCAAACCAGGCTGTCCCCAACGCAGACTAAACTGCAGGACGAATCCCCATTTGAACATACTCTCAGACTTGAGGCATGTATACTTCTTTTTTGGTACAACCAGTAATTATTAATAACTAACTTTTATGTTTACAGTAACAGTATAAATAAGCATGTGTACACATATGATTGAGAGAGAGAAAGAAAAATGTTGGCTTTTTAAACAGAAAAAATACTAATCAAAATACAATTTTTAAAATTTGGTTTATATTTGTGTTAAAAACCCACCAGACTATCAAGATACCATGTTTTTTTTAAAAATAAATCTTGATGACAGAGTTTGTTGACATATATTACACCTCTTACATAATGCTTAAAAATGCCTAAATTGAAGCAGAAATTATTTGCTGTTTTTTTCCATTTATAACACGCCCCCATTTATAAGACGCCCCCCTAATTTTCTAACCCTAAAATTAAGAAAACTTAGCTTTGAGGATTCAGCCACTGGTCTGAGAACATCGGACATTTTGTCTCTGAATCTTGAGCCTACAGGCTCCACCTCCAAGGAGGTGTGTTCCAGTTGGTTTGTTCAGGACCAGCTGACGTCAGTTCCATAAGGCTCGTAATTGGAGGAAGCTAAGTCTCCTGACTGTAGGAAACTAAGCCTTGTGGCTGAATGAAGCCTGTTTACAGAGGCAAGGTATGTGCCGTTTTGTTCTCTCCTCAGCTATCTTAGCTTACTTCTGTGTAAAAGACGCTCCTCAATTTTTAGGGTAATGATTTTAGGAAAAAGTAGTGTCTTATAGATGGAAAAATACGGTAATTCTGTAGCTCTTCTGCTTTCCTATAAGAAAAAAATATTGTCTGAGATAAACTCTATGAACATTACCTGTCTATCATGAGTATGGATAACTTATTTTTTGCATAATGCAGTGTGTAATGTGAAATAGAAGTCTCTTTAAGAAGAGCATGTGAGAATCATTGATATGTTTACTTTGTGTAATGCTTTCTTGATATAAATATTTTTCTTTTCGCCCTCCCTGCTTCTGTTTTGGTAAACAGTATTTAAGTCTCACTTTTTATTTAAAATTTAGACAGACTTAAGAGCCATTGGCAGGAAGTTCCTCCCAAATGACATCAATGGTGGAAAGGTGGAAAAGGTAATAATCTTTGTTGCTCTATAGCTGTATGTGCCCATTTGGACTGCTTTTTCTTTCTTCCATGCTGCATTCTCCAGAGCCACTCTGTGGTGTATCCTCTCTGTGGAAGTTACTGACAGGTGTTTGGATTGGATTTCTGCTACTTTCTGTTGTCTCTTACTTTATGGCAACAGGTTATTATATTCATTTCATGCTGAATGCTGGAATATTAGTGGATTTAAAAAGGCTGGTACTAATGACTGCATTGTAAAGTGTCTTCAGGTGACTTGGAAGGGAATATAGTTATACAGTTAATTATGGAAAGAATATAGATCCTTGTGAGTACAACTTGCAGGTTCTTCAAGTTGCTTGTAGCAAAGTCCAGCAGACTGCCAGGAGATGTTCTAATGATTATTGGCTTCAGCTCTGCTCTCAGATACAGATAGCAGCGGACACAGGTAACATCAAGGGAATGTATGACGGTATCAAGCAGGCTTTAGGTCCAATACAGAAGAAATCTGGTCCTTTGAAGACTGCTACAGGCATGATCATCCAGTACCGAGCACAGCAGATGGAACGCTGGGTGCAGCACTACTCTGAGCTATATTCTAGAGAGAATGTAGTAACCGAAGAGGCATTAAATAACATCGAGTGCCTGCCTGTCTTGGAAGAGTTGGAAAGCGAACCAACTTTAGCAGAAATAAAAGCGGCCTTGGATTACCTCGCCTCTGGCAAGGCACCTGGGAAAGATAACATCTCTCTTGAAGTGCTGAAGTGCTGTAAAGAGACCATCACCACTGAGCTATATGAAATCTTTTGTCTTTGCTGGAGGGAAGGTGGAGTACCATAGGACATGAAGGATGCAGACATCGTCACATTGTATAAGAACAAAGGAGACAGGGCGACTGCAATAACTACCGTGGCATCTCTCTTCTCAGCGTTGTAGGGAAGCTGCTTGCCCGTGTTGTGCTGAAGAGATTCCAGGTGCTTGCAGACAGAGTCTATCCAGAATCACAGTGTGGATTTCGAGCTAATAGATCCACCACTGACATGGTATTTTCCCTCAGACTGTTGCAGGATAAATGTAGGGAACAACAACAACCACGCTTTGTGGCCTTCATAGATCTTACAAAGGCCTTTGATTTGGTTAGGAGGGACAGCCTTTTTAAAATACTTCCCAAGATTGGATGTCCAGCTCGACTCCTTAACATCATCAGGTCTTTCCATGAGGAAATGAAGGGCACTGTAGTTTTTGATGGCTCAGCATCAGATCCCTTTGACATCCGAAGCGGAGTGAAATGGCTGTATCCTCGCGCCGACTCTGGGATTTTTTTTTTTGCTGCTATGCTGAAGCACGCTTTTGGAACTGCAACAGAAGGTGTCTATCTCTGGACTAGATCATATGGAAAGCTCTTTAATCTCTCTAGATTGAAAGCGAAGACCAAAGTCCATCTGAAGTGCATGCGGGACTTCCTCTTCGCCGATGATGCAGCTGTTGTTGCCCACTCTGCTGAAGACCTCCAACAACTTATGAATCATTTTAATAAGGCCTGCCAAGATTTTGGACTAACAATCAGCCTGAAGAAAACACAAGTCATGGGCCAGGGTGTGGACTCACCTCCCTCTATTACCATCTCTACACAAGAATTGGAGGTTGTTCATGATTTCATGTACCTTGGCTCAACGATCTCTGACACCCTCTCTCTAGATGTCGAGCTGGATAAATGCATTGGCAAAGCAGCTACCATGTTCTCTAGACTCACAAAGAGAGTATGGCTTAATAAGAAGCTGACGGCATGTACCAAGATCCAGGTCTATAGAGCCGGTGTCCTGAATACACTCCTGTACTGCAGTGAGTCCTGGACCCTTTGTGCATGGCAGGAGAGGAAGCGAACATTTTCCATATGCGTTGTCTCCGACGCATTTTTGGTATCACCTGGCAGGACAAAGTTCCAAATAGAGTAGTCCTAGAATGAGCTGGAATTTTTAGCATGTATACATTACTGAAACAGCGATGTCTACATTGGCTCGGGCATGTCGTGAGAATGGCTGACGGTCGGATTCCAAAAGATCTCCTGTATGGAGAATTAGTGCAGGGAAATCGCCCCAGAAGGAGACCATTGCTGCGATGCAAGGATATCTGCAAGCGGGATCTGAAGGCCTCGGGAATGGACCTCAACAGATGGGAAACCTTTTTTATTTTTTTTTATTTTTTTTATTATTATAACTCAAACAGACATACAAAACAAACACAGACATATACGCGGGGAGATAATTTCCATATATCCATCTGGTATATAATTCTGACTACATAAACCATATTACCCTACTAACATATTTAGGCCTTATCCATCTGGTATATAATTCTGACTACATAAACCATATTACCCTACTAAACATATTTAAACCATTATTAAGATCAAAAAATGACTTCCTAGCTTTATAATAATTAACATACATACATTATCTAATATATAAACTTAGATCTATATTGATCTTATATTCAAACCATTCTTAACTGCATAGACAGACTATGATTCATATATTACTTGGTGTCTTTATGTTTCTAACTTTTCATCAATAACTTCTAAACAATTATAATCAAAATATGTATTCTAATTTAAGCGTTATATGTACTTATCAACCATTTGAGACATTCAGCAAGTAACTTTCCAATTTTTGTTATATTTCTCAGCTCCATGTATAGACCAGGGATTTCTGATTACTTATAGCCTTGAAAATCTAGAATTCATTTCCTGCATTCTTTTTACCAGCTTTGAAGTGCCATCTATGAAATCTCTATAAATTCTTTCACCTGCATACCCCTCTATCCAATACTCATCATAAGCATTCCTAATTTCATCTTAAAGATTGCTTGTCCACCAAAAAACTCCAAGCCAGGTCAAACATTTCTCAGAGATCTCCACTTTTGCAGATAAAAAGATATTGTATACCTAATCTTGTCTATATAATCACCATCATAATTCACACATATTTAATCTCTATATATGTACCATGGACACAAAAACATCTAATATTATTATTCTTCATCGACCTTTCTAAAATTCATAATTACATATGCTTGTCTACCATTGAGATTCCCACCTGGCCAAAATTGCTCATAATATAATTACTCATATTGCTTTATGTGTGACTATATATCTCTCAAACCAAAATTTTTTATCATTTAATCAACAGGTTACTTTCTCCCTTTTTTTTTTTTTAATCATTTAATCAGCAGGTTACTTTCTCCCTTTTTATTTTTGCTTCTCAGCTCCAGTATCATATTTCCAAGATTCGTCTCTTGCTCCCTTTTTGCCAGTTTTAAAATGCCATCTATGAAATCTCTTTAAGGCATTTTCTATCTGATTTACTAATTTCCTCCCAATATAATCGATGTCTTGATTTTGAAGCAACGCAGATCTATCCGATCTCTGATCATAAATTTCTGCCCCTAAATTCACCCATGCCTTCCCTTTTACATTATTTTCAATCGAAATAAAGTCAACATGCTTTCCCCCCTTATCTCCACCCCTCCTTTTCCCATCTTTAAAGATGTCATCAAGGAAAACAGTCTTTCTCTCCCTCTCTGGCGATAGCGGTCGTTCAGTGAATTCGATGTAATCAGTCGGTTTGTCTCCCATCTCCTGCTTCCCAAGAACAAAAGTCTGTAACAGATGGGAAACCTTGACATCTGAGTGTTCAGCCTGGAGGCAGGAAGTGAATCATAGCCTCTTCCATTATGAAGAGACACTTGTCCAGCAGGCTGAGGCAAAGAGGCAGTCCCGAAAGCAGCAAAATCAGGGAGCTGGACAGGGGACAGATTGTATTTGTCTTCAGTGTGGAAGGGATTCTCACTCTCGTATTGGCGTTCTCAGCCACACTAGACGCTGTTCCAAGTCCTCTATTCAGAGCTTGTTACCATAGTCTCTCGAGACTGAAGGATGCCTATAGTATACAGTATAGATCCTTGAACCCAATAGAAAACTCATAATGTTTTTAATTGATGTTTCTAGATAGTGATAGAGAAGCTCTATACATTCAGCAAAAACAAGACCTGGAGCTGATTGTGGCTCTGATCATCAGCTTCTTATAGCAAAATTCAAGCTTAAACTGAAGAAAGTAGGAAAAACCACTGGGCTACTCAGGTATAATCTAAACCAAATCCCTTACGAATCCACAGTGAAAGTGAAGAACAGATTTAAGGAACTAGATTTGGTGGACAGAGTGCCTGAACAACTATGGATGGAGACTTGTAACATTGTACAGGAGGCAGCAACAAAAACCATCCCAAAGAAAAGGAAATGCAAGAAAGCAAAGTGGCTGTACAACGAGGCCTTACAAATAGCAGAGAAGGGAAACAAAATGCAAGGGAGATAGGGAAAGTTACAGAAAATGGAATGCAGACTTCCAAAGAATAGCAAGGAGAGACAAGAGGGCCTTCTTAAATGAACAGTGCAAAGAAATAGAGGAAAAGAATAGAAAGGGAATAAACCAGAGATCTGTTCAAGAAAATTGGAGATATTAAAGGAACATTTTGTGCAAAGATGGACATGATAAAGGACAAAAATGATAGGGACCTCACAGAAGCAGAAGACATCAAGAAGAGGTGGCAAGAATACACAGAGGAATTATACCAGAAAGATCTGGATGTCCCGGACAACCCAGAGAGTGTGGTTGCTGACCTTGAGCCAGACATCCTGAAGAATGAAGTCAAGTGGGCCTTAGAAAGCATGGCTAACAACAAGGCCAGTGGAGGTGATGGCATTCCAGTTGAACTATTTAAAATCTTAAAAGATGGCACTGTTAAGGTGCTACACTCAATATGCCAGCAAGTTTGGAAAACTGAGCAGTGGCCAGAGGATTGGAAAAGATCAGCCTACATCCCAATCCCAAAGAAGGGCAGTGCCAAAGAATGCTCCAACTACCGTACAATTGCACTCATTTCACACGCTATCAAGGTTATGCTCAAAATTCTCCAAGGTAGGCTTCAGCAGTACAGTGGTGCCTCGACTTATGAACTTAATCTGTTCCAGAAGATGGTTGTAACTTGAAATGGTCGTAAGTCGAAGCATCATTTCCCATAGGAATGCATTGAAATACAATTAATCCGTTCCAGCCGAAGAAAAAAATCACCAAAAAAACCCCAACCCCAACACTGCAAGACCCATCGGAAACGCGATTAGTTCATTCCGGTCGAAGGGGGGGGGGGGGGAAGAAAAGCAAACAAGGCGTGCAAGGCCCTTCAGAAATGCAAAAAAAGCAAGCAAACTGTGCAAGACCCATCGAAAATGCAAAAAAAAGCAAAGCAGAAAGCAAGCAAACCGTGCAAGACCCATCGGAAATGCAAAAAAAGCAAAGAAGAAAGCAAGCAAACCATGCAAGATCCATCGGAAATGCAAAAAAAAAGCAAAGCAGAAAGCAAGCAAACTGTGCAAGATCCATCGCAAATGCAAAAAAAGCAAAGCAGAAAGCAAACAAACCATGCAAGACCTATCAGAAATGCAAAAAAAAAAAAAAAAGCAAAGCAGAAAGCAAACTGTGCAAGACCCATCGGAAATGGGGAAAAAAAAACCCCAAAAAGCAAACAAACTCTGCAAGACCCATCGGAAATGGGGGAAAAATCCCCCCAAAAGCAAGTAAACCCTCCAAGTCCCATCGGAAATGGGGAAAAAAACCCCAAAAAACAAACAAACCCCCAAGACCCATCGGAAATGGGGGAAAAATCCCCCCAAAAGCAAGTAAACCCTCCAAGTCCCATCGGAAATGGGGAAAAAAAACCCCAAAAAACAAACAAACCCCCAAGACCCATCACAGCATAGAAATATAATCCCACCACCCAGTCCAAAACCGCGCTACAAAACCCACCCAGAACAGTTTTTAAAAAGCAGAAAGCAGCACCTTACCTTACCAGGCAGTCAGACGCCTCCTCCGATCGCACTCACTCTAACCGTTGGGGCAAAAGAGCTACAAAGAAGCAGCCTCTTCGCCTACCAACGGTTAGCAATTTGAATACCCTGCCTTTTTCCCCTACCTTTTTTTGGTTGTAACTCGAAGCTCCGGCTGCAAGTTGAAGCAAAATTTTGCGGCCGGAGCGGGTCGTAACTCGAAATGGTCATATGTCGGGGTGTTCGTAAGATGAGGCACCACTGCATGTGGACCGAGAACTCCCAGAAGTACAGATCGGATTTCGAAGGGGCAGAGGAACTAGAGACCAAATTGCTAACATGCGCTGGGATTATGGAGAATCCAGAGAGTTCCAGAAAAACATCTACTTCTGCTTCATTGACTACGCAAAAGCCTTTGACTGTGTGGACCACAGCAAACTATGGCAAGTTCTTAAAGAAATGGGAGTGCCTGACCACCTTATCTATCTCCTGAGAAATCTCTATGTGGGACAGGAAGCAACAGTTAGAACTGGATATGGAACAACTGATTGGTTCAAAATTGGGAAAGGAGTACGACAAGGCTGTATATTGTCTCTCTGCTTATTTAACTTCTATGCAGAATACATCATGCGAAAGGCTGGACTGGATGAATCCCAAAACGGTATTAAGATTGCCGGAAGAAATATCAACAACCTGAGATATGCAGATGATCCCACTCTGAGGGCAGAAGGCGAGGAATTAAAGAACCTCTTAATGAGGGTGAAAGAGGAGAGCGCCAAAAATGGTCTGAAGCTCAACATCAAAAAAACGAAGATCATGGCCACTGGTCCCATCACCTCCTGGCAAATAGAAGGGGAAGATATGGAGGCAGTGACAGATTTTACAGTGGTGCCTCGATTTACGGAATTAATCCGTATTGGAACGGTGGCCATAGGTCGAAATGTCCGTAAGTCGAAGCACCATTTCCCATAGGAATGCCTTGAAAACAGATTAATCCGTTCCGGCCGAAGAAAAAAATACCCCCCCCCCAAATAAAAATAAAATACTGCAAGCCCGTGGGCCTGCAAAAAAACAAACAAACAAACAAAAAAACAAATCTAAAAATAAACGTAAACACAACCCCACCAGCCGAATCCCTCCCTGCAAAAGCCACCCAAAACAGTAAAAAGCTAAAAGCAGCACCTTACCTCCACTGCTGCCGCCCGGCCCTGGCTCCACCGCATTCGCGACTGCCTTCACGGGAGGCTTGAGCCTGGCCGGGGTGCTTTGGCCGCTCGCCCCCGGCCACGACGGAGGCAGCAGTCGCCCAGCGCCGGGAGGCTTGAGCTGGCCAGGTTTCTTCAGCTGTTCGCCTCCTGCTTGCTCCGAGTCTCCCTCCGTGGGCCCATGGCGGGAAATTCAAATGGCGGAGGGCGGTGAGGAGTGAGTGGGAGGCGAGCCAGGAGGCAAGTGGCCAAAGAAACCCGGCGAGCTCAAGCCTCCCAGTGCTGGGCGACCGCTGTCTCCGCCGCGGCTGGGGGCGAGCGGCTGATGAAACCCGGCCAGCTCAAGCCTCCCGGCGCTGGGCGCTCGCTGCCTCCGCCGCGGCCGGGGGCGAGCGGCCGAAGCACCCCGGCCAGCTCAAGCCTCCCTGCGCTGGGCGACCGCTGCCTCCTCCGCGGCCGGGGGCGAGCGGCCGAAGAAACCCGGCCAGCTGAAGCCTCCCGGCGCTGGGCGACCGCTGCCTCCGCCGCGGCCGGGGGCGAGCAGCCTAAGCACCCCGATCAGCTCAAGCCTCCTGGCGCTGGGCGACCGCTGCCTCCGCCCTGTCCGGGGGGCGAGCGGCTGAAGAAACCGAGCCAGCTCAAGCCTCCCGGCACTGGGCGACTGGTGCCTCCGGGGTCGAGCGGCCAGAGCACCCTGGCCAGCTCAAGCCTCCTTGCGCTGGGTGACCGCTGCCTCTACCGCAACCGGGGGCGAGCGGCCGAAGCACCCCGGCCAGGCTCAAGCCTCCCGGCGCTGGATCACCGCTGCCTCCGCGGTCGCAGCGGTGGGGAAGCCTGGGAGGCTGAGCCTCCCTTTTCCTAACCGTTGGGGTGAAGAAGCAGCCTCTTTGCCACCAACGGTTTGAATTTCCCGCCCTTTCCCCCTGTCTTTTTCCTTTCGTAAGTGGAAGCTCCGGCCGCAAGTCGAACCAATATTTTGCGGCCGGAGCTTTCCGTAACTCTAAATTTTCGTAAGTAGGGACATCTGTAAGTCGAGGCACCACTGTACTTTCTTGGGCTCCATGATCACTGCAGATGGGGACAGCAGCCACGAAATTAAAAGACGCCTGCTTCTTGGGAGGAAAGCGAGGACGAACCTAGACAGCATCTTAAAAAGCAGAGACATCACCCAAAGTCCGCATAGTCCAAGCTATGGTTTTTCCAGTAGGGATGTATGGAAGTGAGAGCTGGACCATAAAGAAGGCTGACCGCCGAAGAATTGATGCTTTTGAACTGTGGTGCTGGAGGAGACTCTTGAGAGTCCCCTGGACTGCAAGGAGAACAAACCTATCCATTTTGAAGGAAATCAAACCTGAGTGCTCACTGAAAGAACAGATCCTGAAGCTGAGGCTCCAATACCATTTCATGAGAAGAGAAATCTTCCTGGAAAAGATCCTGATGTTGGGAAAGTGTGAAGGTAAGAGGAGAAGGGGACGACAGAGGACGAGATGGATGGACTGTGTCATTGAAGTGACCAACATGAATTTGACCCAACTCCGGGAGGCAGTGGAAGACAGGAGGGCCTGGCGTGCTCTGGTCCATGGGGTCACGAAGAGTCGGACACGACTTAACGGCTAAACAACAACAAGATTAGTTGTCACAGTGCGTGCAGTTGTTTCCCCCTACAGGACAGAAGTAAGAATCAGTAAAAGTACAGTTCTTCATGGACTTTGGAATAATGATGTAAGCTTTAGCCACAAGATGGCTATATATGATTAAGTTTGAAGAACAGTGTTGCATATGTGCTGAATTACAGCATACCTTAGCCATGAATAAAGTTAACTCATAAGTGATGTAGCTATCTTGAACATTTATTATAAAAAGGGTATCTGATTTTTTGTATTTTATGTCAGTATTTTAAGTTTATATCAATTTAGATCTAATGGAAGCTATGTGTAATTAGTATGTTTTCACTATGCCTATTGTTAGGTTATTTTTTTAAATTGTGTTGGATATACCAGTTGCTTAGTTTCATCTTTTGAGATTTAAGACTGAAAATTACCATTCTCCCCTGATATTGCCCATTGTTAGTGTGGCATTTGCCCTTGTGGCCCCTGCTTGTCTTTCCCTCACAAAGGCTCATGTCGCGTTTTCTTCTCGCTGCCACCAGTGGATTACCTCAATCCACAATATAAATGACGTTTGTCAGAACACTTGTTTTGTGAACAGAAACAGAACTTATTTATTGTAGTGAAGCAGATTGAATAATAACAGACGTTCTTCTTCGTGGTCTCTGTGAATGCACACTAATGGGTTAATCTGCGCCTGAGCAGAGCAGCTTCGGAATCTTCTAGAGCTTAAGCACATGGTGCTAGGACCTCCCACACGCCGGCTATAACCCCACCCCCGGCACCGAGTGCCTCAGTTCCATTTTCTGCCCCCGCTACTGCAGCAATGTGATTCGGAGCTTAGTGTGGTTTTCTTCCTTAACCTTTAAATCAATCGCGGACCTCCCTACTTTTTGACCTCGGATTGTTGACTATTCTTTGGTAATTGTGAGTCTGATTTGAAAGCATAAAACTGATATTTGTAGCCTCAGGTTTATGGCCGCGTCGGGGCCTTTCAGGCGTTGTGCGTCCTGCAACGGCAAAGTACCTCTTTCCGACGGCCTCTTGCTCTGCCTTTTTTGCCTCGGCGAAGAACACCAGCCCGCTTCTTGTTCCTTCTGTAAGGCTTTTACTAAGCCAGCATTGAAGCAGAGACTTCAGAGATTACGATCCCATTTGTGGGAAAAATCTCTTTGCCCTGCTCGGTCTTCTGCCATGGAGCCACCGCGTACTCCTCTTTCTGGAGTCTCTCTGGCTGCGGTTCGTTCCCCTTCTGAGGCTCGTAAAATGGGGAAATCGATGTCCTCGGTCTCGAGGTCGACTACCTTGGCCTCGATGTCGAAGCCTCCTTCGGGCTCGACATCGAAGAAAAAGAAGAAATCTTCTCAGTTGGCTAAGCCTCTTAATTCACCTTCACCGCCGACATCGATATCTCATACCCGGCACGAGACGGTATCTGTGACTTAAACCGTCAGGAGATGAGGAAATTCCTCCCTCGGGGCCGGATTTGGTTGCATCCCCCCGCATGACTCTCCCGAGTCTCTCCATAGCTCAGTCGAGGTCCAACTTGAGACTTGGACCAGCCCTGATTCTCCACCGGGCTCGGTCGCGTATGCGCCCGGCAAGAAGAGGCAGAAGACGCGGCATCTTGACCCCGAGCCCGATCATGCTCGGCATCGACTGCCGATGGGAGATCTCTCTGTCTATGGTGACTGCAGATACCCTCCCTGGGACGACCCGCGAGACTATTATCAACCAAGAGCCTATGGTTTTGAAGGCCTTGGAATCCCGATGCCATACGACCCCGCCTCGTATTTCAGGGCTCGACATTGGCCGCCGTACTACGAGGCTTTTCCTTCGCCTCGATACCAATCTTCTTCCGAGGAAGTTTTCCGTCGCCCTGATGATCACCCTGCCCATCCTCCACCACGGGACGGAACGAGCCGACCTCGTCCACGGGAACTATTGTCCGCTTCTGGTACCAAGACCCTTCCATCGGGTCCGACATCCGGATCTCGACACTGTCCGGAATCTGTGGCTCTCCCGCCTCTCTCTCCGGCTCATACTTCGTGGACTCGGGAAGACAATCTCATTGATTGACTCGTCCGGCTTCATAGTTTGATGTGCCTCGGGCCCGAGGGTCGTATACTCAGTCTCTGGAACGTGACTTTGGACTCGAGACCGATTCGAGTGCGGATTAAGGCGAAATCAGGGAGGATTCTCCTCTGAATATTCCTACGCCCTCATCGGATGTAGTTGGGAGCCATCCTCCATCGCCTTCAGAAGACTACACAGCCTATTCTCAGCTAATTAAACGTATTGCTGAGGTATTAGACCTTACAATTCTGCAGCCTCCAGCTGAGCAGCTAGATAAGGTCTATGCAGACATAATGAAGGACCAAGTACCCCTGCTTCGTTTAGCCTACATTTCATCCCTCTTGAGTCTTTTGAAAGAGCCATGGGACAAACCGTCGACCTCGCACCAGATACCCAGACGCGTTGAAAATCTATACAAAATGCATGGGAAAGAAACCGAGTTCCTGTCAAAACACCCTTTGCCGAACTCATTGGTTGTCGACGCCACACATACTCGAGCCCGTAGTAGGTCTTCCTCCACGCCAACTGACAAGGAAGGACGGAAACTTGATGTCTTAGGTAGGAGGATGTATTCTCTATCCACCTTCGTCCTTCGGGTAGCAAATTATATGGCGGCAATGGGTGCATGCCACCGACACCTATGGATTACTGTGCTGCCTGCCTTGCAAGCCGCCCCCGAAGATCTCAGGACTCCCAGCCTCTCCCATCATCAAGAGGCCATGACGCTGGCTTGTCAGGAACGCATTGCAGCCAGGCATGTGGTAGATGCCGCATCAAAGCAATTGGCCACAGCAATCACCCTGCGTCGACATGCCTGGTTGTGCTCGGCAAATATTTCCGACGACGTCAAGGCCAAGATTGAGGACCTGCCATTTGACGGCGTGGGCCTTTTTGGCCCAAAGACTGATGAGATACTGGAAAGTCTCCTGAAACACCGAAAGACTGCTAGGTCTTATACATCACAAACCCATCCACGTACTGCTTGGCGCTGACCTACTGGCCCTATTCTGATCGCCAGAGGCCACAGGCGTCTGGATTTCAAGGTCAATCATGGCAACAGCCTACTAGGCAAAGACCTCACCAGCAGGCTCACCGACAGGATCGGAAAGCCAAGCAGAATCTTTAACATATTCAACCCACCAGCACCACTACCCCTGTTAATTCGATTGGCACCATTCCTCCACGCTTGGGGAGCTATCACTTCCGACTCATGGGTTCTCGCGATTATTGCCACAGGTTATACAATTAAATTTCACTCTTCACCTTGCACGGGGCTCGTCAGGAACACGGCTACCTCCCCCATACTGCGTCAAGAGGTTGAGAAGTTACTCTCTAAGGATGCTATCACTCTGGTTCACGACCCAGATATCCCACGAAGTTTTTTCTCACACTATTTTATCGTTTGCAAGAAGGCCGGAGGACTTCGCCCCATACTCGACCTTCGCCCCTTGAATTCCTATATTACACCTCGGCGATTTTGCATGGTCTCCCTGGACAATGCGATCCATATGTTGAGGCAAGGTGACTGGTTTGCGCTTATCAACCTCAAGGACGCTTATTTCCACATTAGCATTCGTCAAGAACATCGTCGTTTCTTGAGGTTTTCGCTCGATGGAGTAATTTATGAATTCAAGGCTCTCCCATTTGGTTTACCCACTTCACCACGGGTGTTTACAAAATGTTTGGTCCCGGTGGCAGCTCACCTTCGTCTACATGGCATTACTGTATTTCCCTACCTAGATGATTGGTTGCTGGTGGCGCCTTCTAGTGAAAAACTACTTCACAACGTTTTGTTCACTTTATCCCTTTTGTCTGAACTTGGCCTCCAGGTGAACCACGAAAAGTCCACTTTACACCCTACTCAGAGGGTCACCTATATTGGAGGAGTCCTTGACGCTACTTCAGGTCGGGCGTTCATTCCCAAAGACAGGATTGTAAAGATCCAGGCTATGCTTCAGCACTTTACTGCGGGCCCTGAAGTCCGAGCTCTTCAGGCGCAAAGATTGTTGGGTCTCATGGCTTCCACCACTGCAGTAATCCAACATGCCAGGTTGAAGATGTGGTCACTCCAAGCCTTGTACCTGGCATCATTCGACCCTCTGTTGGACCCCCCTTCCAAGCTTCTGACGGTTACAGTAGAACTTGCAGATCACCTGGTGGTCTCTCCAGCCCAATCTTCTTGTAGGACCTCTAACACCAACAATACAGATTACCACGGATGCCAGTCCAACAGGATGGGGAGCGCATGTCCACGACTTAACAGCAAACGGACATTGGACGCTAAAAGAACACCGCTTACACTTGCTATTTACAAGGCCTTTCGGGCGTTCCAGCATCTTCTTTCGGGACGTGTAGTACAAGTTGCAACCGACAATACCACAGCGGTTTTCTATCTGAACAAGCAGGGTGGCACCCATTCGCAACGCCTCCTGTATCTCTCCGTCCAGATCTGGGAGTGATGCTACAAGCGCCACATTTCCCCATTGCTGTTCATGTTGCCTCTGCAGACAACCTTCTGGCGGATCGCCTAAGCAGACTACAGGATTGCACCCACGAATGGTCACTGGACGACTCGGTATTCCAGTCTCTTTGCCACCGATGGGGCACTCCTTGTCTTTGCTTCCGCTGTCAACAAAAAGTCTGACCGGTACTGCTCCCGGGCAGGAGCCGGCTTCCGCTCGTTGGGAGATGCCTTTATGGTGCCATGGACCAAGGGACTTCTCTACATGTTTCCCCCCATTCCGTTGATCCAGAGGGCTGTGGTCAAGGTACGGCAAGATCAAGCAGATGTGATATTCATTGCGCCTTGGTGGCCTTGCCAGACGTGGTTCTCCCCACTACATCAGGGCTCAGTCGACCATCTTCGTCTTCTGTTGCTACCTCATCTGCTCTCTCTCCACGATGGCAGGACACTGCATCCGCACCTGGAATCATTACATCTCACGGCCTGGAGATTGGTCCCTCAATAGCAGATGTTCTACGCCGTGCTCGCAGACCATCCACTACTATCACTTACGTCCGTAAGTGGAAAATATTTTCGGACTTAGCTGTTAAGAATAAGCTTCCTGTGGTACCTATCTCGCTTGATGCGCTGTTGAAATTCCTCCTCCTCCTCTTCCAACGGGAACTTTCACATTCGACTCTTAAGGTGTATGTCGCTGCAATCGTGGCCCATCAGCCTCCATCTTCAGATACCGCCAAATTGTTTCGACATCCGACATTGAAACAGTTTTGAAGGGCCTTAAGAATATGCGTCCTGACTACAGAGCACCCACCCACCAGTGGTCTCTCCAGCTTGTATTGAAGAGACTAATGTCTCCACCATTTGAACCGCTGGCTAACTCTTTGAAGTTACTTACCATGAAGACAGCTTTTCTCCTTGCCGTCACTTCTGCACGATGGGCTAGTGAACTGACAGCTCTGTGGGTAGACCCACCGTTCTTACAATTCCACCCTGATAAGGTCACTCTCTTCCCAGATCTCTCTTTTTTTACCAAAGGTGGCTACGTCCTTCCACCTCAGTCAGCCCATAGTCCTGCCTACTTTCTTCCCAAATCCAACTTCAAATTTGGAAAAGTCCCTTCATTCCCTGGACGTCAAGAGGGCTCTTGCTTACTATCTCTCCCGGTCAGCATCCTTTCGGTCCTCCCAAATACTCTTTGTTTCTTTCCACGGACAATCTAAAGGGTCGCCTGTGTCACCACAGACGTTCTCCAGATGGATAGTTACCACAAGAAAGTTGGCATATGAACTAGCTCGTACGCCTCTGCCTGCTAATATTTGAGCCCACTCTACTAGGGCAGTCGCTTCCTCCACGGCCTTCCTTAGAGGGGTAGACCTGGTGGATGTCTGCAAGGCTGCTACCTGCTCCACGCCTCTCACCTTTGCAGCTCACTACCGCCTAGATGTTCAGGTGAAGGCGGAAGCTGCCGTGGGGAGAGCAGTCCTCGCTTCTGTCTTATTGTGACGCCCACCACCTGGTAAGGCAGCTTGCTAGTCACCCATTAGTGTGCATTCACAAGAGACCACGAAGAAGAAAGAGAAGTTACCTACCTGTAACTCTGGTTCTTCGAGTGGTCATCTGTGAATCACACTTCCCGCCTGTCCTCTCCGCTGTTCGTCACGTGTGCCATATGTCATGCTGTGCAGCAGCGGACGGTTCTACGGAACTGAGGCACTCAGTGCCGGTGGCAGGGTTATAGCTGGTGTGTGGGAGGTCCTGGCACCATGTGCTTAAGCTCTGGAAGATTCCGAAGCTGCTCTGCTCAGGCACAGATTAACCCATTAGTGTGAATTCACAGATGACCACTCGAAGATCCAGAGTTACAGGTAGGTAACTTCTCTTTCTTCAGATACACGTTATACATAAGCAATTCATCAACTTCTCTCAGTACATACTTCTTTTCTCTTGCTATATCATTACCACCTTCTCTACCTATTCTCCTAACCAGCTCTATTTCTCTCAGTATCTGTTCCCTCTCTCTCTGACTAACCAGCCCTATCTGACTCCTCCTTCTCCCGCCAAGCCTCGTAGCTGCTGACTCCGCCTCTCTAGTCCTCTCATAGGTTCATGCAAATCAGCTCATGAATATGAATGGCATGAGTGATGTGGGCAATCGCCACACTAGGCAACATTAGAAGCGTTTGAGGCAGCTAGCTCCAAATCTTCCATAGTACATATTGAAGTATTCAGACATAGATGTGAAGGTGTCCATTCTTTTCTGCACTTGCAACTGCGTTGGTGCAAAAATCCAATTTTCTTGGGTTCACTTTGGTGATGCAACTCCCATAGCTTATAAAGTGACTTCCAAGTAACTCAGCATAAATAAAATCCTATGTGGTTGGTAGCTAGACTTTCTTGGGATTTGATCTGTTTCAACATGTGGGTAGTTCTTTCTTTGATACTGAAAGACATTAAAGTGGTGTGGCAGAGAGAGTAATGGAATAGGACTTTTAAGGCTTGGGTTCGAATCCCTGCATTCTCTGGGTTGAAATCCCTGCTCAGCCATGGAAACTTACTGGGATGGTCACTTTCACTCAGTGTTCCCTTCCCCACCAGAGAAAATGATACCAGAATTCTTGGATTATGTTTCCTTGAGGGTATATGATGATTAAGTTGTAATGAAGAGTATTAAAGTAGTAGGCAAATGAACATTTTTGGAACAAAAGAATGTGCAAGGTCACATGACACAAAGCAGCCAGATTCTGCTGGAATACTTTGGTTCTAACTGACTGGAGATTCGCTGCTGCTGCAAGTCCTATTTAGGAGACGAGGGCCTTGGTCTGTGAGGACTAATTAAATCCAGACCTTAAGACAAGGTTGCAGACTTGATAGTAGAGTGGTGCCTCGACTTACGAACTTAATCCGTTCCAGAAGATGGTCGTAACTCGAAATGGTCTTAAGTCGAAGTACCATTTCCCATAGGAATGCATTGAAATGCAATTAATCCGTTCCAGCCGGGAAAAAAATCACCAAAAAACACACACAAAAAACCCCCAAACCACTGCAAGACCCATCGGAAAGGCAAAAAAAAAAAAAAAAAAAAAAAAAAAAACCACACAAACCCAAAAAGCAAACAAACCCTGCAAGACCCATCGGAAATGGGGGGGAACCTAAAAAGCAAAGAAACCCTGGAAGACCCATCGGAAATGGAGGGAAAAAAACCCAAAAAGCAAAGAAACCCTGCAAGACCCATCGGAAATTGGGGGGGGGGGGGGACCCAAAAAGCAAACAAACCCTGCAAGACCCATCGGAAATGGAGGGAAAAAACCCCAAAAAGCAAACAAACCCTGCAAGACCCATCTGAAACACCAAAATAAACCCAAAAAACAAAGACTGCAAGACCCATCACAGCACAGAAACATAACCTCCCCAGCCCAAAACCACACTGCAAACCCCACCCAGAACAGGCAGTTTTTAAAAAGCAGAAAGCAGCACCTTACCAGGCAGTCCGAAGCCGCCTCCAAATGTGCACTCTCTAACCGCTGGGGCGAAAGAGCTACCAAGAAGCAGCCTCTTCGCCACCAATGGTTAGCAGTTTGAATTCACCGCCTTTTTCCCTGCCTTTTTTCCGATCATAACTCGAAGCTTCGGTCGCAAGTAGAAGCAAAATTTTGCGGCCGGAGCTGGTCGTAACTCGAATTGGTCGTAAGTCGGGACGTTCGTAAGTTGAGGTACCACTGTATAATAATATCTTATATCACTTAAAGTCAGAAAAAGTAATTAGTAGAAGAAATGGTGCTGGAACTCATTTCCATGAAGGAAGGGAGGGAGGGAGGGAGGAAAGGAAGGAACCCTGCACAAGGCTTAGTGTGTTACAAAATTACATTTTCATGACATTTGTGGTAGGACTGGGATTATATTCTTATGGATATGGAAGTGCTCTTGTGACAAAAACAACAAAGATAGTTGAAAATGCTTGTGTTTTCTTTGAAAGCTGGCTAATATTAATTCAGAAGACCAACTTTCATAGTTTCACACAAAATAGATAAAAGCTAATTGCTATAATTAAGGTTGTCTTTGTTCTTTGCAGTTAGAAGGTCCATGTGTTCTTCAGATCCAAAAAGTTCGCAATATAGCTGCACCAAAGGACAACGAAGAATCTCAGTCTGCTCCCAGAATGCTGCGTTTACAAATGACTGATGGGCACACAAACTGCACTGCAATAGAATATAATTACATGTCAAAAATAAGGTAAAAACACTTATTTTTTGCTTTTCAGTGATTCTTAAACATTTTACATGTCACAAATTTCAAATACAGTTAAATACACAGAACATACCTGTTTGTAAGGTCTTTTGAAGGAAAATATTCTGGAAATTAAGATATATCCTCTATAAAACCTTATTCACATTCTATTTGCTTGTTTATCTTTGTTGTATTGCTCCAAAACTAAAGAGAACTTTTCCCTGTAATTTAGCAATTAGGTATCTTTCTGTAGAAGATGAAGAAGTGAAGTTTGATCTTTAATAAAAATTGAATTAAATATAATACTTTAGTATGTTGTATGTTTAGCAAAACTAGAATTACAATTTTGCTCCAGACTCCTTCAGCAACTTTGTGAGGATGTTTATTATGCACATTCATGTAATGGATTTAGGATTTCTATGACATTTCAAATTTCTCTCCAACCTACATTTGAACCCATAAGCAACTTCAACCATGTTTATGGGTAATCTGGCCTTTCTCACCAGATTACTCATAAACATGTTCAAACTCACCCATAAGCTCAAACATAGTTAGAGAAAAAATGTGACATATGAAATCCTCCCCCTAATTGAAAATCCACCTGGCAAGCTGATCCAGTAGCTTTAAGTGATTGTTAAGACGTGTGCAAAGCTCTTACCTTCACTGACTAAACAAAGGTGAAATGTTGTTATTTGTAAGAAATGTAGGCAACTTTGGCCAATGAGAAGTGTTACAGTGCAGAACATTTTTGCTGTTTAATAGTTCATAAACAAAAGCAATGGTCCTGCCTTCTAAAGGTGTGATTTAATACCAATAATTGAGGACTAACCAGCTTCCAGACCCCAGTTTTCAGAGCCCCTAGCCCCATTCATAGGAGTGCCAGTTCTCTGGAAAAGAAGCCTGAGGCTTGCATTTCTTCTCACCCAACACTGTTTTCATGCTTCCTTTCCACTGCTACTACATTGTTTTCATTTCTTTTTTGAAACATGTCCCTCCTCCTCATTCTTCTCTTTCATAGAGGCATTCTCAATAGGAGTAAGTTCTAACTTCCTTGTAGAGGGTTCTTGAACATCACCTGAGTGTGTATGCGACAAGTAATAGAGAGGAGGAGCCTTCCACACTGCTTACTCATCAAACATCCTGCATGGGTTTCAGGCAGTGTGTATGGGTCAAAAGCCCTAGCTCTGCATACAAAACATTAGGCACCATGGGTGAGAGGAATTTTGAAAGGTTTTGGTGCTATCACGGATCTCCTTGGTTTCACAGCTGGAGGGAGGACTTTGGTAGGAAAATGGTAGAGACTGGAGATGAGCTAGAAGAGTAGCTTGAGAGTGTGCTGGCCAGGTTAATGAATTTGCCTCCCAGATGGACTGCTTTAATCTCACTGCTGAGTGGAGCATGGATGGGAATTTTTAAAGCATTATTGTAGAAGCCATTTTCTCATTTTGGGATAGACTTTTCGTAACAAGAATGCACAAGTAGAAGGACCAGTGACAATACAGTGGAACCTCTACTTACAAACTTAATCCGTCCCAGAAGATGTTCGTTAGTTGAAACGTTCGTAAGTAGAAGCAAAATTTCCCATAGGAATGCATTGAAAACCGATTAATCCGTTCCGGCCGAAGAAAAAAAATCACCCCCCCCCCCAAAAAGGAATAAAATAAAATAAAATAAACAGAGCAAGTCCCACGCTGGGACTGCAAAAAACAAAAAAACAAAAACAAGAAACAAAGAAATCCAAAAATAAACATTTTAGCAAGTCCCACACTGGGACTGCAAAAAAAAAAAAAAAAAAAAAAAAAAATCACCAAAAACCAAAACAACACAGAAACATACCCCCCCAGCCCAAACCTACCCTCCAAAACCCACCCAGAAAAAAAAAATTAAAAGGAAAAAACAGCACCTTACCAGTCCCAAGCCTCCCGGGGGTCTCCTGCCGCTGCGATCGCCGCCTTCGGAGGCCTCCCAGGGCTTCCCCACCGCCATCGGAGGCCTCCCGGGGGTCCCCCGCCGCCGCGATTGCCGCCATCGGAGGCCTACCAGGGCTTCCCCGCCGCCATTGGAGGCCTTCCGGGGGTCCCCGATACCGCAATCGCCGCCATGGGAGGCCTACCAGGGCTTCCCCACCGCCATCGGAGGCCTCCCGGGGGTTCCCTGCCGCCGCAATCGCTGCCATCAGAGGCCTACCAGGGCTTCCCCGCTGCCATCAGAGGCTTACCAGGGCTTCCCCGCCGCCACTCGGCTTCTCCGCCGCCGAAAGGGCCCTCCGGGGCGGAGAAAGGATGGGTGGGTTCCCGGAGGGCCCTTTCGGTGGCGGTTTCGGCGGCGGAGAAGCCTTGCAGCGGCAGAGAAAGGCGGCGGGGAAGCCCTGGTAGGTCTCCGATGGCGGCAGGGAAGCCTTGGTAGGCCTCCAATGGCAGCGATCGCGGTGGCGGGGACCCTTGGAAGGCCTCCGATGGCGGTGGGGGACCCCCGGGAGGCCTCCGAAGGCACCGATCACGGCAGCGGGGGACCCCCAGGAGGCCTCCGATGGTGGCGGGGAAGCCCCGGGAGGCCTCCGAAGGCGCCGATCGCGGCGGCGCTGGAAGCCCGGGAGGCTGAGCCTCCCTTTTCCTAACCATTGGGGCGAAAGAGCTACAAAGAAGCAGCCTCTTCGCCACCAACGGTTAGCAAATTTAAATTTCCCGCCCTTTTCCCCTGCCTTTTTCCGTTCGTAAGTTGAAGCTCCGTTCGCAAGTAGAAGCAAAATTTTGCGGACGGAGCTGTTCGTAAGTTGAAATGTTCGTAGGTAGGGACGTTCGTAAGTAGAGGTACCACTGTACACTGAATGTGTGGCCTACAAATGCCCTAGTTAGGGGACTGTGAGCAAGGTGGTGAGAGGAAACTGTATTCCGCCTGTACACTGTCCCCTCTACCTTGGAAAAGGGAGGCAAACAAGAGCTGGGGCCTACCAGCAGGGAAAAAGGAAAGCACCCTGGGAGAAATGAACTGTTTGGGTTTGAAAGAAAAGGTGGAAAAAGAAGGGGAGATTAGAGAGGAGGAGCGGAAGACCCAGGAAGAAGTATATAAAGGCAGGGCAGAAGAGTCACAGTGGACAGAGAAGGAAATGAAAAGAAGGAAGATGGAGTTTTGCCAGAAGACTGGGAATGGATTGAGTTAGAGAACCCATGGACTGGAGAATGAGAGAATCTGATTGTGCCCAGGGAGGAAGCAGAGAGGAAGAGAAGGGAGAGAGCACCTCAGAACCCCTCATATTGGAGAGAGAGAGAAGAGAGAAAGATCGAAGAGGGAACAGGCTCATGCCCAGGAGAGAGCGATGAGGGAAGACCAGAGGAATGGTGGCAGAGGGTCCCCACAGTGGGAGAACAGTTCCAGGTCAGACAAGAGAGCCTGGGAAAATACAGGGGGATCCAGGACTGTTAATAGTGGTGGAGGCGAGAGTCAATACCATTGCTGCTGGTGTTGCCATAAAGGTCCACACCTGGGTTGAATGTTGAAGGAAAAAACCCTTGGATGGATGAGAAGGGAAAAACCCCCTACGTTGGAGAGAAGTTCATGGAACCCTTTCCTCTCCCTGTTGGAGGGGGAAGTGATATTGCAAGTTGGAGATATGTCTGTTGCCCTTTGCTAATAAATGTTGATTGTTGCAAGCAAGAAGATGGCTCCAGTGTGACTTCATTAGAGAAAGAGCAAGGAGGGGCACCCATGAACTTTCACAGGGGCATTAGCTTCCCCCACCCCAGCTTTTTAAATGTTCATTACTGTGAAATTTAATTTACAGTGGACCCTCGACTTACGGAATTAATCCGTATTGGAACGGTGGCTGCAGGTCGAAAAGTCTGTAGGTCGAGGCTCCATTGATCTACAATGCATTGAAAACCGATTAATCCGTAACCTGCCGTTTTTGGTCCATTTTGTTTGATTTTCCGGTCTGTAGGTCGATTCTCCGGCCGCAAGTCAAACCTAAATTTTGTGGCCAGAGAAGTCTGTAACTCGAAAAGTCTGCAGGTCGAGCCGTCTGTAAGTCGAGGGTCCACTGTATTTCATTTCAGAGAGGTAGACAACCTTCTAGCTGACTTTTGTTGGTTGTAATTCAGATAATGTATTGCTCATTCTCCCTATCTAACCTCTTGGCAGCTCTTCAAGAACACCACAGTATAATTAAAAATATTCTATTCCTGTCTTGTTAGTATCCCATGTTTTACCATGGAAATCAGGTGTTACTTGTGTGAATGTTTGTCCTAATTTTATCTATGCAATATCCCTGTAAGGTACATTGGTAAGAGTGATTGACCCTTGGCCATCTAAGCATCCTGGGTAAGCAGGGATTTGAAACTTTTTTTCTCTTCAAGGTGTATACTGTACTGTAGTTCACTTTGTGAGACATAGGTAGTGTCTTTCTGCACTGCAGGGTTAAAGGGGGTTAGAAGAGTAAACAGAACACAGCGGCAGTTGTATTAGTGACATTTCATAACTGTTCTGTGAATGGTCTCTGTTAATAACATAATTGTTACTCACTTTACTCACTTCAGTTTATTTCCCCATGACTTCACTGTATGGTTCTCTAGGCCCCTTCACCCGCAGCTGTACCACTTAGGATGATGCTTCATGTGACTGATGAGGTGGGCTACAGTCCCTAAAACAGATGCCATAATAAATTTTACTCCTTCAGCTGCCGTAGAACTCTTGGTAATTTTTGCTGCAATGGATTTCTCTTGAAATCGTTGAAATATCTCAGCGAAAATGTGTTTTTATTTGTGAAAATAGGAAATATAAGTCTTGCTTATATTTGCCCATGTCACCCATGCCATTCATATTCATGAGCTAATTTGCATTAACCGATGAGAGGGCTGGAGAGGCGGAGTCAGCAGCTACATGAGGCTTGGCGGAAGAAGGAGGAGTCAGATAGGGCTGGTTAGTCAGAGATAGGGCTGGTTAGTCAGAGAGATAGAGATTGGGATGAGATACTGAGAGAGTTAGAGCTGGTTCGAAAATAGAGAAGGTGGTAATGATATTGCAAGAGAAGAGAAGTATGTACCGAGAGAACTGTCTGTGATGCTCCCGGCCCACTAATGGGTCATAGGGCACTCAGTCAGAGAGTTCGCCAGGCTCTTACCTACCACCTTTGCGCTGGATCGAGTCCTTAGACCTCAGCAGTGCGTAGCATAAGCCCCTTTGAACAAGTCTGACCTAAAAAGAACACTTTGCACTTACTTAGTTCTTAGCAAGTACAGACACCTGGGCTTTGTGATTCCTTAGAACTCACAACAGCTCAATGAGGTAGGTCTCTTAAATGATAGCAACTCTGTGGCCCTCTTCACTACTGGAATTAGCCAGACCTTGCTGTTCAAGAGACCAGTCCTCAGTAAGGATTTTTAAACGTAAATTTTTTATTAGAAAAATAGAGTTTCATAGAAAATCAGTTTACAGTGGTGCCTCGATTTACGACCATAATCCGTTCCAGAAGATGGTCGTAAGTCAAAGCACTATTTCCCATAGGAATGCATTGAAATGCAATTAATCCGTTCTGGCCGAAGAAAAAAAATCACCAAATAAAAAATCACTGCAAGACCGGTCGGAAACGCGATTAATCCCTTCCAGCCGAAGGGGGGGGGGGGGGGAAGAGAAAAGCAATCAACCATGCAAGACGCATTGCAAATGCAAACAAGAGAAGGCAAAAAGCAATCAAGCGTGGAAGACCTAATGTAAAGAAAACAAACCAAAAACCAATCAACCGTGCAAGACCCATTGCAAATGCAAACAAGAGAAAGCAAAAAGCAATCAAGCGTGGAAGACCTAATGCAAAGAAAACAAACCAAAAACCCGTACAAGACCCATTGCAAATGCAAGCAAGAGAAAGCAAAAAGCAATCAAGCAGATCATGCAAGATCGGAAATGGGGGGGGGGAACTAAAACGCAAACAAACTCCCCAAGACCCATCGGAAATGGGGGGAAAAATCCAAAAAGCAAGGAACCCCCCCCAAGACCCATCGGAAATGGGGAAAAAAATTCCAAAAAGCAACCAAACCCCCAAGACCCATCGGAAATGGGGGCGGGGGGAACAAAAAAAAAACACAAACCCCCAAGACCCATCACAGCGCAGAAACATAACCCCCCCAGCCCAAAACCACGCTGCAAAAACACCCAGAACAGTTTTTAAAAAGCAGAAAACAGCACCTTACCTTACCAGGCAGCCCGAAGCCTCCCTGCAAACACACACACACGCTCTCAGAAGCAGAAGGAGGCAGTCCCAAGCCTCCTCCAATCGCACACTCTCTAACTGCTGGGGCGAAAGAGCTACAAAGAAGCAGCCTCGTCGCCACCTACAGTTAGCAATTTGAATTTCCCGCCTTTTTCCCCTGCTTTTTTCTGTTCTTAAGTGGAAGCTCCAGTCACAAGTCGAAGCAAAATTTTGCGACCGGAGCTGGTCGTAACTTGAAATGGTCGTAAGTAGGGACATTCGTAAGTCGAGGCACCACTGTATATTGCAAAAGCAGTAGCATTCAAGAACATATTCAAAGATTATTGCAGTTAAATAAAATACTTATTTCCCATTTAAAATAATAAGCTACTAAACTGAACTACAGAGGCTATGGTGGGCTAGCCCCCCTCTTGCTTTCTCCTTTACTTACATCCTCCCTCTTTCAAGCTACGTGTTCATACCATCATCAGAACAGAACAGAATCCATCATCAGGAATCATTGGACACAATTCACATAACCCATCTTCCATTTCTACTTTCCCAAACTCCTCCTTTCTCCATGGCCCATCTGACTGTTAACCAATTAACTTTTTAGAGGTTGTACCACCTCTCTCCTCCCCTTATTCCCATGAGAGAGTCCAGGTGTTGTCTATGTCTTCTGCAACAAGCTTGGAATGTTGAGTCTCCCAGGGGCTTCTTGGTTTGGCCTTCACAATATCTCGTTCCTGGCTGTAACGGTCTCAGAAAAACATTCTCATGGTGATTAAGAAAAACACATTCCAAAGTCTCTCAAATCATCTTCACACAGAACCTATCTGACTCCATTTTACATTTCTCTGACAACATCTCCCATCATCATGACACGCTTCTAACCACATATCCCATGATCATGACACTGTCAATAAATTGTTTATGCATAATGTGTATCTGAGAAACATCTGTTATTATTCAATCTGCTTCACTTCAATAAATAAGTTCTGGTTCTGTTCATAAGACAAGTGTTCTGACATACGTCATTTATATTGTGGATTGAGGTAATCCACTGGTGGCAGCGAGAAGAAAACACGACGTGAGCCTTTGTGAGGGAAAGACAAGCAGGGGCCACGAGGGTAAATGCCACAATTCGTGTCCAGCGGCGGGATACGAAATAATCCAGTGTGGGAAAGTGAATATTTTGAGAGCGAGATATTCCTAGGTAGAAGGAAGTTTTGGATCTAAGGTGAAGAAGTGGGTGACCTGCTAGAGTCTCAGGGAAGAGTTAGTGGCGGGGCTTCTAAACCTAGATCCGAGGGAAGTCCTTGAAGAGGAAAAGTACCTACTCAAAAGAAAATATTTACCTCAGGATTTATAGGACTAAAGAGGCAAACTCAGAAGATCCAGTCTGACAGAACGGACAGGCACGGATGGAGTAGAAGTCTTAGGTCTGAATAAATCTGAGGAAATTTTGAAAAGCCTAAGATCAGTATAGATCTGAAGGAGTTTTGAAAAGTCTGAAGTGAAGAAGTAGTTAAGTAGAGAATTGTTTTGTGTCTGGAGGCCAGATGATTGTCTCAGACCAAGAAATATAGTGGCCTGTGTGGTGCCAGATAAAGTGTAGCCATCATTAGCTGCCGAGTGAGAGCTACATAGTACCCCAGAAAAATACTGGAAAAAGAAAACAAGTACAGTGGTGTCTCAACTTACGACCATAATCCGTTCCAGAAGATGGACGTAACTTGAAATGGTCGTTAAGTCGAATCACCATTTCCCATAGGAATGCATTGAAATGCAATTAATCCATTCCGGCCGAAGAAAAAAATCACCAAAACAAAAAAAAAATCACTGCAAGACTCATTGGAAACGCAATTAATCCCTTCCAGCCGAAGGGGGGGGGGGGGGGCGAAAAGAAAAGCAATCAAGTGTGCAAGACCCATCAGAAATGCACAGAGAACAAAGGGACCAGGTCGGAAATGCAAAGAAAACAAAGGAAAAAGCAAGGGAAGCATGCAAGACCCATCGGAAATGGGGAAAAACCTCAAAAAGCAACCAAACCCCCCAAGACCCATCGGAAATAGGGGGGAAGCAAAAAACCAAACAAACCCCCCAAGACCCATTGGAAATGGGGGGGAAAACCCCAAAAAACAAACAAACCCCCCAAGACCCATCGGAAATGGGAAAAAACACTCCAAAAACCAACCAAATCCCCCAAGACCCATCGGAAATGGGGGGGAACCCAAAAACCAACCAAACCCCCCAAAACCCATCACAGCACAGAAACATAACCCCCCCAGCCCAAAACCACGCTGCAAAAACACCCAGAACAGTTTTTAAAAAGCAGAAAACAGCACCTTACCTTACCAGGCAGCCTGAAGCCTCCCTGCAAACACACACACACGCTCACTCAGAAGCAGAAGCGAGGCAGTCCCAAGCCTCCTCCAATCGCACACTCTCTAACTGCTGGGGCGAAAGAGCTACAAAGAAGCAGCCTCGTCGCCACCTACAGTTAGCAATTTGAATTTCCCGCCTTTTTTCCCTGCCTTTTTCTGTTTGTAAGTGGAAGCTCCAGTCGCAAGTCGAAGCAAAATTTTGCGACCGGAGCTGGTCATAACTCGAAATGGTCGTAAGTAGGGACGTTCGTAAGTCGAGGCACCACTGTAAAAGTGTTTTAAAAATAGGCCTGACTAACTCAGCAATAGAAATCAGTCCCTCTTATCAAGAAAGTACATACTTATGCCACCCAAAAGAACTAAAAAGCCAGTAATGGAGGAAATTTTTGCTGCAATGGATTTCTCTTGAAATCGTTGAAATATCTCAGCGAAAATGTGTTTTTATTTGTGAAAATAGGAAATATAAGTCTTGGTATCCTTATTTTGCAATGTTAAAAACTTAGCCCATTCCTTACTATCTGGTTCTGAAAGATTAATATTTGACCCACAGAAATGAGGCTTAGTTTAAAAGAAGCAAGTGTTTTTTAATTTATAATGTACTTCGCAAAAAAGATTTTTCGAACAAATTTTGAAAATGAAAATAAATAGCAGTAAAAACAATAAGCCTACTACAGCAGCTTTAGACTTAAAATATGTGCGCGTGTGTGTATGTAAACATCTTCTGAAAGTTTTCCACATACGTTTTAAAATAGAGAGGGAGGGAAGTTTTCTGATCTCATTTCAGGAAAGGTTCCACAGGTGCATTGCTATCAGGAAAAAGACTGTTAGGCTAGGCTATAGTCAGTCAGGGTTTCAATGACTGTAGAGATTTTGACATGCCTCATTTATTTATTTATCTAATAAATTTGTATACCGTACCGTCAAGTGACATGACACTACTAAGAGCAATTTCCAACATCACTGACACATAAAGAAAAAAATAACCCCAACCTCAACCCACAAAAATATAAAAACATACCCTGCTAAATCCAAAGTAGTGACAATAAATCTGGGAAGGGGGATCTGGGGGGAGGGGAAATCCCAGAATAACAGCAGTTACGAGAGGAGGAAATACAGTATATCACAGAAGTGAGTACACCCCCTCACATTTCATAAATATTTTAGTATATCTTTTCATGTGACAACACTGAAGAAACGACACTTGGCTACAATGTAAAGCAGTGAGTGCACATCTTGTATAACAGTGTAAATGTGCTGTCCCCTCAAAATAACGCAACACACAGCCATTAATGTCTAAACCGCTGGCAACAAAAGTGCATAGACCCCTAAGTGACAATGTCCAAATTGGGCACAATTGGCAAAAGGAAAAAAAAAGACCAATATCTAGACTACCAATCTAACAGAATACTAACTTTAAAATATAAGAATAATTAGTTTCAGATTTTACAATTTGTTTCTTTCTTCATATGGATTTGGTATGTTCCATGACAGTCTTCAGTGGAGCGGCCTGAAATCTGCTCAGAGATTACAAATATCTTATTATTTATTTATTTATTTGGCTTTTATACTGCCCATCTAGACGAATCTACTCTGGGCAGTTTACAGTCCAAAAAAGCCATTAAAAAAAAGCAGTATCTGATAGGGAATTGGTTTCTTTTTTGTATTGCCTGGCTGATGTCTGAAGTTCTTGGTCTTCTGGAAGGGACCTAGTTCCCTGGGTTCTCAGCAGGAGCTTAAAAATTCATATCTTGTTGCAGTCCTACAGAATTAAGTATACTGATTTCATGAGAGTCAATAATGTATAGAAAGTCTTAAACCTGTGTTGCTTGAACTATGGCTTCTTGTGGTATTCTTCCAGCAAGTGACTGAGTACTGATTTTAATTTATTCTGTCTGTTTGATGGATGAGCATAATAGTTGAAAACCGACATCACAATGACTGATACCTTGGATGCATTGCAGCCTTGAAACATTATTATATGTTTACTTATTTTGGCACTGAACAATGGATACACTTGGTAAAACTGTAAACGAATTCATGTTTTCAGCTAGGGCTGTCAGACACATTGTGGGAGATGGATTATCTTCTTGCATTAGGTGATAGTGGTGGGCCATGCATCTTCTTGTGACTTAGAGCTGTTAAACACAGTTCATAATGGTGTTACAGGGACAGAAGGAGCAAATATTTGAGAACCTATTTAATACATAATGCATATAATTTATTTATTTATTTATTACATTTATAGCCCGCCCATTTAGTCATATAGACTACTCTGGGCGGGTAACATATAACTATAATAAACGATTCAATGAATCAATTTAGTTTATATAAAATGATGTGGGGCAACGTAACTGAAATAATGATGTATTGAGTTGTCCAGATAATTTGCTAACACTTGTATATATACTCTTTTTACATTTAGTTTGAACACACCCCCTGGAACAAAAATTAAACTGTTGGGTGTTGTAGAGGTGAAAAATGGCTTTCTACTTCTGGATGATAGCAACACAGTTATTCTTGGAGGTGAAGTGGAACATCTTATAGAAAAATGGGAGTTGCAAAGGGTGAGGTAACATGATGCTTTGCCTACCTTAAACTGAATGCTAAACTCAGAATGCTCATTAGATATACTTAGGTAACAATTAGAATGGCAGTATATGTCTGATTCTGAATAGTCTGATGTGAAATAATGGGGCCTATATCTTAATTAATTTAATTCCATGTTCATACTTTTTCTTATCAGTGATAATTGAATTCTTAGGCTTTGTTAATATATCTATCAAAGAATGGAAGAAAAGCTTACCTAGTGGGCTTAACTAGAGAAAAATGCATGATAATATTCTAAATGTATGATTTGGTTCAATGTAGTACAAGCATTTAAGCAATCTAGAAAATTCACAGTTAAGTGGGGGGGGGGGAATGAAATAATTCTCATTACATACGTGGATCTGCATAACAGGATTTCCTTTGACCTAGTCAGTCTTCCCAAATGTTAACTAACATGCATCTCCCAAATCTGCAATATAGGAGTAATACTGAGTGCTGTGAAATAAGGTGTGTCAAGTGCTTTGACCGTCTAAAGCTTATGCATATAAGGTATAATAATGATAATATCAAAGGATGAGGAGGATGTACAGTATGTGGACTCTATTTATCCTGAAAATAATACTTAAATGATTTATATAAATAAAAATTTTACACTAATTTGCACGCTAGTTTTTTAAATCTACCCTAATTGAAAACACACACCTATATTAACTTTTTTCTTACTGACAGAAAGACAGAATTGTGGAGAATTCTGGCATATTATTCAAAATCAGTGTGTTGGTGAATGGTACTTGATTGCTTCTGCTTGCTTTTTTCTGAAATAGCCAAACTGATTAGGCAGCAAAAAGCTTTTTGTCAAATCAAAGTTGAAATATCTGTTTTGTCTTTCTCATGCAACTCAGAATCTGAAACAGCAACAAACCCTTCGTTTGACAACTGTTATTTCTTAGGCGAGTGGTTAGAGAGGAGACCCAGTTTGGATACACTTTTGCTGTCCAATCATGTTGTGGTTAATTTTTTTTATTTTTATTTTTTTATTTTATTTTTTTATTATAACACAAACAAACATACAAGACAAACACAAACATATATGCGGGGAGATAATTTCCATATATCCATCTAGTATATAATTCTGACTACATAAACCATTTTACCCTACTAACATATTTAGACCATATCCATCTAGTATATAATTCTGACTACATAAACCATATTACCCTACTAACATATTTAGACCATATCCATCTAGTATATAATTCTGACTACATAAACCATATTACCCTACTAACATATTTAGACCATTATTAAGATCAAAACGTGACTTCCTAACTTTATAATGATTAACATACATACATTATCTAAAATATAAACTTAGAACTATATTGATCTTATATTCAAACAATTCTATTGTTATATTTAACATGAGACATTCTAGTTTAAGATTTTCATATGCTTATCTATTACCCATAAATGTGAAAGTCAACAATTACTAACACTATATCATAATATAATTGTATCCCAGCATCCTTATTATATCCAATTAAGTGTCAAAATAATAGTGCTTACAAATCAACAAAAATCAATATTTTAAAAAGAAAACAGATATCTATATATGAAACTTTAACTACATAGTCATACTATGATTCATATATTACTTAGTGTCTTTATATTTCTATCTTGTCATCAATAACTTCTAACAATTATATTCAAGATACGTATTCTAATTTAAAAGTTATATGCACTTATCAACCATTTAAAACATTCAGCAAGCAACTTTCCAATTTTTTGTTATATTTCTCAGCTCCATGTATAGACCAGGGATCCCAAATTACTTATAGCCTTATAAACCTAGAATTAATTTCTTGCATCCTTTTTACCAGCTTTGAAGTGCCATCTATAAAATCTCTTTAAGCCATTTTCTCTCCGATTTACTAAATTTATCCCTCTATCAATCATATTCTGCCTTTGGAGCCAAACAGTATCTAGTCTGTAATCAACATTTTGTTGCCCTTCTAGCTTCGCCTTCCCACTTCCCTGCTTTGAGTGTTCTTCCATCAAATTAATGTCTATTTTTGGAGTAATCTTCTCCTTTATATGCATCCCTCGTTCATCCACCTGACCCTCCCTCTCACCATACAAATTCATTATTCTGGCCTCCTTTTTGGGGGTTTTACCCTCCTTCCTAACAACAGATAAAGTCATTCTCTCTGGTGCTGCCTCTGCTTCGATAGGCTGGTCTAGTGTCTTCAGATCCTCTTCTTTTCTGATCCAACCTGAGAACAACGCCTTAACTTCAGAAATCTGGGCCGTCATGTAATTAACAATGTTTATTTGGAACTCCTGTAAAGCGTCCTTAATGTAGCCCTCCATTGTTGAGTTGGGCAGCGTACTCTCTAGTTCCTGGATATGAATCTCACATACAAAAACGCTTTCTGTCGCAGAGAAAAAAGTTCTATTTTCTCCCAAAAGCCCACCAAATCGGCTTGTTTATTCTTTCCTCCAGCCAAGAGCCATAAAATAATTAAGTAATAAAAGTCAATTGCTCAGCACAGCTCGTAATTTATTATGCTAACCCAGGCTCCAACTTTCACCACACAGCTCCAATTGTAGATCCAGCCATGATGAAAATCCGTTTAATTTATAATCCACCTCTCGCAGCACAGTTCAAGATTGCTTAAATTTCTCAGCCTCCTTAGACTTCTAATTTTATATTGTAAAAGTTATTCCATCTATCAGAGTACAGGGGATGAGAAAGAAAGAAGTATCTGTCTGTATCCGTGTCTTTATCTGGTTTCTGTTTCTGTTTCAGGCGTGACGCAGTAATAATTTACCGATGATTCTGGGTTTAAAAGCTTTTTTGCCGCTTTGAGATTACACTGTCTTCTTTAAAATCAGCCTCTTAAGTTTAATTTATACTTGCTGAAGCTGTGTCAGGGTCAATTAGTCTCTGTTCATGCAGTCAGACATAAATCTTCATGTCTCCCCACTCCTGGCGGCTTACTCACCCTTATGGTGCCTCATTTAAGTCAGTTACTCGATAGGAAGGAAACTCTTCCAAAAACAGACCGCCGTCTGAAATTCGGAGGTTCCAAGCCCTACTTGCTGCAAGCCCACTCTTCTGTGGAAAACTTGCCCCCCCTGTCACCTGGGGGGTCTGCTGACTCGGAGTAAACACAGAGGTTCCCAGAGCTCTAGGATTCCCCTGTTCTCGCCGCCATTGCTCCACCCTTTTTTTTCATCTTGTGGTTAATTTCACTGCTTTTGACTAGAGGAAGAGCTAAAAGAGAGTGATTGGTCAGAGTGCAGTAGCATTATTGCTCATGAAAATTAAGCCAGGATTCTCCAGAAATCCGACTTATATAGGTACAAAGTTACTGCTGAAATTATTCCAGAAAAAAGTTGTTCACCAGTGAAGAAAAATGTGCTTCATAAATTCCCATCTGAGTCACTAACAACAGTAACATATCTGTGTCATTAGAGCACCAGTAATGTCTTATACATATTTTTGTGTAGTCTTGTTTGCATCTTAAATTTACTTGAATCCATGACACTTTTGATCATCTGTAAAATGACCACTATATTTCATTGTAGGGAACAGTACTGTTGAGGCATCAGTACCGTTATTAACTTCCAGTCAAAATTATGCAGTCATTTCCTTTGCTTAAGAGGTCTCTCTTCTCTGTTTAGTAGTTTCAGGTGTCCCTGTGCCTTCACATGAGTGAAAAAGAAATAACATAGTTGGTAGACCTCTGTAGCTCTAACAAGACTCTTAAATAAGTTGGTAAGGGTGGTGAATGGTAGGTTGGATTAAAAAAAAACATTTACGTATCTGTTGTGGTAGACTTGGATAGATGCCGACTAATTGTTGTTCAGTTTCTTTTCTTACCAGTTAATGAAAACATTACTTGATTTCATAGAGCTTATCAAAACACAACAGAAGTAACATAGGAACAGAAGGTGGACCTCCTCCCTTTGTGCCTTTTGGGCAGGTATGGTAAACTTTTAAATTAGACTTCATCGTTTTTAATATTGCTTAGACTCTAGTTGTAATTTCAAACACTAATACTAATTCCAAAGTAGCTGCTTACAAACATAATGTTCTATCATATGTTCAGTGTACAGATTCAACAGATCAGAAGGAAAAATACATCGTTATCTGACAGATTTGGCAATTGGAAGCCAATAAGATTCTCCATATTCTGTCTTTAGTGATACAACTTTGTATTGTCTTGATATCTAACTTGTACTCTCCTCTCCAGAGATTAGGCATCAGAACAATACAATGTTGTAGTATGCTTATTTCCATTGGAATGATCCAAAGTTCTTCAGGAATCATGAAGTCAAAGTCTTTATTGTTGTCTATAATGTGCAAACTAATTTTTTCTGATTGTTTGTTATGCTACAGTAGCAAACATATTTGCAACATGATCTCTGGTGGCTTTTCCTTTCCTGAATCCAGCTCTAACATCGAGCATTTCTTGGTTCAAATACATGTTGAAGTATTGAGCATCACTTTGTTGGCATAGTAAATGAACAATAATGGCCTTGTAGTTGCTGCAATTTTTGGCATATCATTACTCAGCAATTTAAGATACACAAATGACACCATATTACTTGCAAAAAACAAATGAAGTGAAACAACTACTGAGGAAAATTAAAGAAAGAGCAAAAGCAGGATCACAACTGTTTATTAAGAATTCATAAACAGGACTAGATAACTTTAATGTTGGTGCTGCAAAGAGCAAAATTGTTTCTTTGTACCTTGGTTCAGTTATCAATGAAGCTACAGCCAAAAAAATCAGATGGCTGATTTCAGCCAACAACTGACTGGTTGTTTGGAGGGGCTGCTAGAGAAGATCATGAAGGGTAAAGAAGTTTTTGGAAACTAAGGCCAATATCACCCATGCTGTGATATTCCCAGTTAAATTGTAGAGATGCAAAAGCAGGCTAGCGCTTCACAGATACTGTGGAATATCAGAAACAAGTGAGTTCTAGAGCAAACCAAGTCTGAACTCTCATTTGAAGGTAAAAGTGTTATACTTTGGATATAGCGGCTAGAATTGTGTTAGTGATTTATGTGTGCTCATTACATAATTCACTGGTGGATTACCACTAACAAGGAGCCAGTTGCATTACTGGTCACATATCTGTTGAACAGTGAGGTGTGCACTTCGGCTGAAATCCAGTAGTAATCCACAAATAGAGTAGATCTTTTGAATCGGTGGAACTTATGGAGAAGTTGACTCGCCAAATCCCCATTGATTCAGAATTATTGTAGCTGTTATGTGTTGTCAAATCACCTCCAACTTCTGGCAGCCCTATGAAATGAGTGATCTCCAAAATGCCCTATCAGCTCAGCAATTATAAACTCAAGGTTGTGGCTTCCTTTATGGAGTCGGTCCTGAGTCATTGGGCCTACTATAGTTGCAACGTACTACTGGATTTAAGCCCTTGCTAGTTAGTAGCAATCCACTATGGTGTTATGCAGTGTAACGTACATGTATGGAAAGCCCCAACAGGATTATAGCCATCATGAAAAGACTCACTGGAAAAGGTAATAATGCTGGGAAATTAGGAGGAAAATAGGAAAAAGAGAACACCCAAACCTGAGATGAAGTGACTCAGTAAAGAAAGCAGTGACACTTAATTTATAAGACTAGAGCAGAGCTGTTACGGTAGGAACTTTCAGGAGTCATTAATTTATAAAGGTTACTCTAAGTCAAAGGTGACTTGGGAACATGTTACAACAATATGTACTAAAAATATGTGGGAGCAATTATTTGATATGGGTGCAGCAGAGAAAAACTGGAAAATGAGCTATCTCAAAATGCACAACAATCTAAGTGCTGAAGTTTAAAGTTATATCCAAGTTGATCGTCCTATGGTCATTATATTTGGGGTTTAAGCATCAATTTATCCACATGGGCCCATGTGACCAGAAAGGAATTGATTGGTAAAAAGGTTGCCCCTATTCTTTGCTAGAAAAAATTAACCAGAAGGAGAAAAATATAGGAGCTAACTAGGCTGCTTTGATTTTAGAACTGCTTTGTGGCCTGCACAGGCACTCTGAATAACAGGCAAAGTAGAAGTACATACAGTTTTAATCTTTTTATTCAGGTTAGTCTTGAAGGAAAAGGGTGTTGCTGTATTAGCTACAACAGCAAAACACAATTGCTGTCCTAGAATTTATCTGTGTTAAGTTTTTTCTGTGTGGTAGAGATGGGATAGGGTGGCCATCGTGTCAATTTAAGTACACTGGTAAATTGTGATTCTGTTACGTGAATGATGGAATGTGTGATAAATATATAAAAAGTACTGTTCCTTTTTCAGAGATGTGTATCTCAGCAGCAAGTGGACAGCAGAGAACTTGATCAGAGAAAAACTCTGCAAGTGACTAATGTGACTAAACCTGTTGGAGACAATGATGAATTTGAAAAACAGCGAACAGCTGCTATTGCAGAAGTAGCAAAAAGCAAGGAGGTTTGAATGAATATTTGCAACAATATTTTATATTTTCTTACAATAGATTGTACTCACCTTTTGGGCACAGTAGTTGTGTTGGCACAGTATGTAGAGAAATATATATGAAGCTAGTTGTTGTGATGTAGCAACCAGTATTGTGCAAGGGAGAAAGAGTAAACGTTTAAAGTGCTTCAGGAATTTGGCATCAAGAACTGCTAAAGAGAAAATCACTCCCTAAACTTGGAAATATACACAATTCTCTTGTATATGTATTTAGTTATTTTTTATGTAGTGTAGAGATTTAAGTAACAGGGATGCGTTTCTTTTTGAAAATATATTTGTTTTAGGGAAAAAGCAGAGGGGGTGTTCAAATAATGTCTATGGTAGTGAAACAGAACATCTCACTATGCAGATTGACTCATAATAGTGCAGTGGTTAAACTGCAGTGCTGCAGTCAAGCCTCTGTTCGTGACGAGTTCAATCCCAACAGTTTTAGGAAGCTGCCTCAAGGTTGACTTAGCCTTCTGAGATTAGTAAAATGAGTACCCAGTTCACTGGGGGAACAGAGTGTTGTTTGCATAATTATGTTGTAAACTGCCCAGAGAGTGCTTCAATACTATGGGGCGGTATATAAGTCAAAACAACAACATTATGTTGTTTAACTCTGAGATATTGTTATTTGGTTGGTACATGTGTGCTACCTGGCTATCTATAAAACAAATCTAAGCCGTAACTGATTTCTTTGTATGAATGGAAACTGAAGATTAATTTAAGGCTAAAATGGGTATTACAGATTGAGTTTCTCGTTTATATTAACAGAAGTGTTTCTGAAACATAGTTTCTCTTTTCTAAAGACCAAGACATTTGGAGGAGGTGGTAGCAACACTAGAAGCAATCTTAGTGTGAGTGCAGGTGGAAATCGAAGCAGGGAAGTGTTCCAGAAAGAAAAGATGAAACCTGAGGGAAAAAATGAAGGTGTCTATCGAGAACTGGTAAGTCACAGAATATCAAGAGGTTTTCAAACATCAGTGTTTTGTGTAAGTATTAAAAAGTGTTCAGATTGTAAAAGATGCAACAAGAGAGTCCAGGAAGATATCTACTAGAAACTGGGCTTTCTTGGTTGTGGCACCATCCCTATGGAATGATCTGGTAGAGCTGTGCCTTTTCTTCTCCCTCTCAGCCTTGGTAAGAGGATGCTCAGAATAAGGTTAATCACATAAGCCTTAAGGGCATCTTCTTTTAATTGTTTCATTATACCTATGCTCCTGTCTTGCCATCACTTGAGTTTGCTTGGTTTTTTGTTTCGATGTATTAATTTTGATTAATTTGATTATTTGTTTTTATCTTGATGATTTGCTTTATTATGTTGCATTATATTATTCTTTTTGCATTTTTTTTATGTTAACTGCCTACTTGGGTGATATACAACTTTATTAAATGAGTGAGTGAGTAAATAAATGAGTAAATAAATGAGTAAATAATAAAAGAATGCACACATATGAACTAATTCAGTGTTCAGTGTTTTCTGCAGTTACTGGGAGTACAGTGGATTAAGTACTAGTGTAGCAGCCTTGTGCAAGGCATTTCCTTGTTCACGCTTGCCTCAACTAGGAACTTGTTCAGTGGCTACTTTATTGACTAAATGAAAGACAATTTCTTATCTTTCATCCTCAGCCCTTTCTGCAATGTTGGAATAATGCTGATCTATAAGCAGAAATTTCTTTGAATAAATAGAAACGAAACATTAATTGAAGACTAAAAATGGGACAGATTACTGAAACATTTTGATTGTTAAAATGCACTAAATAAGTTGCTGTGAGAGAGAAAATTGGATTGATGTACGCAACTGACAGGCATGAGCGAGGGATTTGGCTAGCAGTCCAGTAAGACTCAACTGCTTTGTAAGGTAATGGAAGACCAGAATAAGTTGGGGCATCATAGCTGGACCCAAGCACTCTGTCCTTCCCATCTGAATTTGGGCATTAAAGACCAAGGCAAAGTGTGAATGTACAGAGAGATACACTGTAAGCAAGTGCTATTGCATACCATCATTCCTGATTATGGAACATATATCTTAGGGGATTTGCCTTAGCTTTCAGTTTCATGGCTTTATGGAGCTCCAGCCAACATGAGATAATCATTCTGATATTAAATCAACTGGGGTATTTTTAATCACTGAAATAACACAGATTTAGAGTGTCCAAACATTGTGTATTATAGCAAGGTGACCCTTTTAAAAGAAATTAGAATGGAGGACCTATGTCATAGAATTCTAAATGACAAACAAGTTAAATAGCTCTCTTTTTATAATGAGACAGCTGCCATGCACCCTTTCTCAGAAGAGACATTGTGTTACATAAGGTGCTACTGATGACATAAAAACAAACAAAAACATACCAGCTACAAAAAACACACTGACTCTTTTGTACCTACCATGTACCTTCTTGTCTGTCTTGCAGGTGGATGAAAAGGCTCTTAAACACATAACAGAAATGGGTTTCAGCAAGGAAGCAGCAAGGCAGGCACTTATGGATAATAGCAACAACCTTGAAGCATCATTAAATTTTCTTCTGAACAGTAATAAGCAAATGAGTGTTCAAGCCCCCTCCCTTAGAGGTACAACTTCAAAATATATCTTTCTTACACAGTTGAACACTAACAAGGCCAAAATGGAAGGTGGGAATTTTTTCTGTACACAGTTCATGCATCTTGCAAGAGTGATCCGTTCATTCATGACTAGGTGGAGAAAGAAGGGAAGGAAAAGGTGAAGGAGGTGGTAAAAAGAAAGTCTGGCAGAAACAGAACAAGAAAATATTGTTGTTGGAAAATTTCATGCAGGGGAATGTGACCTTTGAACAAAATAGGTTCTCCACCTTGAGTTAGAGTGCAAAGTTTCTCCATTTATAGTACAGAACCCACTATATTTTCAATCTGTGACATGCTGAGGTATTCATATCCACTTGCAGCAAACGGCTTGCCTTCTATGTCGTTGAAGGCTTGGGAAGCAGAAAGTTGTCACCTGAGGTCTTTAGAGAAAGAGGTCCAGATGCCTAAGAAGTGTATAAAAAGAAAAGTTGGGGGAAGGGAATGAAAACTAGAGGGAAAAATGTGGAAAAAGGAGAACTGTGGAAGAGAATTCAGGAACTCAAGGAGTACAGTAAGCTCAAGTTTTTGTGTTTGAAATTTGTTGAATCTTATGGCTCCAGAAAACTTTGTATTATGTGGAGATGCAGGTGATGACTTTCTCAGCTGTAGCTCCCAATTGTTTGAGGCATCATTTGAGTGCTAAGTCAAGACATCGTTATTTATTAGAGCATTTGGGATTGAGTGTCTCGACATGCTCAGGTTTAAATGCATTAGTTTTAATGTTCTAATTTTATGTATTTTAAACTGTTCAATTTTAAATTGTTTTAAAGATTGTGTTATATGGCTTTGCAACCCATCCTGAGACATTGCAGTATAGGACAGACAATGAATAAATAACATGCAGTTTTAAATATTAGCTACATGCATGAATAGAAAAAGAGTTGTTTCAACAGGAGCTGTTTGAAAATTCAGCCAAATACTCTATTTTTCTTTTCTCTCTCATGGAACATGAGTAACTCACACAAAAAAACACTGGATTGCAGTGAGGGCAGAAAGCGAAATAATTTCATTTCTGAGTTTTACTTATATAGTGGAGACAGGTTCTAAATCACTATGATTAGTATTTTTATTCATCATTATGCTAAAGCATGACCCTGTAAACAAAAAACGACATTACAGATCAAAACAATATTGCTCCACTGCGGTTACATTTTTTTCTTTAGAATCTCTCTGATGCAGCCTGGTTAGTATCAGTGAAATCAGAATTTCTGTCCATATAGCTCTGCAGGCATGTAGTCAGTATTCCCTCTAATTTTCCAGAGCACTATGTGTGAACATGTGCGTGGAGTTCTGGCTGCGACTGGAAGCAAATGGGTAGCCCCAATCTAGTGCTGCATGGCCATGCTCGAGGCAGTGCTTACCTACCACAAGGATGCTAAGTTTAATATTGATGTCAGTTTATACAATTAAATAGTGTCCTGCAGGAGTTTGAGATCTTGATATACATATTTTAAGTGTTCCTTTTTGTGGACCTACTGCTGAGCTGGCCCAGCCCCTTCCCTGACCAGTGCTTCTTAAATGTTGAAGTGGAGGACTGGAGTGGAAACTGGCCTGCAGCTTGCCCTGCCCACCATGTGTGACATCCTATCTGAAGCTGCCTATGTGATTCTGGCTTGGTGCTTGGGCTCCCGTGCTTCCCTGTGGCAACGTCACATCGCCATCATTTTGGAACCACCGGAGTGGATGGGGCCGGGCCACTGCTCCGGCCATAGCGTGAGCCCCAGGGAAGTCTGGGGCCATCTTTATCATGGACTGTAATTCTAGTTTTAATGACCATCTGGTTGACTAAAAAAAAAAAGTTTTCGTTTTTTAAAAAATACAACGTAAAATTACACATCCACACAAATTGCATTTATTTATTTATTTTATTTATTCATTTATTCTACTTGTATGCCGCCTGCACTCTGCAAAAGTAATAACAAAAACCTAGTGCTTCCTTCACCTCCGGACCATTGTATCTTACGTATCTTTTCCTCCTTTATATAGACCTTCAATCCATTTTAAACTGTCTCCATATCCCTTCTAAAAATACCAGCTTTTTCACGTTCCTTTAACCCAATATAGCATTTATAAATTCATCCCATATTTCATTAAATCTGTTTATCTCTCCTTTTTAAAATTAGATTTCAGAAGTCAATTTATCATTAATTGCAATATTCCAAATTTCATTATCCAGTTCATGCAACTTTGCTTCTAATTTTTTGGGAAAAGCAATTGAGCTGCTGTTAATATATTCATCATCTTATCTTTTTTTAACATTACTTATGTCAACATTTTCTATTAAAGATAACTGCTATTTTTGATGACATTTCAATATTAACTTCCAATATTTCTCTAATCTCTTCAAAATTTTACTGTATACCTTTTGTATCACTTCACAGTTCCACCACGAATAAAAATATATGCTGCATTTTTTATCACATCTCCAACATTTCTTAGAATATGTAGCATCTCTAATGTTTAATTTTACTTATTTTAAATACCATCTCCACATTATTTCATAACCATTTTCTTTTATTTGAATTGATGTATTTTAAAAAATCCTATTCCAAATTTTCCTCCAGTCCTCTTTATCTATTTTCCCTACATCTGTATCCCATATTGTTTTTAACCCTTCTAACCGATCATCCTTTTCTATCAAGGTTCCATAAATTATACAGATTCTTCCTTTTCGCTTTCTCCCATCTGTCTCATTCACCGTATTTTTTATATTTTCAAACTTTGTCAATTTCCTGTCTGTTTAACTTTCTCACTTTGTTTTAACCATTGTTCCAACTACATTAAATGTAATCAACTCATTTTTTTCTCCTGCAAACATAGTTCTTTATTAGAGATAGGCAAGAATCAGGAAAATGGCGATTTGTTTTGATTTGTGATTCATTGAGGTCGTTGAATTATGAATTGTGATTTTTCCTGATGAATCAGCAAAATGATTTGTCAATTTGTTTTTGATTTTAAAACTCTATAAAATGGCCCTCCAGACACCAAAAGACACCATACTTTCAGGGAAGCTTCCCCTGACACTCTGCTACAAGCCCTGCACATTTGGTGAAATTTGTTTTTTGGACCTCCCAAGTTATACACCCACAAGGAGAACCCCCCAGGAAAGTTACCCCCAGGCACCTAGGGACACCAAAATCACAGAGAAGCTTCTACTCACTCTCCTCTAAAACCCTCCACGTTTGATGAAGATTGTGTTTCAGACATCCAAGTTATGCATCCGCAAAGTGGGTCCCTGCAGGAAAGTGCCCTTTAGCAGCTGGCTTGGGGAAATCCAATCTTTACTAAACTTGGAGGGATTGTAGGGAAGAGTCAGTAGAAGCCTCTCTGTGATATTGGTTCTCTGGGTGCCTATGGAGAACATTCCCGGGAGGACCTCTTTGTATCTGAAACCCAATCTTCACCAAACCTGAAGGGATTGGAGAGGAGAGTCAGAGGAAGCGTACCTAAGTGCCAAGGGGGGGGGGGGGGGATTTTATATCCAAATGAATGGACAAATAAAAAAATCACTAAAATTCATAGAATCAATTTGTATGAATGCAAATCAACAAATGAGTGGTTTTTGAACAAATTTGGTCATTCGTTTTTTAATTCATGCCCCCCTCTATTCTTAATTGTTCTTTAGTTTAATTTTTTTTCCTTCCCATTTATATATCTGCTTTCTTTTTAACTTATTTATCAATTTCTTTATCCCATATCTTGGAAAGCTCTCCACTACTGGAGTTAGGGGTGATATTGTAGGACATAGGTTTTTTCCTCCATTTATTCTAAATCTCTCATACATTCTTTATAAAGGGATTCTGGATCTTTTTTTATTAGTGTTTTAATATTATTATTATTTTCTTTATACCAATACATTTCTTGTAAATCTCCAATTTCATAAAGCTATTGTAGTTCAGTGTAACTCCATATTCTTCTTCGTGGTCTCTGTGAATGTACACAAATGGGTTATTCTGCGCCTGCCCAGGAGATCTTTGAAGTTTCTAGAGTTTAAAGACATGTGATTAGTGGGACGTTCCCCTGTGGAGTGCATGCTCCGCCCGCCTGAAGTTCCCTCAGTTCCTTTTAGCCGCTGCCTAGGTCAGACCTGTCTCGACGAGCTAGAGCAACAGCTCAATCGCGTTCGATATATTTTTTTTTTCATGCCTTACAGGCCTACTATTCCTTTTAGTTGACGTTTCCCCATGAGTTGTTTCTTTTTACTTCTTCCCATGGTTTTCCTATCCACCCTTTCCATTACTTTCGTTTCCCCCCATCTCCCTTCCCTTTCCCCCGCTTTTTTATGCCCCCCCGGGCCGTTCAAGTGATGCGTGCTGTGCACGAACAAGATACCTCTCACAGATGGCCATGACTGTTGTCTTTTTTGTCTTGGTGAGCAACACCAGACACAATCTTGCCCGGAGTGTAAGAAGCTTACTAAACTGGCTCCCAAACTCTGTCTATAACATCTGCGTTCCTACCTCTGGAAGAAGTCCCTCCATCCACCAACTGTTCCCATGGAATCCACTTCACCTCCGGCTCCCCGACAAGAACCTAGGTCCGTATCGAGCCCGATGACACCTTCTCCAAAACAAAAGGAACAGGCCAAGACAGCTTCGAGATCGAAGCCGACGTCGATGTCAAAGACCGCCTCGACCCATACCAGAGACCAATCACCTTAGAAAAAAGACAAAATTAAATCTAAGAAGACTAACAAAACGGCTAAGCCCACCCAAATAGACCAACCTTAAGAAACTCTCCCATCATCGATTTTGGAAGAATCATCTAGAGATGCCCCAGAATCTCTATCGGAGAGAGATGATCCACTCCCTTTGCCTCCAGGCCAGGCTTATGCTTCGGCAGAGAGCCCATCACCCAGTATTGGCCTTTCAGTGGCTGACGTACTTTCCAGCCCGGCCTCAGCCCATTCTAGCCCTGCCTTCAGGGCGGGCGGTACTTGTACAACTTTCTGATTCGGAATCACCGCACAGGTCTCCTCTTCGCAAGCATAGGTCGAAGAGACAACATCTATCTCCTGTTGCATATGATCCCCCGCATAGAGAGTTCTATTACTATCAAGAACCCTCTCAATATCATCTGCGGGCTGATCGCTGAGATCCCTACTATACTCAGTATGATCCATACCCTCACCAAGAGGATTTTCCTGAAGCGATTTACTATGATGAACCTAAAAGAGTTTGATACGCTTTTGCCTACCCGCCTTGACATTCTCCTTTGGCATCGCCTTCCCTACCTCGACACCGACATCACGCCTATACATCCAAGACCGTGATTTCATCTCAAGCTCCTACAACTGCCAAACTAGCTCTTTAAACGTAGCTCTTATGCAACAGATTAACCTCCACCTAAACGTTCCCGACAGTCTTCGATCGCTATCGCTTCATCACATGGTCGACAACACACTCCATCGCTTCATGTTACCACCACTTACAAAGGTCCACCTCCCCCTTTGTCTGATACTGACAGACATTCGACAACCTTACTCCCCTCCACATCAAATACTTCAATATCTAAGCCCACTCAGCCATCACCGTCTTCCGACTCTATTGCTTCTGAACATGATCCATCCTCTGATGTCTTGCAAGACTCCCTTTCCAATCTACCTACTCCGGGCTCGGATGTAGTGGAAAACCACCCTCCTTCTCCTTCAGAAGACTTCACGTCTTATTCACAGCTAGTCCTCAGAATGGCCAAATCTCTTCAGCTGGAGATTGAAGAGCCTCCACCTCCTGAACAAGATCTGGTGTTCGATGACATCAATCAGGACAAGACTCCACCACTCAGTCTAGCATTTATACCAACTATGCTCGACCTAGTTAAAGAATCCTGGGATAAACCTCCATCTTCCCTTCAAATTTCCAGACGAGTCGAGAACCACTACAAAACTCATGGTTCTGATACGTCCTTTCTAGTGAAACATCTGATCCTGAATTCCATTATTGTGGAATCAAACCAGTCTCAAGCCAGAAATAAATCTTCAGTGGCTCTGACAAACAGAGAAGGGAGAAAATTAGACATACTAGGCAGACGCCTTTATTCTTTAACATCCTTTCTGATGAGAGTAGCTAACTATCAAGCTGCTATGGGAGCATACCACAGACAACTCTGGAATAGAGTTCTCCCGATTCTACAAGTAGCCCCTGAGGACGCAAGAACAAAGGCACCAAATGTCCACCTTGAAGCCTCTACACTGACGAAGCAACAGTGAATCACCTCTAGACATACAGCCGATGCTGCTTCCAAGGCTATGGCTACTTCAATTGCACTTAGACGTCATGCTTGGCTTTGCTCAGCGGGCATTTCTGACGACACCAAATCACGCATCGAAGATCTCCCCTTTGATGGTGCGGGATTATTTAATGAAAAAACTGACGAGGTCATGGATAACCTAGACAAAATAAGAAAGACAACCAGATCATATTCCACACAGCAACCATATTGATATCAACGCCCTCAATGGTGTCGACAACCCTTTGTCCATCAACCATATCAACAGCACCAATATAGACCTTACAAGACCCAGATGTCAGACCGACCTTTCTCAGATCCATCCACTTCTGCTACCTCCAGCTTTCAACCTCAACCTCAGCCTCAGCGTCGCCAGCCATTTCATCGCCCACAGAAAAAAGGCAAACAGTAGCCCTGACTCCTTTCAGCCCAAGGTCAAGACTCACATATCATTTCAAACCCGCCTCCACCCTTTACTCCATTCTTGGTCTCGCATTACAAAAGACCATTGGGTCCATAATCCATCATGGCTACCTCATTGAGTTCAACCATCTCCCACCACTCGGCCAAATCAAATACACTCCATACTCACCGGCCCTTCGATATGAAATCCTTCTCCTTCTTCAGAAACATGCTATCATCACAGTTCCACCCTCCGGTCTCCACAACAGTTTTTACTCCTGTTACTTTACCATCCCAAAGAAAGACAGAGGACTCCGTCCCATCCTCGATCTCAGGCATCTAAACAAACTCATTCAACCCATACATTTCAGAATGCTCACTCTCGATGCTGTCATCCTTCTCCTATCACAAGGAGACTGGTTCGTGGTGATAGATCTCCAGGACGCATACTTTCACATTTTCATTCATCCACGTCACCACAAATATCTCCGGTTCATTTTTGACGGCACCGCTTACCAATTCTGCTCCCTTCCATTCAGCCTCTCCACCACACCAAGAAACTTCACCAAATGCCTTGCACTGGTTGCCGCACACCTCTGCCTACAAGGCATCACCGTTTTTCCCTACATCGAGATTGGCTAATCGTATTGAATTCTTACCAAGGTGCCTTAAGAGACACTCGTATCACTCTCGACATACTAGCAGACCTCGGGCTCAAGGTCAACTTCACCAAATCTTGGCTGGAACCATCGCAAACCGTGACTTACATAGGAGCACATCTCGACTCATCTCGAGCGAGACCCTTCCTACCTCAAGAAAGGATAACCAAACTGAAATCAGCAATTCAATCCTTCTGTCCCCTTGCTTCGGTCTCAGCACACTGAGCTCAACATCTCGGTCTCATGGCCTCCACCACATCAGTCATACAACATGCCAGACTCAAAATGAGATCCCTCCAATCTTGGTATCTTTCCGTATTCGACCCAATGACCGATCCTCCTTCAAAACGTTTGACGGTATCCAGAGAATTGGCTCATCAACTTACCTGGTGGACCTTCCTCCCGCATCTTCTAGTCGGATGTCCGTTCGCTCCTCTTCTGCTTACGGTCCAAGTCACCACCGACGCCAGCCCTTCGGGATGGGGAGCTCACTACCAAAGCCATGAAATCCACACTCTATGGTCAAGGAAAGAACAATTATTACACATAAATCATCTAGAACTCCTGGCAGTCATCAAGGCCTTCCGCGCTTTCCAGCCACTTACCACAGACTACACTGTTCAACTTGCCACAGACAATATGACATCTCTATATTATATAAACAAACAAGGAGGCACGCATTCTCTTTCTCTACTATACCTAGCAGTCACCTTTGGGGAATGGTGCTATACCCATCACATCTTTCCAGTCGCAGTCCATGTTGCCACACAAGACAACTCTCTGGCGGACCATCTCAGCCGTCTCACCACTACAACACACGAATGGGCACTAGACAACACTGTATTTGCTCAGATCTGTCATCGCTGGGATGTTTCTACCATCAATGTCTTCGCAACTCGCGACAATTCAAAATGCACTCAGTACTGCTCCCGAGTCGGGAAAGGTGACAACTCCTTAGGAGACGCCTTCATGGTCGACTGGGGAACCGACCTCCTATACCTCTTTCCCCTATTCTGCACAGTAACCAGACTCCGCCAATTTTGCTCAAACGCCATCCTTCTCACCCCGTGGTGGCCTCGACTACCTTTGTTCACCCACCTGAAATCAATGTCAACAGACCCCTTTCACCTCCCCCCCCCCGCTATCTCAAGACGAAGGCAGGATTCATCACCCCGACCTGGAGTCCCTCAACCTAACGGCATGGAGGATTCTGCCTCCATAAGAGCTGTTCTTGACAAAGCCAGGAAGTTTCTACTCACCTTCTTTACAGCTATAAATGGAAAACCTTTTCTGCCTTTGCTTCTTCCAAAGGACTCTCATCAATACCAATCTCTTTAGAGACTCTCTTTAAATTTCTTTTCCACCTTTTCCACATGGGCTTATCTCATTCTACCCTAAAGTTATACATTGCTGCTATTATAGCTCATCAGCCATCAGACTCCCAATCTGCTTGGCTCTTTTCTCATCCTAGTGTAAAGAAATTCCTCAAAGGCCTCCAAAACATCTGCCCTCCTCAACGCCCTCCACTTCCACAGTGGTCTCTGCAAACAGTACTCAACGCTCTCACTCGACCTCCCTTCGAACCTCTAGCTACTATTAACTTCAAACTTCTCTCTTTGAAAACTTTATTCCTTGTCGCCGTAACGTCAGCCAGATGAGCCAGTGAACTAGCAGCTCTCAGAGCAGATCCACCATACATTCAATTTCACCCTGACAAGGTTACCCTATATCCAGATGTCTTCTTTCTACCTAAAGTCGTATCAGAGTTTCACGTCAATCAGCCTCTGGTCCTTCCTTCTCTTTTTCCATTTCCAACATCAGACCTTGAGCGCATGCTCCATATAATAGATGTTCGACGCTCTCTCGCATTTTATATTGACAGGACTAAATCTTTCAGAAAATCACCTCGTCTTTTCCTCTGTTTTCATGGCCCTCGTAAAGGTTCCCCGGCATCCTCACAGACTCTGTCCAGATGGATAGTTCATGTCATCACCCTGGCCTATGACTTGACAGGCAAACCACCACTGGACGTTATTAAAGCCCACTCTACCAGGGCTGTCTCCACCTCTACCACCTTTCTCCGCGGTATAGATGTTTCCCACATCTATCGAGCGGCTACCTGGTCAACTCCCTCAACATTTGTATCTCACTATCAGCTGGACGTCAGAGTGAAGAATTAAGCTGGCTTTGGCAGAGCTGTTCTTACCTCCTTTTTGACGTGATGTCCCACCAACCGGTAAGTGAGCTTGTTAGTCACCCATCTGTGTGCATTCACAGAGACCACGAAGAAGAAAGACAGGTTACTTACCTGTAACCATGGTTCTTCGAGTGGTCCTCTGTGAATCCACACATCCCGCCTGTCATCCCCTCTGTCTGTCACGTTGTCGTCTCCATCTATTTTCTGACAGCGGCGGACTTTTTAGGAACTGAGGGGACTTCAGGTGGGCGGAGCATGCACTCCACGGGGGAACGTCCCACTAATCACATGTCTTTAAGCTCTAGAAACTTCAAAGATCTCCTGCGCAGGCGCAGAATAACCCATTTGTGTAGATTCACAGAGGACCACTCAAAGAACCATGGTTACAGGTAAGTAACCTCTCTTTATTTCCTTATTTTGTATTATGATATCTGGAATAATTCTTAATTGATTTGCTACATAATATTTACTAATATTTGGCAGTACTAAACCTCCTTTTTTGGTGGTAGATACCGCATCTTTTTATTTAGCCTGGTTTTCTTCCCTCTGTTACAAAATTCATTTACAGTGGTGCCTCGCTAGACGATTGCCTCGCAGGACGAGGAAATCGCTAGACGATGCCTTTTTGCGAGCGCTACTGCGCTTCGCAAAACGATGTTTCCCTATGGGGAATTTCGCTAGACGATGAGGTTTCCCCATAGGAGTGCGCCGACTAGTGGTCAAAAGCTGTCAGTGCAGCTGTCAGTGCATTCCTATGGGGACCCTCACTCGCTAGACGATGTTTCCCTATGGGAAATTTCGCAAGACGACTGCGTTTTCCCTTGGAACGCATTGAAGCGATTTCAATGCATTCCAATGGGAAAACGTGCTTCGCTAGACGATGTTTTCGCTAGACAGCGATCCTCGTGGAACGGATTAACATCGTCTAGCGAGGCACCACTGTATTATTCTTTGTATTTCTTTCTATTCCTGTTCTGAATATTTAAATGGAATCATCCCCCCCCCCCCCCATATTAAATTTTGGCAATATTTTCATTTTACAAAGTGCAATTTTACCAAACCAAGATAATTTGTCTTTTATAAGTCTCTAACTTATCTTTTACTTCTTTATTCTTTCCATATTTATTTTCTTCAAATCTTGTATAATTTTGTGAAGTCAGTTCTCAGATATCTATTACTATCTGTCACTTTAAATTTCAATTTATTTTTCATTTTTTTTAATTTCTTCTCCTGATGAAGGAATATGATGCTTCTTCTCAGCATAATTTCATATTTGTTCGAGTTTATTGTTAACCCACTTAATTCTCCAAATCCCTTTAAATGTTTTTGTATCGTGTCTATAATTTCTATTGGATTTTCTATTGTCAGCAAGGTGCATCTGCAAATAAGCTTATTTTACATTTCTGTTGATTTCCATTCTCTTTTATTAACTCATCTGTACTCATTGCATTCCCCAATAACTCCATTATTAACATGAACAATATCAGAGATAAGCGGCATCCTTGTTTTGTTCACCAACTTAGGTTTATTGTATCAGTAATGCCATCATTTACAATCACCTGTGCCTTATTTCCAGAATATAGCTGCTACATCACATTTCTGAATCTTCTACCAAATCCCATTTCATTTATTAATATTTTTATTGTTGGCCATTCCACGCAATCAAAAGCTTTAAAAATATCTAGTGCTAATATACCCACTTTCAATTTATTTTTTCTCTATATAATAATTTGTATTCAGGGCTCTACTAAGTAGATTTGACATTTATAATATCACCTATAAAACCGCATTGGTCATTGATCACATATTTTTCTATAAATTTATTCATTCTTTTTTCCAAAATTGCTGTAAGTATCTTTGCATCCTGATTTATTAATGATATTGATGTATATGAGCCAGGCTCTGAAGAATCCTTATTTGGCTTCAAGGTTAATATTATCATAGATTATCTAGAAGTTGTGTCATGGCAACTGGAGTTCTTTCTTATTAGTTGAAACATTTTGCTATTCATCCAAGTAGCTTCTTCAGCCTGAGGAGAGTTGGTAGGAGATCCCTGATATATCCTCCACATTGGTTTCACTTCCCCCTGGTCTGAATAGGCTCGTTAGATGGACAAAGGATGGGGGGGTGTGAGTGAAAATCTCATTTCTGCAGGGCCCCCCCACTCATTGTCATGGGTTAACAGTGGTCTTTATGGTGGGTAAGGTCCTGATCTTTTGGGTGGGGAGTGAAACCAATGTATAGGATATATTAGGGGTCTCCTACCAACTTTCCTCAGATTGAAAAAGCTTGGATGAGTAGTGAAAAGTTTCAACAAACAAGAAAAAAGCCCAGTTGCCATGACTCAACTTCCAGATAACCTCACCTGGATGACTGAGAATCTTGACAGATTATCATATATTGTTCTTCTTCATGGTCTCTGTAAATGCACACTAATGGGTTAATCTGCGCCTGCGCAGAGCAGCCTTGGAACTTTCTAGCTCGAGCACATGGTGCCGGGACCTCCCACATGCTGGCTATAACTCTGCCCCCGGCACTGAGTGCCTCAGTTCCTTTCTTGCCGCCGCTGCAGGAGCTTCGTTGGGAACTTCTGTGCTTCTTTTTAAAAAAAACAAAAAACCAACTTATTAATACCCTCCCTTTCCTCTATTGGACCTTCCCGGCTTTATTCTCGGACTGTTTGACTTCACTTCATCTTCGTGAGTAAAATCTAAAGAATAAAAAAGGACATTTTTGTTTCATTTATGGCCGCCCCGGGCCTCTTTAAGAGGTGTGAGTCCTGCAATAATAAGATTGCTCTCTGGGATGGCCATTCATGTTGTTTGTTTTGCCTTGGTGAGGAGCATCAGCTGGCCCTTTGTACGGTTTGCAAGGGCTTCACTAAGCTAGCACTTAAATTGCGACTCCAACGGTTATGTTCCTATCTGTGGGAGACATCCCTATCTCCATCCCAAAGGGACTCCATGGATTCCCCCCGTGGTGAGCCGCTGTCTTCGGTCTCTGGCTCCCCCCGGCAAAGACTTCTAAGGGACATAAAATGGCGTCCAAGACGTAGGTGTCTTCTTCGGGCTCGAGGTCGACGGCCACGGTATTGATATCGAAGCCTCCCTCGAGTTCGGTAGCGAAAAAGAAGATCCAGAAGCCTCCACGTGCGGTGGAAACTGCATTTCCATCCATCCCGCTTCTGGATTTGTCCCGGCCAGATACGCTTGTGCTTTGCATACCGTTGGGTGATGAGGAGGCTCCACCCTTGATGCCGGAGGCCCTGCCATCCCCAGCTCCCAGCTTCTCGCCGGACTGGTTGGATGTGGCCCAGTTGAGTCAGGCTAGCCCGCATTCTCCTCCGGGCTCATCTGTCAGGCACGCCTCCATTTTGCCATTGGGCTCAGCTGTTGGGTTCAGGCAATGAGCAGGCTGATGGGCTTTGTGCTGATCACCAGATAATAGGATGGCAACGAGTCTCTTAGTAATAGATTAAGGAAGTCAGCCACACACACAGATGGATGTCTGCCAGCAGTACTCCTGGTGGGCGACTAGTAGAAGAGGCAGAATAACACAGAATGGGTTCCCAATGAATTCTGCCCTGCCCCCAGGAGACTGTCCTTTTATTAACATTACAAGGTCACAGGTAGTGACAGTATTACAGATAGTAGACAGGGTTCAGATAGGACAATGGTTACATCATGTTATTAGGATTGGTCTGGGGAAAGGCAATTAATCAAGCCCTCTGATTGGCCTAAGGAAAGGCCTCTATGGCAAGCTCTCTATGATAATGAGAAAGAGGAAGAATGGTGGCAGCTCCTCCCCTCAGAAGCAGCCACAGGATGCTAGGAGAGTTTTCTCTCACTAGAACACCCATGTGGCTTAGCAACCTTGGGAATGGCACCCCCACATTTCCCCTTTTTCTTTTTTATTAAGCAAAGGAAGATATTCTTTAATATGCTTGCGGATTACATATAAGTCCTTTCTACGAAGGCCAGAAGGCGGAGGTTTGCAACAAGCAGTAATTACTGAAAAAAATGTTGAAATGCATTGAATAAAACAACAGCAGATTACAAGGAGTGCGAAAACCATAATTGCATACATCAATACAGTGCGAAGCCATCCGAAGTTAGGTAGCCAGGACCACAAGCTGTCCCACCAGGAAGGAAGAATGTCTTGCTGTATGTTATTGGCAAGTTGTGTCAGCTGAGCAAGCTGATTGTGCACTGCATGACTATTATCAGATAAATTGAAGCAACAGAGATTATTAAAAGACTCACAACCAATATGATCGTGCAACAGGAGGTAATCCAACGCAGCACAGTTGTCTAAAATAGCATTACGTAGTTCACGTTGTTCGTGATTCAGCAGGGAAATAGCAGTGGAAGTGTGGTTAATGGTCTTAGCTAAGGTGCATGCAAGATTTGCGAGTGTGCGGGCGTTATAAACTGCAAGGCCAGGAATGCCAACGAGGGATGCGGCTAGTAAAACGTATTCAGCTTTGGATAACAGAGTAACTTTACCATTACAGGTACTATCAAGAGATAAGCTTTCCCGTCTCAGCCGAGGCGAGGAGTTCTGCAAAGCAGGACGTTGCATTAAGTTGATTGCTATTCTACTAAGGCAGCATTGTGTGTCTGACAGATTGGCTGGAATGTAACTAAATGTATGTTGACCACATGTAAAAAACCAGCCGGGGGGCAGTATGATATGGGCCCAGTTAAATGTTATATTGACAACATGAGAACAATTCCATGTGGCTTTTGGTGTAGCAATGCATTTGTCAGAAGAGCAATTAACTATCCTAGCACAAGTGGTGTTTTCATTAGTTGCTACAATAGGAGTATAAAGAGAAAAAGCATCAATGGGTAGGTTTTTCATTATTTGTCCCCATCCATGAGAATTAGAGTACCTAACAAGAGTAGCGTTAAACCATTGGCCTAGCGCCGTATGTCCAGCAATGTCAGATGGTTCCTTACAGACAGGAATTAAGCAAGTTCCCAGTAAACCATGCATGGCATAAGCCTCTTGTAGGAAAAAAGGAGAAACATTAACTATATTGGCCAATTTTCCCCAGATGTTATATTGGAGATGCGCATGCAGATCGTCTGGAGCCTCTGCGCCACCCACTGGAACAGTTCCAAGAGTGAGGAAACAGCATAGGAGCATGAAAGAGTTAATGTTTATCTGGGCGATGACAGCTGCAAGGAAAGATTCAGGGGTCTCTGGAATGTTTTGACGGTTCAGGTTATGCTTTGCATCAAAAAGTTTTTCGGTTGAGTGCCCTCAGGTCTGGATGGGCGTTTGCGACGGCGTGCAGGCATCTGGTCTGGGTCCTGCTCTAGGGTCATCACTGGGGTGAAATCTGGGATAGGATTTTTCAGATTGGAATGCCAGGTCATGCCTTCCACGATAAGGCCTCACGCAGCGAACTGGAATCCTCCAGGAACCTGTGAAAATAAAGTCAGCTGCAGCAGGGCTGCAACTCCAGGTTAATAAAGAGCTGAACTGAAGGTCAGGGGGCTGCTCATAAATCTCCAGCAGCCATTCCATAGGATCCTGTGTTGGTAATAGTGTGTGCTCATCTGCAGAGATAGGTAAATGAATTAATATAGACAGTGCCATTGGCTCTTGAGGGAAATGTTGGAATCTGGTTCCTGTATTGTCCATTTGAGTAATAAGAAGAAATGCAGAAGAGTATGGGTCTTTATCTTTGACAGTCATCTGGAAAGCAATATTCATTAGGCTTGCATCTGGTTGTGGAACATCTTGAAAAGGAAAAAAAGTCTGGTGTGTCCCTCTGGTGGACAGAGAAATTAATGTCAGGTGTAGGGAAAACAGGAGGAAGAGTGTAAAGGACAGAGTCTGCGCAAGAATTTTGCTTGGAGGTTATTTTTAGCAGTTGGATATGAGTGTCCGCGGTTAAAAGAAACTTTGAGATTAGAACAAGGGTTGCCAAGGTTGGAGAATGCTGAAAGTACAAGTCAGTTTTGAAATGAGATAAGCAGGGGCTCTGCAAAGCCGAGAGATCATGGCAGTTTCTTGGCAGGACGCCTGGAATCACTGATAAGGGAGTGTAAATAAAGTCTGGGCACCGCGCCAGGACAGTAGCCTTGAGACTGTTCCAAAGCAGACCAGTTGATATAATGGGCTGCAGAGAGTCCAAAGGAATGCAGGCTTCTATGAAGCTTTTTAACCCTGCATTGAATTCATGTAGGGGATTTTTGAGAGGTCCCATCATGCTGAGATACTCAGGAAACTGGTGCCCCTGGCCTGCAACAAACAGGGGTTGTAATTCATGCTTTTGAGAAATGCATTCATGAGCCCAAGTCAAATTATCAAGCAATGCAAGGTGTAATGGAGTTTGTAGTTCTGGTAAAAACACGGAACATGTAGTGTCCATGATGCTTGCCAAATAGAAATTTGTAGGTGTTGTTTTCACCTGCTCTGGAGGCATGCAGAAACCTTGTTTTTGAAAGCAAGCATTGAGAGGCTTAGGGAGTGAAGCAGGGAGGAAAAGTTCAGGGTTTTGCAGACAGATGTGTGCAGTGGTTAAATTCAGAGAACCAGCAGATGTGGAAAGGTGTGAGACACCAGCATAGCACATTTGCTGTGACAAAAGCTTGCACTGATGCTGTTGAGAAAAGGAAACGTTGTACACAGGGATTGTAAAATCAGATTTTTCCCTGTCTTGTGATGTGAAAGCACCTTTAGGGATGCAGGTGGCAACTTTGCTGTTATGTACCGGCTGCGTAGTATCAAGCCAGTCTGCTGTGTGCATGAAATTTACAGCACGTAGTTCATGATGTGCTGGTGCCAAATTCTGAGCTGCTGTTTCGACAGCTGCTTTGAAGTTCTGATCAGGAGGAGGGAATAAACTTTCAACCTCATTAAGTGTTCTCAATTTGTGAGCAGAAGTGTCAAGAAAAGTATGTGGAGCAGAAGCTGTATTGAATTTTAGAATTTTTGAGTTGTTAGAGTTCCTTTTACTGGAAGTCCCATGATTTTTGTCTCCTTCGTTAGAAACCACAGAAAAAACATTAGTGAAAGTCTGAGCGTTAGAAAATTGTTTGTGCTTTGCCATGCCAGGGAGTATTGCAAGGGGAACTGTGAGGAGAGTACCAGGTGTCTTATCTTGGTCAGAAAGTTGTGAAATGGGAGGGATAGCAGAAGAAAGCGTGGGAACACAGACTGGATGGGGGGTAATAGGAACAGTATTAGTATCTGCGTCAGAAGGCAGAAGAGAGGGGAAGAAGGCCGGGGGTTGTGGGGGGGGGGTAATAGGAGCGACACTGGCTGTTATGGGAAGCAAGAAAGAGGGGGAGAAAGATGGGTAGGGTGGGGGGGGTGAATCTGAGGAAATTGCAACTGCGTAGCTCGTAAAGGTTTGATTACAGAAGCCATTTTTAGAGGAAAAAGGACTTCTATCATCAGGAGGTTCAGGTGGCCGGGCAGGGGGTTTTCAGGGGGAATAATTTGTGGACTAGTTAGCAGAAACGCTTGAAGTTCCTTTTTCTGTGATAGGAGAGAATTTTCAAGCTTTGAAATGACGTACACACATTTATGCCAGATGTTTAAAATCTCATGTGATGCCATGGGCTGTTTGTGGAGTTCCGTCCCAATCAAATTCCACATTGACAGATTTAAGGAGCCTTCCTCTGGGTAAAACGGACAGAGAGAACTTATCTGTGTCAATAAATTTTCCAATAACTGTTCAGATCTTTCATTTAAAAGTTTTTATCTAGGATTGGTCTGGGGAAAGGCAATTAATCAAGCCCTCTGATTGGCCTAAGGAAAGGCCTCTATGGCAAGCTCTCTATGATAATGAGAAAGAGGAAGAATGGTGGCAGCTCCTCCCCTCAGAAGCAGCCACAGGATGCTAGGAGAGTTTTCTCTCACTAGAACACCCATGTGGCTTAGCAACCTTGGGAATGGCACCCCCACACTCAGCCCCTGTTGAAGTTCCTCGAAAGAGGGCTTGGAAGACGTGGCATTTGGACCTGACAATGGAGGCGGAGATGCCTCGCAGCCATCCTTCATTTGAGGCTGAACTCTGGGCTGCCGACTTTGATAGGAGGAGATATCATGCCCGTGGGGCTTACTTCGAGCCTGACAATTTCGAGCCCAACCCGTGGTTTCTTTCTAGATTCTACAGGGCTGAGCCATATTATCGATATCACCACCCTTCAGGCTATTACGCTGCTTAGTCTCCATCTGCGTCCCCACCTTGATATCACTACATCGATGACCGCTTTTTCGACCCTGAGGAGGATTTCTATCCCCCTCGCTCCCGAAAGAGGCCATTGCCTCCAGAGTACGCCTCTTCCCTCAAGGCGAAGCGAGCTCGTGTCCCAGTGTCAGGTCCGGAAGGTCCCTCGACCTCGCCTTCGAGGGCGACTCTGGAACGTTTGCCAAGCAGGGATGGCACCATGCGGAGAACCCGTGTCGGTCTCCCATCGCCCGCTCTACCTCCGACCCGAGCTGCTTATTCACCTTCACTCGACCTGCCCTTGGTGGAGACGGATTCGGCTCCGTCTGATGTCGATGAGGACTCCCCTCCTAATCTGCCAACCCCTGCATCAGATGTCACAGAGAACCACCACCCCTCACCCTCAGAGGACTATACCACCTACTCTCAACTCATCCTTCGAATTGCGAAGGTGTTGGAGCTAGACGTTGAGCTACCAGTTACCCGGAAGGTGGATAAAGTGTATGAGGACATTACTCAAGATCAAAGTCCTCCTCTGTGCCTGAGTGTCATTCCTTCTCTCTCGGACCTGATGCGAGAGTCTTGGGCTAAACCATCCTCTTCTCAACAGATTCCGAGGAGGGTAGAAAATCTTTACAAAACTTATGGTGAGAACACAGAATTTTTGTTAAAACACCCTCTCCTGAATTCCTTTGTTGTGGACACAACTCAGAACCGGGCTCGTAACCGTTCAGCCTCCACTCCTAATAATAAGGAAGGAAGGAAACTGGACATTATTGGACGTCATATGTACTCTCTAGCCTCCTTTGTGTTGAGGGTAGCCAACTATTCAGCTGCCATGGGGGCTTATCACTGCCATCTTTGGAACTCGGCTTTGCCTATTCTTCAGGCGGCCTTGGAGGAGGTTCGGGCCCAAGGTCTGGCGTACCACCAAGAAGCAGTGAGTTTGGCTCGTCAAGAACGCATTGCTGCCAGACACATTCTAGATGTGGCTTCTAAACAATTGGTTACTGCCATAACTTTGCGCCGCCATGCCTGGCTCCGATCTGCAGGCATCTCAGATGATGCTCGGGCTCAGATTGAGGACCTTCCCTTCGACGGTATTGGCCTTTTTGATGAGAAGACGGATGAGATTTTGGATAATCTCCTGAAATTGAGAAAAACTATCAAGTCTTATTCCTCCCAGCAATACCGTCCTAGAGGACAGTGGCGCCGTCAGTACACCCCTCAATCTTTTCCTGACCATCAGAGACCTCTGCCAGGTCCTTCAGTATCTTCCTTCAGGCAGCCCAATAGGCAACATCCACACCAGCAAAATCGCCACCAGGATAGTAAGTCCAGGCAGAATGTTTGACATTTTCCACCTACCAGCAGTCACAGACTCCTCTATTCGTCTGTCACCATTCCTTCACTCTTGGTGCACCATCACCTCGGACTCATGGGTCCTTTCCATCATAGCCGTTGGCTACGCCATTGAGTTTGATTCTCCTCGTCACAGGGTCCCTCAGGACGACACTCCCCTCTCCTCCCTTGGAAGAAGAAATTCGGTCTTTACTCCAGAAGGATGCTATTGTTCGCCTTGATCATCCAAACATAGCGCACGGGTGTTACTCCCGCTATTTCACCATTCCAAAGAAGGACGGGGTTCTGCGCCCCATCCTGGATCTTCACCACTTGAACTTGTACATCACTCCCCGGCATTTTCGCATGGTCTCATTGAACTCTACTATTCAGATGCTTCGGCAAGATGACTGGTTTACAGTCATAGATCTGAAAGATGCCTATTTTCATATCAGCATCTGTTCCAACCACCGCCGGTTTCTGAGGTTTTCAGTGAAAGGAGTGACCTGCGAGTTCAACGCCCTCCCATTCGGGTTGTCCACAGCTCGTCGGGTGTTCACCAAGTGTCTTGCCCCAGTGGCTGCACATCTCCGTCTCCAGGGTGTCATGGTGTTCCCCTACCTAGACAACTGGTTGCTGGTAGCGCCATCTTTTACCCAGGCCAAACAAGACACCACCTTAATGTTGACTCTTTTGGAGGCTCTCAGCCTTCGAATCAATGAACAAAAGTCCACGTTGACTCCTACTCAACGTGTCTCTTACATTGGGGGAGTATTGGACGCCTGTGTAGGTTGGGCTTATCTGCCTCAAGACAGGATCCTGAAAATTCAGAGTTTGCTCACCTCTTTTCACCAGGATGCTCTGGTACCAGCCCTCCATGTTCAACAACTTTTGGACATGATGGCCTCTATGACGGCTGTGGTGCAACACACTCGTTCAAAAATGAGATCTCTTCAGGCCTGGTTTCTCTACCTTTTCGATGTGATGGTCGATCCTCCGAACAGGCTCCTGCAAGTAACAGTAGAAATGGCAGCTCTGCTTCTGTGGTGAAGTCGCCCAAGCAATCTCTTGGTGGGCAGGTCCTTCGGCCCCCTCTCCCCCTCCATCCAACTAACCACGGACGCGAGTCCATTCGGTTGGGGGCACATCTAGGCTCACTCACCATCAATGGTCTTTGGTCTACGGGCGAGGCGTCTCTTCATATCAATCACCTCGAGCTCCTAGCAATAACCAAGGCCTGTCGGGCATTCGAGACTCTCCTGAGGGGTCGAGTTGTTCAAATTGCATCAGACAACACCACGGCGGTGTTCTACATCAACAAACAGGGGTACCCACTCGCTTCCCCTGCTCTACCTCACCATCAGTTTTTGGGAATGGTGCTACACTCGACACATCTACCCTAGGTAGATACCCCTCGGTCCATGTGGCGGCCGAGGGAAACGTCCTAGCTGATTACCTGAGCAGGCTTCAAGCTTCATCTCACAAGTGAACTCTGGACGACACAGTCTTCCACTGCCTGTGCCATAAGTGGGGCGCTCAGTGGATGGACGTCTTTGCCTCAGAAATCAACACTAAGTGCAGCATTTATTGCTCCCGGGCAGGGAGAGGTCATCACTCTCTGGGAGATGCTTTCATGACCAGTTGGTCACAGAATCTCCTTTACATGTTCCCGCCAATTCCTCTAGTACAAAAGACGGTAGTAAAGATCCGTCTGGACAACGCAGATGCAATCCTTGTCGCTCCTTGGTGGCCGTGCCAGCCGTGGTTCTCGGCCCTCTGGGACAGAGCGTCGGAGTTTGTCCGCCTACCTCTGATTCCCCACCTTTTGTCTCAAGTTCACGGCAAGGTCTTTCATCCTGACCTGGAGTCCCTACACTTGACAGCGTGGAGGATTCCCCCGCAATAGCTGAGGTTCTCAAACATGCCCAAAGGCGCTGCACTTCTCACATAATCCTGTAAATGGGCTGCTTTCTGTAGATTTGCTGCTTCTTCTTGTTTACCTACCTCCCCGACTTCCTTGGACGCAGTCCTCCGCTTCCTGCTCCACCTTTTTTATCAGGGCTTGGCACACTCTACTCTCAAAGTTTACATGGCTGCTATAGTAGCTCATCAGCCACCATCTTCTGAGGCGGCCTCCCTTTTTCGCCACCCTATGTTGAAGCAGTTCTTGCGAGGTCGTCGAAATATGCGTCCAGCATATAAGTCTCCCACTCCGCAGTGGTCCCTCCAGCTGGTCCTTGATCTCCTTATGAAAGCTCCTTTCGAGCCCCTGGCCTCCGCATCAAACCAGCTCCTGACTTTAAAGACCACCTTCCTTATTGTCATCACATTGGCTCGTCGGACTGGGGAACTGGCGGCTCTCAGGATGGATCCCCCGTTCCTCCAGTTCCATCCAGACAAGATGACTCTCTTTCTCGACTTGTCTTTCCTTCCCAAACTCTCGGCTCCTTTTTACCTTAGCCAGCCAATTGTGCTATCCACCTTTTTTCCTTCACCTACTTGACCTCTGGAGAGGGCCTTGCACTCCCTGGATGTTAAGCGGGCACTCTCCTATTATGTGGCTTGCAGTGCACCCTTCCGCGCCTCGAAGTGGCTTTTTGTTGCCTTCCAGGGTGCTTCTAAGGGGACGCCAGTCAGCGCCCAGACAATCTCTAGGTGGATTGTTTCCACAATTCATCTCACGTACGAACTAGCTCATGTTCCACTATCAGAGACGGTGAAGGCCCACTCTACTAGAGCCATGGCCTCTTCGACAGCTGTAGCGTTCCCCTTTATTATGTCAATGGTTCATGTTTGGTTATGTTAATTGTTCATGCATATTCATGTTGCTGAGAGGCGGAGCCGAGAGAGATGGTATAAGAGGCGGAGCCTGAGAGTGTGTGGGGAGTGAGTCAGATAGTCAGAGAGATGAGTAGAGTGAGAGAGTGGAGAAGGGGATAGAGTGTGGAGTTTGGGGAAATCTGAGGAGTGATTAGAGTTAGGAGTGTATTATCAAATAGAAGATTGTTGTTAATAATAAACTTACCTAAAGAAGATATTCATGAATCACTATCAATATCTGTAATCAATAAACACGTTATATTTAAAATACTTTGAAGTGTGGACCTGCATCATCTTCCTGAAGTAATGGTGATTTAGTGATCACCTGGTGGCAGCAGTATAAAAGAGGGGATTGTTTGCCTTCGTGTGCTCTGAGTCAAGCAAGGGGCATGAGGGTGAACGCTACAACAGCGTTCCTTAGAGGGGTGGACCTCGTGATATATGCAGGGCTGCTACCTCATCCACTCCATCCACTTTTGCATGCCACTACCGGCTTGATGTCCGGGCCAAGGCTGAGGCTGCAGTGGGTCATGCTGTCCTGGTCTCCGTGCTCTCGTGACGTCCCTCCTCCGGGTAAGTCAGCTTGCTAAACACCCATTAGTGTGCATTCACAGAGACCACGAAGAAGAAAAAGAGGTTACTTACCTGTAACTCTGGTTCTTCGAGTGGTCATCTGTGAATTCACACTCCCCGCCATTCCTCCCCGCTGTCCGTCACATGTGCTTTTGCATGCTGTGTAGCGGCAGACAGTTCTTAGGAACTGAGGCACTCAGTGCCAGTGGCGGAGTTATAGCCAGTGTGTGGGAGGTCCTGGCACCATGTGGTTGAGCTAGAAAGTTCCGAGGCTGCTCTGCGCAGGCGCAGATTAACCCATTCGTGTGAATTCACAGATGACCTCTCGAAGAACCAGTTACAGGTAAGTAACCTCTTTTTTCCAAGAAGGTGGAATTTCTTCTCTTTCCAATATTTTATTAAATAATAATGTAAATTTTAGAACCAGTATATTCTTAAATGTTTTAAGAATGAAAACGTTATGAATGAAAACGTTATGAATGAAAGACTCTGTATTCAATCCATCTGATCCCAGGGCTTTACTCCCTCCCTTAATTTGCTTGTTACTTCTAAAATTTCATCTTCTTTTATTTGTTGTTCCATCACTTCTTTATCCTCCTCTTGAATTTTAGCAGATATATTAAATTTCTTTGTACCTTTTCTATCTCCACATTTTGTAATTTTGTAATTTTCCTTTTTGCCATCGTTTCTCTCAATACATCTCTTTCTATATATTTTATATATATTCTTTTAATCATTAATTTCTTCCTCGAACTTCACTATCTTTTGTTCTTTTTGTTTTTAAATTATCTAAATATTTTTATTTAACCCTCACCCTAGTGCTTTCCAGGTGTCCCATACTATATTTGTAATGCTACTAACGTTTTCATTTCGTACATCTTTTAATCCGGTTACCATTTTTTCTTTAACCATTTTGTTTTTCAATATGTTTACATTCAATCTCCATCTTTTAGCTTCTTTATAATCACACTCTACTCCAATTTCCATTGTTACCATTGCATGATCCAAAGTTTTTATCACCTTTAAATCTGAGCTTACCACTTTGCTTGCAATTTCTGATGATACAAATTATATATACTCTAGAATGACTTTTGTTTCTTTTTTTTTAATTAAAATATTTTTTAAACTACTAGAAATAGGGTAGGGAATACAAAAGGGAAAAGGAAGTGGAAGGGATGGGAAAAGGGTTTTAAGGCTTGGAGAACACAAAGTATACAATCATCCAATCTATTCATATTAAGTATACAAGCATCTAATCTATTCTTTTTTCAATGCAAAAAACAACAACTTTATACTCTTTCTTTTTACTGTTTGATTATCCTCGAAATATCAGCTTATATTCATATTTTAGTTTAAATCTAAGTTATTCCAACTCTATCAGGAAATCGAGACCAATTATAAAATCTTTCAATTTCCTTCTGTCTTGGACATACATTCAGCATGTCTGAAAAAATATCCATTTCTAGCATTTCCCATATTTTCTCAGTACCCTTCTCTTGTTTCCGTGATTCTATTTTCTTCCAGCTTTGGGGAAATAAAATTGAATCCAGGACATTAATCTGATTTTTAACATCACCTTTTCTGACTATTGTAGCTAAATAGCTCACAGGGTAACTCTTAATCTCATCTATGTTACCTAGCATCACTCTCAATAAAGACTGTTCTGGAGTTAATACAATTTCCTTTAGCTGTTGTTTAGCCTCTGATGTTTTCCCTTCCATCAGGTCTTCCACCTGGTTGAGACACTCATTTATCTGCTGAAATCCTGTTATTATTGTCATTTGCATAGTAACCTGCCATTCTTTATCTGGCAAAATTCCCAACAGTTGATATTCAAAATTTTCGGAGGCCATTTCCATCTTTCCAATACGTATGGTTTGCATATATAATATTATATACCTCCCCTGGGTATATCCTCCCTTCCTTGCCCAGATATTATAATATATAGCTCAACTTTTAGCCCAACACTTTGGATTTCAACCGTGGCAGTATTATCAAAATCCACACAGCCCAACCAAGAGAAAGTCCAGACTAAACAGCGAACACAGGGGGTCAGTCTCTCCAAGAGATATTGTTGTAATCCGTCAAAACTCCAGTCCTGGTTTTCCTAGTTCCTCAATCTCTTCGGCTATGTTCCTCTCGCTAATGATTCACTGTCCGTTGCTCCCAAAGATTTATTCCTCCTTCTAAAACCAAACAAGCTTCTATTATCAAAGTCCCATTCAACTCCAGTCCTGGCTTCCCCAGCTCATCAATCTAGCCGATTATGTCATCACACTGATGATTCACAGTCTATTTTTTTTATTCCCAAAAGCTTATTCCTCCTGCTCCGTAGACAAGATTTTATTTTCAAAGTCCCACACAAACTAGTGAGAAAAATCCAGACTAAACAGCATTCACCAGATTTCAGTCCCTTGAAGCCTGTTCAGTAGTATTTCCTCTGGGATTTTTTTTCCAGAAACACAAAATTTTTCTGTCTCGCTGCCTATCTGTGACCTTGAACCAGCCTGCTGTTTAAGAGCTTACTGTTTAAGAGTCAGTTTTGGTTTGACGAAGCAGGCTGACCAGCACGACTCGCCGCTCCTTCTCTCTTCTTTCGGTCCAATATTTTCACTCTAGTTTCTTTTACATCTTAATGAGGCTATTCATAAATCAAAGGCTTACTTTGTTATTGTGTATTTTCAGCCGTATTTTTGTTCTCCTCTCCTCGGGGGATTGGGGGTGGAGTTACTCACAGCTATTCTGCCATAAAATGGCTTCCCGTCTCCGATCTGTGCTAGGGTGAATTTTCAGAGGGAAGAAAGATCAGGTTGCTGCCCAATCTTCTACCATCTGGACTCACCAACTGCTTCAGGGAGACCTCTCCTGGTCTCCCCTACGGTCCCCCCCCCTTTCTGGAGGGGCCCCAGACCGGGCGGTTCCAGCTTTTCCCGGGAGCTGTTCCCGGCAGCTGCTGGCTTCACTGCGACCAAGCTCCGCCTCCCCGACTTTTGTTTCTATTAGAATAAAAAGTATACTTCTTTTCATCATTATTCATTTCTCCATACATCTTTGAATCCCATTCTTTTTGTAAATTTATTTAACTTTGTTAAATTTTTGTTAATTTCAACCTTGGTTGGATTAGATTTATCAATTTCTTTATTCATCACCATGTAGCAATCACCTGCCATTATAACCCAGCCCTTTCTTACCTCTTTTACTGCTTTACATATTTTAAAGGAACACTTTCTGATTTTCATTATAAGTGAACTTTTAAAAAGACAAAAATGTGGTGGCTGTGATGCACCGGACCCCCTAAAGGCCCCTAAAGGGCCGCTGGCATTCAGTCAGAGAGCTCGACAGGCCACTTACCTACCACCTTTGTGCTGGGGCAAGTCCCAAGACCTCAGCAGTGCATAGCGTAAGCCCTTTGAACAAGTCTGACCTTAAAAGAACACTTTACACTTACTCAGTACTTTGCAAGTACAGACACATGGGCTTTGTGATTCCTTAGAACTCACCAAAGCTCAGTTAGGTAGGACTCTTAAAACATAGCTAGTTTGTGGCCTTCTCCACTTCCTGGATTTAGCCAGACCCTGCTGTTCAAGAGACCAGTCCCTTTGTAGAATTTTTATAATTAATTTTTATTAGAAAAATAGTTTCATTAGGAATCAGTTTATATTGCATAAGCTTTAGCATAAAGAACATATTCAAATATCATTGCAGTTAAATAAAATAACTATTTCCCATTTAAAATAATAAACACTAAAAAGCTAAACTATGGTGGGCTATAGTGGGCTAGCCCCACCTCATTCTTTCTCCTTTACTTACATCCTCTCTCCTTCATGGAATTGAATCCAGATCAGAACAACACACGAAACCATCAGAATCCATTGAACATAATTTGCATAACCCATTGTCCATTTTCTACCTTCCCAAGCTCCTCCCTTCTTCTTGGCAAATCTAGCTGTTAACCAATTAACCTTAAGAGGCTGTACCACCTCTCTCCTCCCATTATTCCCATGAGAGTCCAGGTGTTGTTTATCTCTTCTCCAAATAGCTTGGGATGTTGAGTCTTCCACGGGCCTCTGAATTCGGCCTTCACGCTATCTTGATCCAGGCTGTAACGGTCTTCAGGAACACACGCTCATGGTACTTAGAAAACACATTCCAATGTCTCTCAAATCATCTTCACACAGAACCTGTCTGACTCCATTTTACATTTATCTGACTACATATCCCATCATCATGACAGTGGCACCTTAAAGAATACTTTTTATATTTTTTAATGTGAGATTTTGTTGACAAGGGAAGGAGATATAATATGGCAAATATTTATACATGGCATCAATATATCAAAATACAGAGATCATGGTTGGTTGGTGAGAAAACGAGTGGGTGTTAAACATCATGATGATAGTGTCTTTGATATGTAGGTTTTTCATAGAAGCTCATGCTGTAAAGGATGTGATTAACAATGGTAATATAACAATGGTAGAGTAACATAAATGCTAATTAGATAGGCTGTTTACAGATGATGAACTTTTTCCCTACAAGCTTTACTTTGTAATCAATTGCAATGATCTGTGAATTACCCCAGACAATGGAGGGCCACAGGAGCAGAGTAAAAATCTGTATGACCATAGTAATTTCTAGCGTAGATCTGTTGTGTGGGTGGGTGGGAATATCTGGGAGATGCAGTACAGTACAATAGTTATAGCATTTTTATCTGGCAGTGCCCCCAAAAACCTTGGCTTATATTAAGTCCATTGATATGTGTGTCTAGCACAGTGATGGCGAACCTTTTTGAGCCCGAGTGCCCAAACGGCAACATAAAACCAAATAATTTATTTTGAAGTGCCAACACTGCAATTAAACCTGAATACTGAGGTTTTAGTCTAGAAAAAACAACTCATGCAGTTGTTTGAACCAATCAACACCTTTTGTCTTAAAAGAAAAACACAATAACATAACTTTCAATGATACAAACACTTTTTTTATTGAAAAATAACCATTAACTCTAGTAAATGGAAAAAATATTAAAGTAATACATTGTACACATAGCCCGAAGCAAGGTAATTTATACAAACTTTTAAAATAATTATATGCATGTATTTTTTGATAAGGGATACTCAACTTGGCAAGCTTTTGCACAATTAATGTGATTTTTGATGTTGTATGCATGCTGATAATTTGTCAAACCTTGGCTCATACGCCATTAGTTTGAGAGCAACACATGCAGCACTCATGTCATCTGTCAGTCTGTTTCTGGTATCAGATTTGATATAATTCAAAGCTGAAAACAGCTGCTCACAAGCATAAGATGACTCAAAACAAAGTAAGAAGAGCAATCCCAAGTGCTTTCATTGACTTAAAATTATTTGGCAGAGAATTCCACACTTTAAGGATTTCATTTTCAGAACTACCAACTGTGCTGTCCTTTGTCATCCCTTCACACTCTATTTTCTCCAGAGTTGCACGCAGGTCATAGAATTTATTTTTCCAGATACAGTTTTCTTGAAATTCCAATAGCTCCATTTCCAGATTTCCAAAATCTAACCACTGTGAGCAGGAAAGATCTCGATTAGATTAGGCATCCTTCAGTCTCGAGAGACTATGGTAACGTGCTCTGTATGGAGGATTTGGAACAGTGTCTAGTGTGGCTGAGAAGGCCAATTCGAGAGTGACAATCCCTTCCACATTGAGGACAAGTACAATCTGTCCCCTGTCTAGAGATTCTGGACAGGTTAAAAGAACTGCGCTCACGACTCCAGAACTCAGCAAGGCCTGTTAATACACCAGAGGGAAACATACAGGACAATGTGGGCCCACATGACGCAGAGGAGATCTCTCTAATTGCTATGGACCAACCTCCAGCTAGCAGCGGGGGAGACCCCCCCCATGTTAGTAAGTGGCACCACATGTGGGTTGGAGTTGTTAAAGGTTAAGGAGGATAGGATACCTTTGACCACACCATCGACATCTGTCCTAGGAGCTACAAATCAAGAGTTAAATGGGCAAACAGCTAGTATGATATCTCCTCTACCACCTCTGGTATTAAAAAACAGGGACTCCCTCAATCGCAATGGATGTGTATTCAGTGATGCCGAAAAAATCTTGGATAACATTGATAAAACGGAATGACAAATATTAATCTCCCCGCTTAAGATACTCTCATGGAATGTTGCAGGGTGGTTTCGCTGTTTAACAAATTCACATGATAATCCCTTTGACCGCCAGAAATTTGATATTATAGCAATTCAAGAGACTTGGTCCAACCAAGAAATCACCTTGCAAGGGTACAATAACTATTGGGTGAAAGCCAGAAGGGGAGAGGGTCTAGGAAGGATGAAAGGAGGGTTGGCACTTTTAATCTCAGATACCCTAAATTTCAAATGTAAAGAGAAACCTCCCATGGATTCAAGGGCTATGGCAATAGTCCTGGAAAGTAGGGAAGATAGCCTAATTTTAATAAATGTATATATCCCCCCACTCACTTTAAAACTACAAATAACTGAAGCCTGGAGCTCTTTAGAGACATATATAGCAAACCTATTAGTAGATCACCCTAAGGCAAAGGTGCTACTCCTAGGAGATTTTAATGCACGCCTCGGCCCTGATGACACTAATCTTGAATCTAAGTACAAGGAATTTTTTAGTGATTAGGATGATTTTCATAAATTTCTCCCCCTCCCTAGGCTTTTCAAAGATTCATATTCAAACCTCGCAGGACTGTATTTGGCCAAGATAGCCTCCAAGCTGAGTTTGTACCTTCTGAATGGCACTTTTCCGGAGGATCATCCGGCGGAGTTCACCTACATGTCAGGCCAAGGATCCAGTACTATTGACTATATGCTAGTTTGTGCCTCTCTAATTCCACTGATAACCCTATCTAGAGAGTGACCATTTTCCCCTACTGCTTCAGGTTAAACCTTTATTTACAACTCAAACTATGATTGATCAGCCTTCACATGAAGGCTCGCAAGTACTAACTCGTAGGGTGAGATGGTCTGCACAAATGCAATCCAGGTTCAGAGAAGTAATAGAGGTCAAAGATCACTGTATTCCTAAATTTGAAGACCTGGACTACAATATACAGAATGATCCCATTAAGATTTACAACAGTCTAGTACAGGAACTAAAAACAAATTTAACTGAATCTAAAGACCAACCATTAACAACTTATAGGAAATCCAAACCCTGGTTTGATAAAGATTGCCAAAGAGCAAGAAAAGCCCTTACAGCTGTCTATTATCAATTTAAAAAATCAAACAACAAAGAAAGACAGGAAATTCAACAGAAGCTTGGGGTTCAAAAAGCAGCATATAAACATCTAATCTATCAAAAGAAAAAAGACTATACTCATTCGCTATGGGCGGAAGTAATTCTAGCTGCGAAACAGAAAAATTCTAAGTTTTGGCGATTGGTTACTGTTAAGAAGCAAAACCTCCCTTGCCAAATTGATCCTCCAATCTCCCAGTGTAAATGGGTTGCCTTTTATAATCAGCTTTATAAAGACTTTCCTCCAATACCAGTCTCAGCTGGTGAATTTGAAGTTCTACCGGTTTGGCCTCCAGTTTCCAAAGAGGAAATTATATCCCATATTGCCAGACTGAAAATAGGTAAAGCACCAGGGTCGGACGGTTTGCCTCCGGAACTCTTCAAAGAGAATATTGACTGGTGGGCTCCTTTCCTTGCAGCATTATTTACATATATCGACTCTACGGGCCTCTTTCCTGCAGAATGGAATACAGCAATAGTAGTACCTCTATTTTAAAAAGGACTAAGGGATGAGCTGGCGAATTATCGCCCCATTAGTCTCCTAAACATATGCGGTAAACTATATGCTAGGCATCTTCAGGATAAACTTGAGACCTGGTTGGTTGAAGAAAATAGGATAGCTATAGAGCAAGCTGGTTTTAGAGAGTGTAGATCCACTATGGACCATTGTCTCATTATCCAACACCTTATAGAGAAATATGCGTCAAAGGGTCAAACCTCATTATATGCCGCATTTGTTGATCTGAAAGCGGCCTTCGATTCGATCTCGAGACAGCAACTATGGGCCAATTTAGAAGCCACCTCAATAGATAAACGATTACTTCTATTGTTACGTGTGCTACATGACAATACCAACCTCCAGGTTAGGCTCAATAGGAAAGGAAATTTAACAGAACCGATTAACACCTATAGAGGAGTAAGACAGGGCTGCTTACTGGCCCCCTTACTGTTTAATTTATACATAAATGACATAGTAGAATACCTGAACTCTCCTAGTCTCCACCCTCCAAAATTACATCAAAGACATATTTCTATCCTTCTTTATGCGGACGATGCCGTGCTTTTAGCGAGAACTCCAATCGGCCTAAAGAGAGCCCTTAAAAAATTTGCAGACTTCTGCAAAATGAAGGAATTAGAAATAAATTATCAAAAGACAAAAATTATGGCCTTTGGTAGAAGACAAAAGAAAAGGTCTTGGACTATAAATGGGCAATCTCTTGAACAGGTCTCCTGTTTTAAATATCTAGGTATGGCCCTTCAATCCACTGGGGACAGAAATGCTCATATACAATATGCAGCTACCCAAGGGGAAAAAACAGCAAATGCCATCTTAAGGTTCTACCATTCCAAAGGGGGTCGATATATTCCAGCAGCCCAAAAACTCTTTCAGGCAAAGGTGGTCAGCCAGATGCTCTACGGCACCTTTATAGGGCCGTCATCTAGCTGCTTTGATCCGATAGAGCGGGTTCAGACTAAATTCCTTAGAGCAATTCTTGAAGTTCCAAGATGCGTAACAAATGCACAAATTCGTTTAGAGACAGGCTCACTAACAATGGCAGCCAAAATTACACTAGCCTCCCTTCAGTACTGGCTTAAAATAAATTTTCAATTACAGGGATTAACCCATCTACTTCTAGAGGACAATTTTCAATCGAAGTGGTTGAAAGCGGTCCTAAACAAATTGCAAGTTATGGGCTTCTCTCCACAAGCAATATTGAGTATGCAATGGGATGAAGCGAAATCAGCCCTTAAACAGAGAATAATGGACATGGAAAGACAGGTAGACCTTAGTAGATGCCCCAACTTTAGAGTGATAGACACGCAAAAATATCGCTTGCTCCCTATGGCCTATTTATCACAGCTTGAGACATATAAGTTTAGGAAAGCCTTTACTCTGGCTAGATGTGAGGCCTTTCCCTCAGCGGTGTTGGAAGGCAGATTTAAGAAGATCCCGAGGGAACAGAGACTCTGCCCTTGTGGATCTGGTGAGATAGAATCTATTGTGCATATGATGCTCAGATGTAACAGGCATAACAAGATTCGAGGAAAATATATTACACCTCTCTTAAAAGACATAACAAGCCAATCACACTCGGACTACTGTAACCAATTGCTAAATGATCAAAATCGGATTACTACAGAACTGGTAGCGAAATTTTGGGCGGCATGCCATAGAAGCCAGAATAGATAGCCAAACCCTTAGACATTGGTCTTATATTGTTATATTTGTAGTTTTGTTGCTTTTTGTTTATTTGTTTTGGTTTTTGCAGTATATGTCAGTACCTGAAGCTCTGCTTTCAATTTTGTTTTATGTATGGCTTGATGCTGTAACAATAAAGTATGTATGTATGTATGTCCCCTGTCTAGCCCCCTGATTTTGCTGCTTTCGGGACTGCCTCTTTGCCTCGGCCTGCTGGACAAGGGTCTCTTCATATTGGGAGAGGCCGTGATGCACCGCCTGTCTCTAGGCTGAATGCTCAGATGTCAAGGTTTCCCATCTGTTGAGGTCCATTCCTAAGGCCTTCAGATCCCGCTTGCAGATGTCCTTGTATCGCAGCTGTGGTCTCCCTCTGGGGCGATTTCCCTGCACTAATTCTCCATACAGGAGATCTTTTGGAATCCAACCATCAGCCATTCTCACGACATACCCAAGCCAACGTAGACATTGCTGTTTCAGTAATGTATACATGCTAAAAATTCCAGCTTGTTCTAGGACTACTCTATTTGGAACTTTGTCCTGCCAGGTGATACCAAAAATGCGTCGGAGACAACGCATATGGAATGTGTTCAGCTTCCTCTCCTGCCATGCACGAAGGGTCCAGGACTCACTGCAGTACAGGAGTGTGCTCAGGACACAGGCTCTATAGACCTGGATCTTGGTATATGCCGTCAGCTTCTTATTGAGCCATACTCTCTTTGTAAGTCTAGAGAACATGGTAGCTGCTTTGCCAATGCATTTATCCAGCTCGACATCTAGGGAGAGAGTGTCAGAGATGGTTGAGCCAAGGTACACAAAGTCATGAACAACCTCCAATTCTTGCGTGGAGATGGTAATAGAGGGAGGTGAGTCCACGCCCTGGCCCATGACTTGTGTTTTCTTCAGGCTGATTGTTAGTCCAAAGTCTTGGCAGTCCTTGCTAAAACGATTCATGAGTTGTTGGAGGTCTTCAGCAGAGTGGGCAACAATGGCTGCATCATCGGCGAAGAGGAAGTCCCGCATGCATTTCAGTTGGACTTTGGTCTTTGCTCTCAATCTAGAGAGATTAAAGAGCTTTCCATCTGATCTAGTCCGGAGATAGACACCTTCTGCTGCAGTTCCAAAGGCGTGCTTCAGCATGACAGCAAAAAAGATCCCAAACAGGGTTGGCGCGAGGACACAGCCCTGTTTCACTCCGCTTTGGATGTCAAAGGGATCTGATGTTGAGCCATCAAAAACTACAGTGCCCTTCATTTCCTCATGAAAGGACCTGATAATGTTAAGGAGTCGAGGTGGACATCCAGTCTTGGGAAGTATTTTAAAAAGGCCACCCCTGCTAACCAAATCAAAGGCCTTTCTGAGATCTATGAAGGCTACAAAGAGTGGCTGTTGTTGTTCCCTACATTTCTCCTGCAACTGTCTGAGGGAGAATACCATGTCAGTGGTGGATCTATTAGCTTGAAATCCACACTGTGATTCTGGATAGACTCTGTCTGCAAGCACCTGGAGTCTCTTCAGTACAACACGGGCAAGGAGCTTCCCTACAACGCTGAGAAGAGAGATGCCACGGTAGTCATTGCTGTCGCCCCTATCTCCTTTGTTCTTATACAATGTGACAATGTTTGCATCCTTCATGTCCTGTGGTACTCCACCTTCCCTCCAGCAAAGACAAAAGACTTCATACAATTCGGTGGTGATGATCTCTTTACAGCACTTCAGCACTTCAACAGGGATGTTATCCTTTCCAGGTGCCTTGCCGGAGGCGAGGGAATCCAAGGCCACTTTTATTTCTGCTAAAGTTGGTTCGCTGTCCAACTCTTCCAAGATAGGCAGGCACTCAATGTTGTTTAATGCCTCTTCGGTTACTACATTCTCTCTGGAATATATCTCAGAGTAGTGCTGCACCCAGCGTTCCATCTGCTGTGCTCCTTCCTGGATGATCACGCCTGTAGCAGACTTCAAAGGAGCAGATTTCTTCTGTATTGGACCTAAAGCCTGCTTGATACCGTCATACATTCCCTTGATGTTACCTGTGTCTGCTGCTATCTGTATCTGAGAGCAGAGCTGAAGCCAATAATCATTAGAACATCTCCTGGCAGCCTGTTGGACTTTGCTACGAGCAGCTCGAAGAGCCTGCAAGTTGTACTCACTAGGACAGGCTTTGTGTGCTGCTAGAGCTCTCCTCTTATCCTCGATGGCTGGCATCAACTCCTCCGAGTGGGTTTCGAGCCAGTCTGTCGTCTTTTTGGTCTTCTTGCCAAATGTGGACAAGGCGGTGCTATAAACAGCGTTCTTGAAATGTTCCCATCGTTCAGGTGCATTTGCATCAGCCGGGCCTGGAAGGGTTTCCTCAAGCGCTTGGGCAAATTCCTCCACTTTTCTTTGATCGCGAGTCTTGCTGATGTCAATACGTGGTCTTCCTTCCTTTTTCGTGTGATACAATCTCTTTGTTCGCAGTTTTACTCTACTACACACCAGGGAGCGATCAGTATCGCAATCAGCACTCTGGTAACTGCGTGTGATCGTAATACTAGGAGGGCTGGAACATCTAGTGAGGATCAAATCGAGCTGATGCCAATGCTTGAATCTTGGATGTCTCCAGGAAACTCTGTGTTGTAGCTTCGTATTAAAGAATGTGTTGCTGACACAAAGACCATAATAACAGCAAAGCTCCAGCAAGCGTTGGCCATTTTTGTTCATCTTCCCAATGCCAAAACGGCCTAGACAAGTGGGACAAGAATTGTTATCAGCATCAACTCTAGCCTTAAAGTCTCCGAGAATGAACAGTGGCTCTCTCTCAGGGACTTTTTTGATAGTAGCTGCTAGATCGTCATAGAATTTGTCTTTGACTTCTGTTGTGGACGACAGTGTTGGTGCATTTGCACTAATGAGGGTGACTGGTCCCGCTGATCAGTGGAGCTGCAGAGACAGGATTCTTTCACTCCCCACAGTAGGTGGAACAATGGATCTCAGCAGAGTATTTCTGACTGCAAAGCCAACCCCATATTCCCTGGTCTCATTCAATGGTTTTCCCTGCCAGAAGAATGAGAAGTTTTTTTCTTTGACAGATCCCGAGTCTGGCAATCTCGTCTCTTGCAGGGCAACAATGTCCATCTGCAGTCTACTGAGTTCCATGTCGATGACAGCTGTCTTGCGCACGTCGTCTATTTCTTGCAGGTCGTCAGAAAAGCCATTATCAGAAAAGCCAGGGGTCATTGTCTCAACATTCCAGGTGCTCAACTTTAGGGCAGACGTTTTGTTATGATTGTTGCATGGTGCACAGTTATCAATCTGCTTGTCGGCTTTCACCCTAAACCCCACGCACCCCGTGAGGTTAACAGACCATGGCGAGATACCACCTTACTGGCTGGGGACTGCCCAACGTAAGGCAGGCGGTAGCTACCTAGTGAGGTGCAATGACCTCTCCCACCGTCGGAAGTAGCCCCTGGTGTCATGCTCTATGCCAATCGAGCAAAGACTTATAACCAGTAACTGCTACTTCCCGTGTTGTTTCGATGCTGTACGCGAAGCTGGAGTGTCCTCTCCAGAGCACGAAGCCTGGGTAAAATAATATGGAGGATAGGCTGTTACCCAAGCAGCAAATCCCCCCTTTCCACGTTGCTGAAATAGTCCAGTGGAAAGGCAAGAGCCAATACAACTGGTTCCAGCGACGTCGCAGGAGTTGCCAGAATGACACGAACTGCCTCCTGGACTCCGGCTCCTGATTTTGCCTCGAGGTTAAGTCCTGAAGCCTTTTCCATCAGTGGATATAGCCACAAGGCAGTGGAGGTTTGTAATCAGAGTTTTCCTTCTCCTAAATGGGCTGCCTTCCAAGGCTGATGAGCCCCACCTACCCGGCCTGCTCCCTAATAGTGCAGAAGTATGATCCGACCCCTAAAACTTTCTTGCCCCCCAGGTGTATGCAATGCTATTTGGCTTTCCTATTTACCAGATTAGAGTCAAAAATAGAATCAGACGGCGTGCGCTTCTGCTCGCGCTCATTTAAAGCTAAACCCCCGCCCCTTCAGACCATGCAGTCTGGTAGAGCAAAGGTCAGCCTAGAAAAAGTACCTCCCTAAATAAAATATGCCCCCAAAACAGAGCTCACCTCCTGCCTCAGCTTCCTCTTCAGGAAAAGGGCTTAGAGCAACTGCTCGTACTCATTTAAAGCTAAACCTCCGCCCCCTCAGACCATGTGGTCAGGGAGAGCAAAGATCAGCTTAGAAAAAATACCTCCCGAAATAAAATGTGCTCCCAAAACAGAGCTCACCTTCTGCCTCAGCTTCCTCTTCAGGAAAAGGGCTGAGAGCTTCTGCTAGTACTCATTTAGCTAAAACCCCGCGTTGCATAATTTTATCCTTGTTTGGGAAATCATGAAAAAGAATTACTCCCAGTCAACATGGCCGTTTTGATAAAATCCCCATCGGAGAGGGGCTTACCATGTTTTGCTATGCAGAGTGAAATTTGAAAGCTGTCAGCTGTCAGATGATTTGTTTTAGAAAGATAGTTGCAAAAACTAAGATGCTGGGAGCGATATTTCCTCAATTTCCCTTCAAGAAACTCTTTCCTTTCAGCTTCACCAAGTTTGGCAACACTTTTGTGGTTGGTTTCAAAGTGATGTCTGACACTTGATGTGTATGACACAACACTTTCACCACACAGAATACATAACGCTTTCCCACTGCGTTCAATCATTCCAAATGACTCTGTCCAGGCCTCTTGGAATGATCTCCCACGATCTGTTTTCAATTTTGCTTTTTTTACTGTACTCATTTCTTTCGTGTTCAAGATTTGGAGTCTACAAAAAAACAAAATTAATATTTTAAAAAAGATGGATGAAGCACCCAATACAAATCTATCCCTACCAAAAATATTATTGTCACATTTACACATATTGTCTGTCAGGTTCTTTATTGATTGTTCCAACTGACAGCTCTTTTAGAAAAAAGTCAAGTGCAAAATGCTACACTGAATTAAATGCACCCTATTTATAAAGCTTATTAAGTACATTGAAATCCTTGACTTGTTTCCTCCAAAGTAAGCCACCCTCAGAAAAGCAGCTATATACAGGAGTGCAAACTTTTAAAGTGTATACCTACATTTTATACACTACATAAAGTGTATACACACATTTAACTCATTTGAAATTTAGTGTTGGAAACGAGTTTTGCAGATATCATGACTTGTCAGAAAGATAAGTAAAGCAAATTAAGTGTGGACTTTCACTAGAAGCTAAAATAACCAAACAACGGGTATTGTTGATGACACATAGCATCTTTGGATTTCCCCCCTTATTTACCAAACAATTGTAGAGTGACAAGATGGATGGAATAGGCACCAAAGCTTTGCTAACCTCGAGGTAGACCATCCTCAGCTACAAAGCAAGAAACAGTAATTTCACATCTTAAATGAGTGAGCTACTGAATATTTATTCTCTACTCTTTTAAAGTATTTTTACAGCAGAAAAAGAAAGTCTTTGAAATGTCTGTTTGGCCAAGAAGGAGATGAAAAGTTCACCTCCTTAGGGTCATTTAATTTGGTCCTAACTGGCAGGGTCAAAAGTTCAGGTCTCCCTTCCTATTCTGAGTGTTTATGTTTAGAATGTTCATGAAAACCAGTTTATAAGAAGGAAAAACCAGAACCTCAGAGGTTTCCCCTCTCTCAAATGGCTTTTTTCAAAGTCAGTATTAACACCCTAAAGTTTGGATTCCTTCCAAATAAAAAAAGGGTCTGGGACTAATCATTCTCTGTTAAGATAAGGAAATTTGCTCTTTTCAATATATTTGATATGTTTTAAATCCGCAGACAGAAAAGAGTTGCTGGTGTCAGCACAGGGAATAAAACAGCTTTACTTTAAAAAAAAAATTATTCAAAGCTGTTTGCCCAAATATCCCCAAATTTGCCACCATGCAAGAAGGGATGGTCTGCTACATCTGTGCCAAATTTGGTGCTGATCCAAGGTCCAGCTTCAAAGTTACATTTTGTTTGTTTGTACTATCCACACTTTTTGAGTTGCCTTGTGGAATGCTGAGTTGTGCTTTTGCATGCACTCCCATGTAGCAATAATCATGCATTATTGAATATGGCTATTAAAATTAGAAAAGACTATAGAGAAGCTAAAAGATGGAAGAGAGAAAAAGTATTCTTCAGCAAAAGAGTATAACAGACAAAATATGAAAAGAAATGATAGAAATATAGCGAATTAGTGAAAGAGATGATTCCATCAAAGGTATCATATGGGATACTATAGAAGTGGTTATGAGAGGGATTAGCACTAGGGAATCTTATAAATTAAAAAGTCAAGAAAAACTTATGAAGTAAGTTGAGGAAAAAATAAGAATTTTGGAAGAGAAATGTATGAGGAACAGAGACAAAATAAATTGAGTGAAATTGCAAACAAAAAGTAAAGAGAGAATATTGAAATTGAGCAAGTTCAGAGAAATTTAATATACTTGGAAAGAATTTTTTGAATTTAGCAATAAAATTAAAGAATCCATGCAAGTCAAGAAAGCTAGGGATATAATTGGAGTAGTTAAAGATAAAAGGAGAAAAATATGTAATTTGATGAAGGAGAAAATGTCAATGTTTTGAGATTTTTACTAAAATTATACACTGAGGTAGAAAAAAATAGAGAGTATAATGGAAAAATTTGGGGAATAGACTTCAAAATGTGGATGAAAATTTAATGGAACAACTAATTAGAAAAGAGGGGTTTATTAATAAATTTAAAATGAGAAAGGCTCCAGAATAAATAGGTTGGGTATTATAAAAACTTTTTAAAAAAATATTGACACCTGAATTAAAGTCTCTTTTTAATATATTAATGGAGGATGATAAGATTCCATTATCATGATTAATTATATTAATTCCAAAACTCATCCTGGTGCTTATAGGCCTATTTATTTAATAAATCAAGATGTTAAGATACTTACAGCAGTATTAGCAAAGAGAACAAATAATTTTATTATTAAATATATTAAAGGAGATCATGGTGGTTTCATAATAGGAAGACAAATGGCAAATTTGACTGGAGGAATTCTAAATGTTATAAATCTAATTAGAAAACAAAGTGAAGGTATGAATCATTGCATAGGATGATTTTAAGTCTTTTGATTGTGTAGAATGGGTGACTTTAATAATAATAAAAATAATAGGTTTGGGGAAGCAGTTGAAAGGTTGATACATCAATTATATTCAGAAAATATTACATCAGTACTAAGAAATGATGGTATAACAGAATAGATAGCTCTATGCCAGTGATGGCGAACCTATGGTGGGCACGCGAGCCGTGAGTTGCCAGATCGCTACCCCCCACCCCCACTGCAGCCGAACCTCAAACTGCATGATTGTAAGCCACCTATCCCTGCTACCTTCCTTGGTTGCAGTACTTGTAAATCAGTTCTTTTGGCAGATCGTAGATAACGCTGCTTTATTATTTACTGCAGCACTTGTAAATCAGTTCTTTTGGCAGATCGTAGATAACGCTGCTTTATTATTTACTGCTGTAGAAGAGTCCGCGGCAGTCAATCCGGCTTGTGAATTACTACTTCTGCCAGACATGACTGCAAGCAGGAGGGAAGGCTCCAATTAAGGCGGGAAGGAAGGCGCGAGGGACGGGTGGATTCATCAAGCTTGTTTACATGTAATGACAGGAAACGGGAACATACTGAACTGAAGCAACTGATTGTACAAAATTGTGTGTGTGTGTGTGAGAGAGAGAGAGAGAGAGAGACTCTTTCATAAAACCATGAAAAAAGGAACCTTAGAAAATAGTAGAAAAGTGGAGTTTGAATTTTGATATTGCAATATGAATAGATTGGATGTTAGTATATTTTTGTTTCTCCTCCCCCCCTCAACCCAACCCTTTTTTCCCTTATACCCCCTCTTACCTTCTGTATCCCATATCCTAACCCAAGTTACCAAAACAATAAATAAATAAATAAATTTTAAAAAAATGAAAAAAGGAACCTTCCAAACTTAATCTCCACTGCATTTAGCTCTGCAGTTTCTGCTGAGAACAGCAAGTATTTCAGGATTCTGTTTAGACTCTGAATTGAACTGGGCAGAACTGGAATATTTAGCAGAGTGTCGCTAACAGCAAACACTTAGTAAAAGACAACCGACACACCTGGGACTAGATGTCTGAAGTGTGTAGCAATCATGTTTCTCTATTTCTCATCCCCAAAGCAGGCAAGAGTATCATAGTTTATTCCCAAAATCTGAATCCCGGTCTCTCTGCTCCTGGTCCTGCTTTGACTGCAACACCAAACAAAAGGTCTTACAAACAAAAGACTATGGATTTATTTATTGAGTCAATCTATCTCATGTCCAATCTTCCTCTTTTTCCTACTGCATTCCACTTTTTCCTGCATTGCTGCTTTTTCCAGTGAGCTTGTCTTCTCATGATGGCACTGTAGTACAATACCCTTTGTTTGGTTATTTTAGCTTCTAGTGAGAGTCCACACTTAATTTACTTTACTTATCTTTCTGACAAGTCATGATATCTGCAAAACTCTTTTCCAACACTACATTTCAAATAAGTGAAATGTGTGTATACACTTTATGTAGTGTATAAAATATAGGTATACGCTTTAAAAGTTTGCACTCCTATATATAGCTGCTTTTCTGAGGGTGGCTTCGGAGGAAACAAGTCAAGGATTTCAATATACTTAATAATCTTTATAAATAGGGCACATTTAATTCAGTGTAGCATTTTGCACTTGACTTTTTTCTAAAAGAGCTGTCAGTTGGAGGAATCAATAAAGAACCAGACAGATAAAATGTGTAAATGTGACAATATTTTTGGTAGATTTTTTTCAATATAAATTTTGTTTTTTTGTAGACTCCAAATCTTGAACACGAAAGAAATGAGTACAGCAAAAAAAGCAAAATTGAAAACAGATAGTAGGAGATCATTCCAAGAGGCCTGGACAGAGTCATTTGGAATGATTGAATGCAATGGGAAAGCGTTATGTAGTGAAAATGTTGTGTCTTACACATCAAGTGTCAGATGTCACTTTGAAACCAACCACAAAAGTGTTGCCAAACTTGGTGAAGCTGAAAGGAAAGAGTTTCTTGAAGGGAAATTGAGGAAATATCGCTCCCAGCATCTTAGTTTTTGCAACTATCTTTCTAAAACAAATCATCGACAGCTTTCAAATTTCACTCTGCATAGCAAAACATGGTAAGCCCTTCTCCGATGGGGATTTTATCAAAACGGCCATGTTGACTGGGAGTAATTCCCTTTTTCATGATTTCCGAAACAAGGATAAAATTATGCAATGCATCTCTGAGATGCCACTTAGCAGAAATACTGTTAAAGATCGAGTCCTGTGTATGGTAAGTTATGTTAGTCAGCAGCTCACCACTGACTTACAACAGGCAGCCTGTTACTCCATGTGCTTGGATAAAAGTACAGATATAAATAATCATGGAAGGCTAGCAGTAATTTTGCGTTATGCTGTTGGCGACATCATGAGAGAAGAGCTGGTGAAACTGTTGTCTTTGCCTGGAAGAACACAAGGGAGAGATATCTACAATGCTGTGATGGAGGCCTTTTTGTCACAAGACATAGGAGCAGAAAAAGTAGTTTCAGTTACTAGTGACAGGGCACCTTGCATGGTGGGGGTAACATCTTGTTTCATACAGTTTTTGTTAAAGAAGCAAAACATCCGGTCATTCAGTTGCATTGTATTATACATCAAGAAGCTCTTTGTGCTAGGGAAAGCAGCAAAAAAAAATTAGACAATATCTTCAGAGATGTCACAAAAATGGTGAATTACATCATGGCTCATGCTCTTAATTTTCGGCAGTTTCAAGCACTTCTCGATGAGGTTCAGGCACAGTATAATACTTTACTTATGTACAATAATGTCTGGTGGCTGAGCAGAGGACAAGTCCTGGAGAGATTTGTAGCCTGCTTGGATGAAATTAGGCTGTTTATGACTGAAAAGGAACAAGAATATCCACAGCTCACTGATATGGCCTGGCTTACCAACCTCACTTTTTTTTACAGATTGTACAGCACACTTCAATGTACTGAACAAAAAACTGCAATGTTTAGGGAAAATAGGAGAAAGGATGTTTTGTGACATCAGAATATTTGAGAGAAAACTGCAGGTTTTTGAGAGAGACCTTGAAAGTGGGCAGCTGAAATATTTTCCAAATCTAAAGATGCATTTGGAAAATTCTACAACATTTACGGAGAATTCTACAAGCCATCAGGAAATCTGCAAGGAATTTTCTAGCATTGTAGCAGCTGCAAAGGAGAATTTTAGGAACAGATTTTTACAGTTCCGTAAGATGGAGACAACCCTGTGTTTTCTTACTTCTCCAGAGAAAGCCAAATTTGAAGAACTTGATCTTTCCTGCTTATACTGGTTAGATTTTGGAAATCTGGAAATGGAGCTATTGGAAGTTCAAGAAACCTCTATCTGGAAAAATAAATTCTATGACCTGCGTGCAACACTGGAGAAGATAGAGTGCGAAGAGACAAAGGGCAGCACAGTTGGTAGTTTTGAAAATGAAATCCTTGAAGTGTAGAATTCTTTGCCAAATAATTTTAAGTCAATGAAAGTTCTTGGGATTGCTCTTCTTACTTTGTTTTGGGTCATCTTATGCTTGTGAGCAGCTGTTTTCAGCTTTGAATTATATCAAATCTGATACCAGAAACAGACTGACAGATTACCTGAGTGCTGCATGTGTTGCTCTCAAACTAACGGCGTATGAGCCAAGGTTTGACAAATTATCAGCATGCATACAACATCAAAAATCACATTAATTGTGCAAAAGCATGCCAAATGCAAATTTTTACCTAATGCAGTGTTTGCAGTTGAAGACACTAGTTTAGGAGTTGTTTAAAGGGTGTTAAGCAAGTTTAGTTTTCTTGTTTATCTTGCTCATCCTAATACAGGTTGACTTTTACTTTTACTAATCCAACACCTGTAGAAGCAGGGAAAAGACCTGGAGTAAGGCTTGCCCCACACAATTTCAGTCTGGTGTATAATCATATTACAAACTGATTCTCCTTCGTGTCCTCTGTGAATACACACTAATGGGTTAATCTGCGCCTGAGCAGAGCAGCCCCCGGAAACTTCCACAGCTTTAAGCACTTAGTGCTGGGACCTCCCCTACACCTGGCTATATAACTCCGCCCCCAGCCCAGTGCTTCAGTTCTTTTTTTGACCGCCGCTGTAGCAGCAGCTTACGCTGTAGCTTCGTTTGGAACTTCGCATTGGAACTTCGCAAGTAGAAATGATTCTGTTCCTTTCTTTGACCTCCCTTTGTTCTTTCTTCTGTAACAAGTTGATTCTTTTGCCTGGGGATAAGGTATTAGCCGGTATTTGCTGTTCCTTGTAAAACTTTACAAAGCCTTTACAAAGCCGGCTTTGCAGCCCTTAGGGCTTTTCTCTTAAAGACATAAGGTCTCTTTTACCTTCTTTATAAAATTACCCCCAGGCTTAAGAGCAACAGTTTTCTGTCTGTTTGCAATTTCCTCTTCCTAGCAGGTTTGAAGAGGACGGCTTCTGAGCTTTGCCCCGCCTGTCAATGATTCTCCTGACTAAGGTACAGCCTCTCCGGAGTTTGGCATAGAACAGCCCTCTTGTTTCAAGGGGCTTGTTCTTACAGCTGTTTCGCAGTGAGCTGGGCTTCTGCACAGCCTAGGATTGCCCTTGGAAGAAGAAAGGGCCTCCGTAGCTCCTGCTCCCCGCTCGTCAGTGGGGTACAGCCTCTTTGGAGGTTGGCGCAGGAACAGCCCTCTTGTTTCAAGGGGCTTGTTCATACAGCTGTTGACCCCGCAGCGAGTTAGGGCTCTGTCGCCCTGTCCCTTGGAGAAGAAAGGGCCTCCTGCAGCGCCGGTCACCTTCCCCGCATGTCAGTGATTCTCCTGACAGGGGAAGAGCCTCTCCGGAGTTTGGCATTGAACAGCCCTCTTGTTTCAAGGGGCTCGTTCTTACAGCTGTTTCGCAGTGAGCTGGGCTTCTGCGCGGCCTAGGATTGCCCTTGGAAGAAGAACGGGCCTCCGTAGCTCCTGCTCCCCGCTCGTCAGTGGGGTACAGCCTCTTCGGAGGTTGGCGCGGAACAGCCCTCTTGTTTCAAGGGGCTCGTTCATACAGCTGTTAACCTGCAGTGAGTTGGGCATCTGGAGCCCTGCCCTTGAAGAGGAAAGGGCCTCCTGCAGCGCCGGTCGCCTCCCCCACCTGTCAGTGATTCTCCTGACATGGGGCAAAGCCTCTGTGTGTGGTTGGCGCACGACAGCCCTCCTTCGTGGGCACGTTCATGCCGCTGCCGATTCCGGATAGAGCTGCACGCCGAGGCTGTAGATGTTCCGGCGACATGCGGTAAGCCTTGGGGGATGGTATGGGCCCCTTCAGCTCCCGCAGCTAGCCCTACGTGTCAGTGATATGCCTGACTGGGTTAACACCCTTGGGTGGTTTGGCATGAAACAGCCCTCATTTATCAAGGGGCTTGTTCACGCAGCTGCTATTTCCAAAATCAGTTAGGTGCCAAGGCAAGAGCTTTCTGGCGACATTAACAGCCCTAGCTTTGCCTCTGAAAAGGGGGGGGCTGCAACTCCCACCGCTAGCCCTGCTAGTCGGTGATATCCCTGGCTGGGGTAGCACCTGTTTGGTGGCTGATAATTTGGCACAAAACAGCCCTCTTTATCAATGGGCTGGTTTACGCAGTAGCCTGCGGCCCTGCCTCAGCTGCCGGTGCCAGTATAGGCTCATAGGTAAAGGACTCACAGGAGTCCACCCTAGAACCCTGCCGCTGGTGGGTAATTTTCCTCAGGTAGGTCCTCTCACGCTGACAAGTTGTGTAGGACCAGTCCCTTTATCCAGTATAGGAGCTATGAGCTCTCTGCCACCGCCACCATCCCGCTCCGCCTGGCATCGTTCTGAGCCACGGGCTATGGAGTGTTGTACGCCTCCACATATGCTTCATAGGTGTAGTGCTCCCTCGAACTCGGCTCCGGCAGCACAGTGTTCGCAGGTTCAACCGAACCTGCTGTTAACCCTTTCGGCTTCTCCGTTCTGGCAACTGTGTTGAGCCTGAGCTTGGTCGGGCTCGTGCTAGGGAAGTCTTCTCCCTTGTTCGTCAGAAGGGCTTACCTTATTCAGGATTGGGAGTCACAGGGGGAGGAAGATTTCCCAACCAATCTTCCTACACCCCTCTCAGTTGTCACAGAGGGTCACCCTCCTTTCCTATTAACAGATGAGGAGTTCTTTGGCCGCCATGTAGCCACTTACTCCTCTGCCATGGGAGCTTATCTTCACCACTTATGGAGTTTGGTGCTGCCCATTCTGCAGGTAGCTCCTGTGCACCTTTACAGTTCACGCCTCCCATGTCACTAGGAGGCACTGTTGTTGGTGCCTCACGAGCGCACTGCTGCTCGTTACGCCTTTAAGCCAGCATCTAAACAACTGACGGGTCGGGACCTGCCGTTTGTTATTCTTGATAACCTGCTCAAGCTTTAGCCGGCGGCACAGTTATTTGCAGCGTAACAACCGCAAGAGCCTGACGATGGTCCTATCAGCCTAGGGCATCACGGGAACGTCTATGGCCTCAACCCCAAAGTTACCAGCCGCCGCCCCTAGACATGTGGGCAGGCAGTGCCCTGACCGGCAGGATTGCAGGCAGGACCACAAGACTGAGCGGTCTCTTTACTTCTCTGTCGTTGACCAGTTAGTCCGTTTGACTCCTTGTCTTCCCAGCTATGCCACTGAATTCGATGTGCCCCTGTCACAGGCCATGTTATGGCCGCCTCCACCCCTAACCCCACCCAAAAAAAAAAAAAAAAAAAAAAGGATGGAGGCCTCTGGCCCGTCCTTGGGGTTGGAAGCCTGAATTCTTTTATTACTCTGCATAGTTTCCATATGGCTTCCTTGGACTCTGTTATTCACTGGTTACGTCCAGGGGGTTGGTTTTTTGTAAGATGCTCCCTTTCATGCGGGCATCTGGTTAGACCGTCATCGCTTTCTCAGGGTTTCACTTGAGGGAATCACTGTTTACCCATGGTTGGATACCTGGCTCCCGGTCGCGGGGTCCAATTCACAGGCTGGTAAGCATACGTCCTTGACACTGTCCCTTTCGTCAGCGTTAGGACTATAGGTCAACATAGTGAAGTTGACGTTATCACCTACACAGTGTAAACTGTGTTAATGTGACTTTGGGTGCTCTCTTGAAGCAGGCTTTTTCCTCTGCCATCAAGTCTGTGACAATGCATAATTTGTTATGCTCCCTTTTTATTCAGGCGCTTGGTTCCCTACCCTACAGGTCCAGCAACTCCTGGAGCTGATGACATCTACTGCAGATGTGGGACAGCTTGCTCGAACGAGGATGCGGTCCCTTTAAGCCTGGTTTCTCTCACTCTTTCAGATATCTTGCGACCGTCCATCCATGTTGCTCCAGGTGACTCCGGAACACGCTGCTCAACTGGATGGGTGGAAACCCCCTGCCCCCACACCCTACGGACAGGGGGACCCTCTGGTCTCTTGACCCAGTTGGTTCGGTCACTGTTGGATACCAGCCCGCCACACTGCGGGGGGCTTGTCCACGCCACCACGTGGCCCTTCGCCGCTGGTTCATGGTAGTAGCCAGCCTGCATATCATTGTGCTGGAGCTCCTGGCACTCACCAATGCCTTTTAGGCCTCTGAGTCCCTGCTCCGGGGTCGGGTGGTGCAGGTCGCATTAGGCAATGCCACTGCAGTTTATTATATAAACAAGCAGGGCGGCACTCACTCGTTACGCCTTCTTTTTCACGCCATCTACCTTTCGAGATGGTGTTATGCTCGCCACATTTATCGAGTGGCTGTACATTTGGCAGGCAAGAACACTTCCATGGCACTCCATCTCGGCAGACCACAGTCCTGCTCTCATGAGCGGGCTCTCGACGATACCATCTTTCGTTGCCTCTGTCGCTGGTGGGGGACTCCAGGCATGGATGCTTTCGCATCTTGAATGGACAAGAAGTGTGCCATGTTCTGCTCCCGAGCCGGTGTTGGCCGCGCCTCCCTAGGGGATGCCTTCCTGACCTATTGGTCATGGGGCCTCCTTTACAGATTCAACCTTTTCCCCTTCTTCAAAGGCCTGTTGTTCAAGTCCACCATGAGTGTGCGACCGTCATGCTTGGTCACCTCGCTAGCCACGGTTCTCGATCCTGCTCCCGGGACCTGCAGAATACATCACACTGTACCTGGTCCCTCACCTACTGCCTCGGGACAGGGGTTGGAGGTTTCATCCGGACCTTGGGTTCCCCTACCTGTCGGCTTGGAGTCTTCCCCGACAGTAATGGACGTGCTCCATCATGCTTGCACATCTTTTACCACCTTGACCTACTCCTTTCATGGGTAGGCGTTCTGTCCCTTTGCATCACGACAACATTGGCCTACTAGGCCAATGTCTCTGGACGCACTCCTTCGGTTTCTCCTTCACTTGTTTGCCTGGGACTGGCCCGTTCTACCTGCATGCTATTTCTCCGCGGCCCGGAGAATATGCGCCCTGCCTATAGACCACTGACACCTCAGTGGTCTTTCCAGTTAATTCTTTGGCAACCCTCCAGGCTGCCTTGCTCCTGGCACTATCCTTAGCTTGCAGGGCCGGCTACACTAAGAGCCGGTCCTCCTTTTCTGCAAAGCATCCTTACGGCCAGGCCTTACCTTCTTGCCTAAGGTATTTTCCGCCTTCCATTTCAACCAGCCAGCTGTCCTTCCTGGTCTCTTTCCCACACCATCTTCATTGCTTGAAACAGCTCTGCACGCTCTAGACGTGAAGCGTGCTCTGTCTCACAACGTCTGTCACCTTTGCTGGCTCTCCTTCGGAGTACCGGCTTCCTCTCAGACCACGTCTAGCTGGATGGTCCAGTCCATCCGCCTTCCTTATGATTTGGCAGAGACTCTTCTTCCAAAATCAGTGAGAGCTCACTCTACTGGAGCTGTGGCATTCTCAATGGCCTTTCTCTATCACGTGGACGTCGCAGATGTCTGCCGCGCTGCCACGTGTGCCACTCCGTCTCCCTTCATCTCGCCCTACCGCCTGGTAGTCCGGCCGAAGGCTCAGGCTGCAGTAGGGCGAGCTGTCCTGGCTCTGCACTTTCGTGACGTCCCTCATCCTGGTTGGTCAGCTTGCCAGTCACCCATTCACAGAGGACACGAAGGAGAAAAGAGGTTACCTACCTGTAACTCTGGTTCTTCGAGTAGTCCTCTGTGAATTCACACGTCCCGCCCTCCTCCCCGCTGTCCGTCACGTGTGCCATGGCATGTTGGGCAGCGGCGGTCGGTTCTTTAAGAACTGAAGCACTGGGCTGGGGGCGGAGTTATATAGCCAGGTGTAGGGGAGGTCCCAGCACTAAGTGCTTAAAGCTGTGGAAGTTTCCGGAGGCTGCTCTGCTCAGGCGCAGATTAACCCATTAGTGTGAATTCACAGAGGACTACTCGAAGAACCAGAGTTACAGGTAGGTAACCTCTTGTATCCCTTATCCAAAAATACATGCACATAATTATTTAAAAAGTTTGTATAAATAACCTGACTTCAGGCTATGTGTGCAATGTATTACTTTAATAATTTTTTCCATTTACTAGAGTTTGTGGGTTTTTTTCAATAAAGAAGTGTTTGTATCATTGAAAGCTCTGTTACTGTGTTTTTCTTTTAAGACAAAAGGTGTTGATTAGTTCAGACAACTGTATGAGTTCTTTTTTTCTAAACTAAAACCTCAGTATTCAGGTTTAAGTACAGTGTTGGCACTTCGAAATAAATAATTTGGTTTTGTGTTGCCGTTTGGGCACTCGGGTTCAAAAAGGTTCGCCATCACTGCTCTATGCTGTGGTACTAGATAAGGATGTCCCCTTTCCCTGATGCTGTTTATTTTAGTTATAGGGTTGTTGGCAAGTGTCATTAGAGAAGATAAACTAATTTGTGGTATAGGGACTAAAAATAGGGTTAAGATTAGTTTGTTTGCAGATGATACTTTATTAACAATAGAAAACTCATTAAGTGTTATGGATAGAATAAAATCACACTTAAAAGAATGTGGAGAGAGAACCAATTTACAGATAAATTGGTATAAATAACAGATTACAGTGTTTTCCCGAAAATAAGACAAGTTCTTATATTAATTTGTGCTCCAAAAAACTCATTAGGGCTTATTTTCAGGGGATGTTTTATTTTTTTCATGTACAACGATCTACGTTTATTGAAATACAGTCATGTCATCTTCTGGTTGCTGCACAATGGCGGAGGGTGGGGTTTCACTTAACTGGGGCTTATTTTTGGGGCATGGCTTATATTATGAGCATCCTGAAAAATCAGGGCTTATTTTCAGGTTAGGTCTTATTTTCAGGGAAACAGGGTAATTAATTAGTTAGAAAAAAGTATATTAGGATTTGAAAATATATTCCATTGAATTTAGAAAAATTAAAAGAGGATTTTTAAAAATAAATGAAGCATGAAATAAAAATAAGTTAGGTGATTATAGGAAAATTGGATTTTCATGGTTCGGTAGAATAGTGGTGAGTAAAATGAAGATTTTACCCAGAATAATTTTTTTAATTTATGATGTTATTAATAAAGATAACTGAAAAGGAGTTAAAAACTGACAAAATACGATCAATAAATTTTGTAGTGAAAATAAAATCATTCAATTGGAAGGGACCTATAAGACCATCAAGTCCAGCCTCCTGTTCAATGCAGAAATCCAAATCAAAGCTGATCTGACAGATGAGGGTTAATAAGAAAAGATGGTATAAAATTCAAAAAGTAGGAGGATCGGGACCCTCCTAATTTAAAGTTATATTATGTTGCCAATCAATTAAGATATATGGTGAATAAATTAATATGGTTGAATATTAAATCACAAGAATTCTATTTAAGTCCTGAGAATATTTTTTATACAACATAATGGTGAGAAAAATTGAAAACCCCTTTCTTAAAAATACATTGTTAATTTGGAACACATATATTTCTCCATTATGCCTGGTGGTAGAATTGCAGAAAATTCCATTAAACTTGAGGAGAACTGTGGGGAATTTATTAAGAGAAAAATAAGTCACTAAGATAAAAGATTGGTTGGAAAAATGGGAGAATAAAGAGGAAATAAAATAAGTATTAGTAATGGAGAGAGTTATCTTGCTTTAATCTTATATAATTAGAGCAGTGGACAAAATATTTGGGTAAGAAAAAATGTTGAATGTTGGGAACTAATGAGATTTGAAGAGATGGTATTATGAAAAAAAGTGTAGATGAAAATAAAAGGTGTCATAAGCAAAATGTATACATATTCGAAGTAGCGGATCAACAAGATTCTCTTGAATCATTATGGAAATATGATTTGAGAGATGAAAAAAGTACTGGGAGCTGTGAAAAAATATGGGATGTAGAAAATTGAAATCTATGTCTATAAGGATAAAGGAAGATTTTTATGAATTAGTTTGAAGATGGTATAAAATTAAATCAAATAAATATGAATTATTCTAAGTTGTGTTGGAAGGGATGCCAGAACATTGGTGCCTATTTTTATATGTGGTGGGAATGTGAGAACATATTGAAAGTTTGGCAGTTGGTTTTTAAGGAAATGAAAGAATTTATTAATCAAAATTTAGAAATACCCTAAAGTAGCACTTTTATTAACATTTTATAAGGAATAATGTAGCTGGTCAATTAAAGAATTAATTTCAGATTTAATAATAGTGGCAAGATTAATGGTTGCTAGGAACTGGAAAATAAAGTACGATTTTCAATTAAATGTAGAAAGAAGTATGGAATATAGCTATCAATCGCAAATTAACATGCAGTATTAAAGTAAAGAAGGGATTAATTAAAAACTAGTTTTATAGGTATTTGGGGAGAATTTATTGATTATGTATTAATAAAATGGAAGGGATGTGCATCTTCACAAAAGTCATTACAATCTTGGAAGGGGAATGGGGCTCCATAAAGGGAGGAGAAATTGATAATATCTCCAGTGGCCCCAGTGAGGTGGGAGGCACTTTTTGTATGGTTGTTTTGATGTTTTGTGTTGTTAGTTTTTTAAAAAAAGGTTTGTGTGAATGGTAAACCACTTCTGAGTAGTCTGTACCTGAAATACTCTGAAAAGGGTCTCCATAAGTTAGAATGGCACATGCTTATTAATTTATGTTATGTCTATTAATTTATGTTATGTTTATGTTAACATTAAAAAGCATCCCAAGGGAGGATATTATGTCTAACTCATTATAGCAAGCTAATCTACATATAAGCTTAATGTATTTGCTGATGCTAAATGGTTTGTTTGGCTCATCTCTAGGAAAAGTAAAAGGTAGAGGCCGAATACGACCTGAAGTTGAGGAAGAATTGGGAAATGCTCGACCATCCGCTCCAAGCACATTGTTTGATTTCCTGGAGTCTAAAATGGGTACTCTTGCAGTAGAAGGTATGTAGAAAGGAGAGAGGTGTTTTTTTTCATTTGTTTGTTTTATAAGAGCATAATTTTCTCTTTTTTTAGGTATGCATTTTTTAAATTTCTTGCTATTTCTTTTCTTATTATCTAATTTTGAAAGTTTAAAAATAGAAAAAATAAAAACTAATAATCTTTCATCTCCCACTGCTGTATTTCATGGAAGAGATCTGATGAATCCATTGGTCCAGCCTTGATAGGGTTCTTGAAACTGATGTCTTTTCTAGGGCCTCCCCTAGAAAAGGAAAGGGTCTGCAAAAAGAAATGGTTTTAATGGTTTGCAAAAATTAAAATAAATTTTAAGTTTGGCTGAAGTAAAAGAGGCTTGATTTCATGAAAATCTTGTTTAGCAATGGAAGTTCCCAATGATTTATTGTCATTCTGTTGAAACTGGGAATGAGTAAAAATTAGCAAGGATCACTCCTTTGCTATAAGGAAATTCAGTGTGTTTGTGTCACTGTGTTAAATGTGTGATTTCTGATGGCCTGGCACTAAAAAAAAAAGAAAAAGAAGAAGAAGGGATGGGGAGAGGGAAGACATACACTGAAGTAGCAACTTAAGCAAGAAGTAGAATATGGAGGAAAAGAGTACCTGTACCCCATTGTGAAGAGGAAGAATGTTACACCTGACTGCCAGAGTTCTAGCCACTATTTTTTTAGAGGTCTTCCTCCTCCCTCACAGTAAGTCTGCAGATGATGGGCCTAGGTGGTCAGATTTAAGTGCTTATAGCAGCAGAATGGGCTCACACACCCCACCTATGTCTTAGAAGAATATTCTGCCCAGTAGAACAACCATTGATGTATAGATGTAGAAGGGCAATTTTTTCAGCTTTTCACAAGGAGCAGAACTGCTTTGTTGCATTCTTATGGCCTTCTGGTCTACCCTGGCCTTCGACCATTTTCCAAATGAACTGGGAGCTATGAGCTCCCCCACCTGGTTCAGCAGATGCTGCCTGTAACCCCCATTGAGATAAGGGCCCATCATGATCGCTTTGGTGATGGTTTCTTTCTGCAGGCAGTATCAAGTATGCAGTAATTCTGTCTAGGTCACGGCAGTGACAACAACAGGATGCACTCATAAGCATCTGCTTAGTTTTACTTCTTATGGCCATATGGAAAAGGGAGCAGTATTGTAGTGTTAGCAGAGTTTTGCATATAGCTAAGTGGGGAGCGGAGACTAGGAAAATACAGTGGTGCCTCGACTTATGAACACCCCTACTTATGACCATTTCGAGTTACGACCAGCTCCGGCCGCAAAATTTTGCTTCGACTTGCGGCCGGAGCTTCAACTTGCAAACAGAAAAGGGCAGGGGGAAAAGGTGGGAAATTCAAACCGTTGGTGGCAAAGAGGCTGCTTCTTTGTAGCTCTTTCGCCCCAACGGTTAGGAAAAGGGATGCAGTGGCGGGGGGAGGCGGAGGCGGCGGCCCAGCGCCGGGAGGCTGAGCCTGGCTGGGATGGTCCCGGCCAGGCTCAGCCTCCCGGCGCTGGGTCCCCGGGATGGTCCGGCCGCTCGCCTCCCGGCGGCGGCGGTGGCAGCAGCAGGGACTCAGCACCAGGAGGCTGAGCCTGGCCGGGATGGTCCGGCCGCTTGCCTCCCGGCGGAGGCGGCATCAGCGGAGACCCAGCACCAGGAGGCTGAGCCTGGCCAGGATGGTCTGGCCGCTCGCCTCCTGGCAGCGGCAGCGGCGGTGGCAGCGAAGACCCAGTGCGGCCAGGCTCAGCCTCCCGGCGCTGAGTCCCTGCTGCCAGGGGAGGCGAGCGGCCGGACTATCCCGGGGACCCAGCACTGGGAGGCTGGGCCTGGCCGGGATGGTCCGGCCGCTCACCCCGGCCTTGCCCTCCGCCATGGCTGGCCCCGCCGGGGAGTGAGTGCGATCAGAGGAGGCTTCAGACTGGTAAGGTAAGGTGCTGCTTTTTTATTTTTTTAAACTGTTCTGGGTGGCTTTTGCAGGGTGGGTTTGGGCTGGGGGTGTTATGTTTCTGTGCTGTGTTGTTTTGTTTGGTGATTATTATTTTTTTGCAGTCCCAGTGTGGGACTTGCTCCAATGTTTATTTTTGGGTTTTGTTTTTTGCAGCCCCAGTGCGTTCCTATGGGGCTTGCAGTGTTTTATTTTTATTTTGTATTTTTTTAAAATGCTGGAACGGATTAATCGCGTTCCCATGCATTTCAATGGGAAATGGTGCTTCGACTTATGACCATTTCGACTTACGTCCATCTTCTGGAACGGATTATGGTCGTAAGTTGAGGCACCACTGTAATCATAGCAGATCTGTTTTTCAGGAAATGTTGTCTCGTTCCTTTGTTGTGATTTGTCCAGGATCCCCAGTTGGAGGAGACTGAGGGACCTGACTGGGACTTTGAGACACAGTGGAGAAATATTCACAGTATGTTCGAGTTCCATGTGTTATTGAAACAGACTGTGACCAGTAAAGTTATTTCTCTGTATTTCCTATCACTGTAGTTCCTCCTCATGGGCGCCAAGTGTGAGACCAGAGGTATGAGAGATGAACTCATTCTTTGTGCCTAGAATCTCAATTACTGTTTCCTTTTGTGAGATTTATATATTAGTTACGACGCATTCAAACACACTGTATGCTGTACTTTGGTGTGGATACATGGGTGGAGCTATCACTAATGTGAAAATGGCTGCATCCACTTCTCATTGAATTCGGCAGGCAGAAAAATTCCCACCTCAGCCTGTTACTGGTGTAAAAGTATACCACCATGAGAGGCATGGCTCTGGTCAGAAGAATGTACATTCTTAACACAGGTGTGATCTCCCCATCTCCCATCCTTATGCTGCCCACATGTTATCCATTCTGTCACCAAATTTTTGCTGGCAAAACATTACACTTGCTATTCTTGTGCCTTATATTTTGGTGATGTAGCTTGCATTTTGCCATTATATTCTGAATATTATGAACCTGTTAATAGATTTTGAGCAAAGAATTACACCCAGAAAGAGATAAGCAGCATATATTTTGTTTAAATGACAAGAAAGAGAGAAACTCACATGGACTTTGTCGAGGAATCTGACTGCTTTGTGTCTGTGAAAGAAGCTTTTCTGTTGATATTTAACCCTACATAGATATAACATGCTAATTTTCATCAATAAATGTTAATACCAGTTGTTTTCTTTGTTTGAAATTTGTAGTAAAACTTTAAACATTATTTTTAGGTGAGGTTTGATAGAGCGGCAACTTCTCTTTTCCTACTGACCTTTAGAGTGGTTGGAAGTCAATTGGTAAAGGATCTAATTTTTTAAAAGTTACAGTCATAAACCAAAGAGAACTTTGCATGACACTTCAGAAAAGTCCAGAATACAACATTTTTTTATTCCTAATATCCTTGGGATTCTGATATTTGATTATAACAAATGTGACTTTACTTTATTGTCGGTAAATTTAAACTAGTTTCATGAAATGAGAGGCTTTTATTTTTGTTAAGTGTGTAGCATCTCCTATATCAAACTGTAGTTTCACTGTGTCCACAGTTGAGTTGTGAGTGATATCAATCTTCAATTTCTTGTAGAGCTTTTGTCAAATAGTAAAATGGAATATGTACACTTAGTAGAAAAATGTCTAAAGACAGGGGGATGGCCACATTATTTCCTTTGTGTAATGCTGAAGGTTTAATGTGCGTGGTGACAGTAATTACCTGCCTAAGTTTGCACTCTCATTTCAAAAATCCATTCTGATAGTCTGGTGGTAGTATGGAAAATCTATGATATATGGAGGCTGATTTTTCTGAATAATTGGATGATTGAGTGGAGTTGTGTATCTTATAATACAGACCAATTATTGGCACTTCAGGATTATATGGCTGAATTCCTGTTGCTTAGCTATTGCACACTATTTGTAACTTTTTAAATTGTTCATAGCTGGCAAATAAAAAGTTCCTACAACAATTTTTCGGAGAGTGCATGTGCACTGGCTTAGTGCAAGGTCATGTCATGCATGTGACTTACTCAAAAATTCCAGCGGAACATCTTTGTCTTCCAGTTAGGAACAGACTGAAAGTTATGGATTGTTATATGCTATGCAACATTTCAGTTTATATATAATACCCTGTTTCCCCGAAAACAAGACCTAACCTGAAAATAAGCCCTGTATGATTTTTCATGATGCTCCTAATATAAGCCCTACACCCCAAATAAGCCCGAGTTAAGTGAAACCCCACCCTCCACCATTGTGCAGCAACCAGAAGAAGATGACATGACTGTATTTGAATAAATGTAGATTGTTGTGCATAAAAAAAATTAAAACATCCCTTGAAAATAAGCCCTAATGCGTTTTTTGGAGCAACAATTAATATAAGACCCTGTCTTATTTTCGGGAAACACAGTAGGTTTACTACATAACTAACTATTGTTTCAATACAGAATTTAAATGTGATTGCCTTGGTATTTGTGAACTGTGATGATTGGAAGGATAGTGGGAATTGTAGTCAAAGAAAATGGAGACTGTTAGGTTCTGTGTAACATGATTTTAAAGCATTGGAATGTGTTAGGCCGTGAGACTGTTTTTCAGAATTACTGCCTGCCTGGTACAGAGAGAACTGAGATAAGCACAAGGACACAGAGAGAGGCCCGAGAAGACCAAACACGCATACCGGCTAATTGGGAGCGAGATAACGCACCTGTGGACTTCATGAGAATTCTGGGTGGAGAGTTGTGTTAAGCCTCTTTGAAGTTAATTGGTTTACAGCTATTGTGTGTCAAAAGAAGGAGGTCCTAGACGTAAAAAAGATGGATGATGGGATGTGTTTGTAGCTTCAAATGGATCAAGTTAAGTGTTGGAATGCTTACAGAATGTAGCAAGGAAAATCAGTTTGTCTTTTTAAAACAAGAAGAAGGAGGGGGGAATAGCCCACCTTGGAAGCTACAATGATTACTTAGCTTAGTTTTTAGTATTTCTTATTTTAATAAGAAATAGCAGCTTTATTTAACCATTGTAATCTTTGGATATGTTTATGCTAATGCTTTTGCAAACAACTGTTTTCTATGAATCTTTATTTTCTTAATAAAAACAAATATAACCTTAACTGAGGGCTAGTCTGTTGAACAGCAGGGTTACACCTAGATCTAGTAGATTGGAAGAAGGTCACTAACTTGCTACCACGAGTGGTCCTACCTTGCAGAGCTGTTGTGTGTTCTGAAGAAGCAAAAAGCCCATGCTCAAGTGCTTTGAGAATAAGCAAAGTTTTCTTTTAAGGTCAGGCTTGTCCATGGGTCATATGCTACGCACTTTTGAAGCCTAAGAGGACCAACCTCAGTGATACAGGTGGTAGTTTTGCGCCCACAGTGGCTCCCTGTCCAACCTCATACTCTCTTTAGGGAGAGGTGAGCTTGACATGAAACAGTATCAGATATTTTGGGGACTAATATAAGCATGAGGTTTTTGTTCTTGTTGAATTTCTCCTTCAGTAATTCTGGACAACACTCAGAAACATTACATTGGTTTGCTACAGTGTAGCATTGAAAGTGTGGAGGGTTCTCATTCTGTGGTGCTTTCTTGATATGAAGACTTTATTCTAGACTGCAGTATTGCAATATCATGCACAATGTGACAGTTGCAAGATAGTAATCTGAATTTTTTGATAGATGTTCTCTATTCAGGCTATGACCATGATTGTATTGGGGCACGACACTCTTGCATGATTGGTACTACTGCCTTGCTTAGAAGATTCTCTATAGTTCCAGACACAAAAGGCTATATGATACAACAGAATTTAGTTGGCAGTTCCACTATCCTCCCATGAGCTGATATAAAAATCAGCAGCACCAACAAGGATGCCTTCTCTCTTTTGTCTATCTGGTTAGGTCCACCTGTGCTTACAGTGCTTTTTCACTTCCCTAGTGTCATATATTGGCCTTTCTATTTAGAATGGAATTTGATCAGCTGGTAAATGCAAAACAAATAAATAAAAATGTTTATGGTTTAATGTATCGTTAAGTAAAATATTACAAGATAATAAAGACATTTTATTTGATCTGATTATGCTTGAAAGAACTGGTTCTGTTTCCCTTTGAAGGATTTGGTTTTGGACTTGCTGAAGAATTTGAAGTTTTCAAAAAAGATAGCCATATTGGTCTGTGTTTTTTTTATTATTATTAACCATTTTATTTCAGACTAGGGATAGGGTAAAGAGTAAAAGGGGTAAAGGGATAAAAAGGGGAGAAGGAGAACATACAATATACTGTCATAAAATATTGTTATTCACGTTACAATGTCTCATCAATTTTCGGTCTTTCTATAGTTTGATTGCCCTTCTAGACCTCTTAGTTTAGTTCTATGTTTATCCATTTCTATCTACTGACTCAAACCGTTTATATACGTAGTAAATCCCATCATTCAGTTGCCTTTTGTATTGGACAGTCTTTCAACACTTCCAATAAAATGTCTCTGCTACTTCCCAAATCTTCTCCAAGAGCTCCTCTTGTTTCAGTATCTCCAATTCCTTCCAGTTCTTACCACAGAGAATTCTGGCTGCTGTGACTATATGTATAACTAGGTAGCCCTTTGTTTTATCTATGTTGTCAGGTATAATGTTCAGTAAAAACAATCCTGGGTTTAATGGAATATTAAAAAGCAATATGTCTTGTAACAAAGTATGCACTACTATCCAGTACTGCTTCGCCTCTGTACAAGTCCACCACATGTGGTAAAAACCTCCCTCTTGTGCTTTACACTTCCAACAGACATTTGACATTTCTGTATAAATCTTTGATTTTTTTTAGTCATATACCACCTATAAAATGTCTTATATATGTTCTCCTTAAAATTTACCAATTTTGTGAGCTTTATATTATTTTTCCATATTTGCAAACAATGATCAATGTCAATATGTCCTATATTTTGTGCCCACTTGATCATACATTCTTTTACAATCTCAACTTGCATTTTAGTTTCAAGCAAATAATTATACAGCATCTTAATTACTTTCTCATTTGAGCCCAACAAAGGTTTATCAAATACTGTTAGTTCTGTATAGAAGCCCTCTATTTTATCTTTTATGTACCTGGATTCCATCTGTGCTCTAGGCCAGGGGTCCCCAACCCCCGGTCCGCGGCCCAGTACCGGTCCGTGGGCTTCCTTGAACTGGGCCGCGGACACGGATCTCCGCCCCCTGCCCGCCCGCCCGGTGGGCGTGTTGCGCTTGTGGGTGGGTGTGTTGCGCTTGCGGGTGGGTGTGTTGCGCTTGCGGGTAGAGACACACCCCTCTGCGAGCGTGACATGCCCACCCACGAGCGCAGGGGTGCCCCCCCCCGCACATGGAGCCTGCCCCCCCAAGTGGTCCGCGGTCCGAAAACGGTTGGGGACCGCTGCTCTAGGCCACCAGTCTAAATATATATTTTGCACCTCTAACTCTTCTTTGGACCTTAAATCACAATCCTTTTAAAATAAACCTTGATATCTTAAAAATTTCGTTTCTATCCTAAGATTGGGTTGTGTAAAGGCCTCTATAGGTGATGCCCAAGTTGGTATATTTTGGTATATCTCCTGTACAATTTTTTTCTAAGTCCATAGTAGTGCTCTTCTTATCATGTGAGTATTGAAACTTTTATGTTCTTTATATTTTTATACCATAAAAAAGCATGCCATCCTAACTGCAGATCATGTCCTTCTAAATTAAGTAGCCTATCATTATCTAGGGTTATCCATGCCTTTATCTAAACTAATACACAGGCTCTATGATATAACATCCAATCCAGAAGACCCAAACCTGCTCTTTGTTTGGTATCTTGCATTGCTTTGATTTTGATTCTTGGTTTTTTACCTTGCCAGATGAATCTCATGATTATCTTATTAAGTTCTTGGAAGAAAGACTGTTTTAATATCACTGGAATTGTCTGGAATAAAAATAAAATTTTGGGTAGAATATTCATTTTGATAGTTGCTATTCTTCCCATCAACGACAGCTATAGTTTTTTTGTTTTCTTTTGATTTATTTTCATTCCTGCCATGTCACCAAAATTCGTCAGCGTCTCCATCAAATCATCAATTGAATCCACTGGATCCTCCAATATAATAACTAGGTCATCCGCAAAAGCTTTCAGCCTGAAAACTTGCCCCCTTACTTTTAACCCTTTTATTTCCTTTTTATATCTGATTTGATCAGTTAATATTTCTAGGGTGAGAATAAATAATAGTGAAGAAAGTGGGCACCCCTGTCTTGTTCCGTTTTGTTTTTGTATTTCTTTTGGCAATTCTCCTTTAATTCTAACTTTTGCCTTTTGCAGGGTATAAATTGCTTTAATTAATTTCAAAAATCTTTCTCCTGCTTGCAATACTTCCAGTTCCTGTAGTATAAAATTCCAATTCAGGTTATCAAAAGCTTTCTCTGCATCTACAAATATCATCACCATTTGCTTCTCCGGATGAGCTTCATAATATTCCAAAGTGTTTAGAATTATCCTCATATTGTTCTTCATCTGTCTCTTTGGGAGGAAACCTGATTGATCTTGGTGTATTGTCTGTATTAAGATTCTTTTCAGTCTAGTTCCCAAGACAGTTGCATAAATTTTATAGTCTACATTTAACAATGAAATCGGTCTGTAATTTTCAATTTCTTTGCCATCCGTGTTTTCCTTAAGTATTAGAGAGATTGTAGCTTCAGACTACGTTGGTGGTATTTCTCCGTTTTCTTCGATAAATTCCAGGAGTTTCTTATATGGTTTAAGCAATACATCTTCCAATTCTTTATAATATTCCGCTGGAAGACCATCTGGACCTGGCAATTTCCCTTTTTTTCTTCTTCTTTTTTTTTTTTTTTTTGCTTTTTAATAGCTTCTACAATTTCTTTGAATGTAATAGGATTGTTTAAAGAATGCATTTGATCTTTGGTCAGTTTCATTTTATTATATTTCTGTAAATATTCTTTCTGGGACTCCTTATCTACTTCCTTTTTATTATAAAAAATTTGATAGAAGTCCTCTACAATCTTCTTTATTTCTTTTTGTCTAAATTTTTCCAACCCTGATCAATCTTTTAGTGTTTTTATTGTTGTCTTCTCCTTCTGTTTTCTTAGTTTATATGCTAGCCACCTACCTGGTTTGTTTGCGTTTTCAAAAAAGTTTTGTTTTGCAAATTTAAGTTTCTTTGTAGTTTCCTCAGTAAGCAATATATTTACCTGATGTTGTACTGACTTTATCTTCTCCTTCAGCTCTGTATTTGATTAATTTTGTTTCATTTGTAATTCATCTGCAGCTATTCTATTTTCCAAAATCTGGTATTTCTTCTGTCTTTCTCTTTTTTGTTTTGCTGCAAATCTTATGGCTGCCCCAGTCTAAAGAATGCCTTACTTGCCTCCCAAACCATCGTCATTGGTGTTTCTGGCCTCATGTTCTGTTAGAAGAAAAATTCCATGCCTTCTTTTATTAAACCCCTCATTCTTTAAATGTAAACTATTGAGGCTCCAGTAAAATTCTGTTGTTTTGCTTCCCAATTGTAATGAAATAGGATTATGATCAGCAAATGTATAGGGTAAAATGTCTATTTGTTCCATTTCCTTCATTAGGCTTGTTGAGATCCAACATGCATCAATTCTTGACCACAATTTCTGTCTATTGGAGCAGAAAGTATAAACTTTTGTATTTGGATATCATGTCCTCCAGAGATTAGGCATCCTTCAGTCTTGAGAGACTATGGTAACGTGCTCCAAATGGAGGATTTGGAACAGCGTCTAGTGTGGCTGAGAAGGCCAATTCGAGAGTGACAATCCCTTCCACACTGAAGACAAATACAGTCTGTCCCCTGTCCAGCTCCCTGATTTTGCTGCTTTCGGGACTGCCTCTTTGCCTCGGCCTGCTGGACAAGGGTCTCTTCATATTGGGAGAGGCCGTGATGCACCGCCTGTCTCTAGGCTGAATGCTCAGATGTCAAGGTTTCCCATCTGTTGAGGTCCATTCCTAAGGCCTTCAGATCCCACTTGCAGATATCCTTGTATCACAGCTGTGGTCTCCCTCTGGGGCGATTTCCCTGCACTAATTCTCCATACAGGAGATCTTTTGGAATCCAACCATCAGCCATTCTCACGACATACCCAAGCCAACGTAGACATTGCTGTTTCAGTAATGTATACATGCTAAAAATTCCAGCTTGTTCTAGGACTACTCTATTTGGAACTTTGTCCTGCCAGGTGATACCAAAAATGCGTCAGAGACAACGCATATGGAATGTGTTCAGCTTCCTCTCCTGCCATGCACGAAGGGTCCAGGACTCACTGCAGTACAGGAGTGTGCTCAGGACACAGGCTCTATAGACCTGGATCTTGGTATATGCCGTCAGCTTCTTATTGAGCCATACCCTCTTTGTGAGTCTAGAGAACATGGTAGCTGCTTTGCCAATGCGTATATCCAGCTCGACATCTAGGGAGAGAGTGTCAGAGATGGTTGAGCCAAGGTACACAAAGTCATGAACAACCTCCAATTCTTGCGTGGAGATGGTAATAGAGGGAGGTGAGTCCACGCCCTGGCCCATGACTTGTGTTTTCTTCAGGCTGATTGTTAATCCAGGCCTTGCTAAAACGATTCATGAGTTGTTGGAGGTCTTCAGCAGAATGGGCAACAACAGCTGCATCATCGATGAAGAGGAAGTCCCGCATGCATTTCAGCTGGACTTTGGTCTTCGCTCTCAATCTAGAGAGATTAAAGAGCTTTCCATCTGATCTAGTCCGGAGATAGACACCTTCTGCTGCAGTTCCAAAGGCGTGCTTCAGCATGAAAGCAAAAAAGATCCCAAACAGGGTTGGCGCGAGGACACAGCCCTGTTTCACTCTGCTTCGGATGTCAAAGGGATCTGATGTTGAGCCATCAAAAACTACAGTGCCCTTCATTTCCTCATGAAAAATCCTGATGATATTAAGGAGTCGAGGTGGACGTCCAATCTTGGGAAGTATTTTAAAAAGGCCGTCCCTGCTAACCAAATCAAAGGCCTTTCTGAGATCTATGAAGGCCACAAAGAGTGACTGTTGTTGTTCCCTACATTTCTCCTGCAACTGAGGGAAAATACCATGTCGATGGTGGATCTATTAGCTTGAAATCCACACTGTGATTCTGGATAGACTCTGTCTGCAAGGACCTGGAGTCTCTTCAGCACAACACGGGCAAGGAGCTTCCCTACAACACTGAGAAGAGAGATGCCACGGTAGTTATTGCAGTCGCCCCTATCTCCTTTGTTCTTATACAATGTGACAATGTTTACATTCTTCATGTCCTGTGGTACTCCACCTTCTCTCCAGCAAAGACAAAATATTTCATACAGCTCGGTGGTGATGATCTCTTTACAGTACTTCAGCGGGGATGTTATCCTTTCCAGGTGCCTTGCCGGAGGCGAGGGAATCCAAGGCCGCTTTTATTTCTGCTAAAGTTGGTTCACTGTCCAACTCTTCCAAGACAGGCAGGCACTCAATGTTTTTTAGTGCCTCTTCGGTTACTACATTCTCTCTGGAATATAGCTCAGAGTAGCTATATTCCATCTGCTGTGCTCGGTCCTGGATGATCACGCCTGTAGCAGACTTCAAAGGAGCAGATTTCTTCTGTATTGGACCTAAAGCCTGTTTGATACCTTCATACATTCCCTTGATGTTACCTGTGTCCGCTGCTGTCTGTATCTAAGAGCAGAGCTGAAGCCAATAATTGTTGGAACATCTCCTGGCAGCCTGTTCGACTTTGCTACAAGCAACTCGAAGAGCCTGCAAGTTGTACTCACTAGGACAGGGTTTGTATGCTTCTAGAGGTCTCCTCGTATCCTCAATGGCTGGCATCAACTCCTCCGAGTGGGCTTCGAACCAGTCTGCTGTCTTTTTGGTCTTCTTGCCAAATGTGGACAAGGCGGTGCTATAAACAGCGTTCTTGAAATGTTCCCATCGTTCAGGTGCATTTGCATTTGCATCAGCCGGGCCTGGGAGGGTTTCCTCAAGCGCTTGGGCAAATTCCTCCACTTTTCTTTGATCGCGAGTCTTGCTGATGTCAATACGTGGTCTTCCTTCCTTTTTCCTTCTTCCCTTGCAAGCCTAAAAATCCACAATGCTAGAAAAAAACCCTCACCAAATAAAATGTCCTCCCAAACACAGCCCACCTTCTGCCTCTGCTTCCTCAGCAGGAAAACGGCTTAGAGCTTCTGCTAGCACTCATTTAGCTAAAACCCTGCCCCCTCAGACCATGCAGTCAAGGATGAACTAGAGACAAGGAACTGAGAGATAAAAATGGTAGTAAAAGCCGTCTAAATGTCTAAACAAATCAAGTTTCTCTCAGTAAATGTGAAAGGGCTCAACTCACCCCAAAAAAGAAGAAAAATATTTAATAAACTCTTCAAAGCGAAGGTAGATATCATATTTATACAAGAGACCCATATCAAAGAAAAGGATAAAAAATTGTTAGAAAACCCAAAATTGGGTAAAATTTTCATAGCTTCAACAAAAGAAAAAAGGAGTAGCTATGTATATTAAAAAAAGAGCTGGACCCGAAATTGGTTTTTGCCTCAGAGGATGGGAGAGTACTGATGGTGGAAATCTCTATGGAGGGAGACAAAATATTATTGGTGAATATATATGCACCAAATGAAGCCCAATACAAATTTTACCTTCAACTGAAGAATCGTTTAATACAAAGCGCAGAACAGAAGATATTTTGACAGATACACTAAATGATAGACTGGATAATAATAAATGGAAACCTCTTTATACCTGGATGAAATCTACACCAATTTAAATAGAATAGATTAGATTAATATTATGTTAGAGACTATAAGACAAGATTAAATGAATGGAACATATTGTAATAAATCACTCTGGTTGCAACAGATAGAAAAGTAGAAAAAATACAATAAAAATATTTATTTAAAAAAAGAAGGCGTCATCCGGCTACACAGAAGACAAAGGAGTCTATGGATAAGCCTGTACCAATGGCTCCAACTGCGGATTGACCTCGACAGGAGGCAGTATGCCTCAATATCTTATCCGGGGATGAGGATGTCACTCTCCCCCAGCCTGACACTGCGCCATCCCCACAATTCAGTCACTCTCCTGACTGGGGGAATGCCTCATCCAAGGTTACTGCACTGGCGCAGACAAGCCCACAATCTACACCCGGCTCCGTCTCAGGCCATACTTCAGTGTTGGCACCGGAATCGATTCAAGGTGATCTTCCTAGAAAGAAGACACAGAAGACGCATCATATTGAACCTTCGAGAGAAACAGACGGCTACCAGCACCGTGCCGCATAGCGCACAACTTTTGATCCTGAAATCCAGTACCGACTTTGCAGCTATAAGAGGGTGTGTCTATACAATCACTCTGTGTACTACAAGCCCGAAGACTATGAGCTGGACCCTATTATTATCTGAGGTCATACAAGCCAGACCCACAATACCAGCGGCGCCACTATTATCAAGCCTAAGTCACCTTCTCCATCACCCTCACCCCCTTGATACCGGGTGCACGCCGAACACTACCCATCTTCTGAAGGTGACTTAAAAGCCATACCACCACCATCAATACCAGAAGAGGCCCTTAACAACTGATCAGGAGACCGCTCATACTCAAGCGAAATGTCCACGGCAACCAACATCGATACCAACTCGTCCATCCCGAACCCATACTGTATCACAGGGTCAATCCTGAGCTTTACAAATCACATACCATGGACAGTCACCACCGGAGCCGATCCCTCCACACAAACCTAAGAAGACAAAAGGAAAATACCATTTATTGGCTCAGATAGAACCATCTGATCACCCTGTGGTCTCAACTAGACGAGAGCTGTCTCCTTCACCTGAACAAATTCTGATCTCCTTCGACACCAACGATTCTGCTGTCGAGAGAGATTCTCCTCCAAACATTCCCGCCCCAGATTCCGATGTCACAGAGAACCATCCTATGTCTCCTTCGGAGGATTTCACATCTTATTTGCAGTTAATACTCTGGATTGCGAAAGTAATGGATATGGTGGTCAACCAACCGGTGTTGGAAGAGGTGGACAAGGTCTACGAAGACATCACCCAGGATCAGAATCCACCACTTTGTTTGGCCTTTATTTCATCCTTCCTTAAGCTTATTAGAGAGTCTTGGAGCAAGCCATCTTTGACCCCACAGATCCCCAGAAGGGTTGAAAATTTATATAAGACAGCTACAACGACACCTTCCTCTCTAAGCACCCGCTACCTAATTCTTTAATAGTAGATGCTACACAGAACAGAGCTAGAAATTGTTCTGTATCTACCCTAGATAACAAAGAAGTTAGATGTCATTGGACGCTGGAACTACTCCCTTGCTTCTTTTATTCTGAGAGTGGTAAATTACACCACTGCCATAGGTTCATACCACCGTCACCCGTGGAATAAGGCACTGCCTGCTCTTGAAGCAGCACTGGAAGACGTGGGGGCCTGTGGCCTCTCTTGTCATCAGGAGGCCCTAGCTTTTGCATGCCGAGAGAATCACAGCATGCCACATAGTGGATGCTGCTTCTAAACAAATAGCTACAGCCATCACATTGTGTCGCCATGCATGGTTGAGATCAGCAGGCATATCTGACAGTTCTCTATCCAGAATTGAGGACTTACCTTTCGACAGCATCGGTCTTTTTGATGAGAAAACTGACGAGATTCTGGATAACCTGCTGAAACTAAGAAAAACAGCACAGTCATATAACACCCAGCAATACAGGGCATGCAACACATGGCACCATCCATATACTTACCAGCAGTATAGGCCTCCTCAAGACTGCCAGCGACCACAAGCCTCCAATATTTCATCTGTCTCCTTCTGTCAACAGACAGTGAGACAACGTCCCCAGCAGTTCACCCGCCAACCTGACAGAAAGACAAGGCAGAATCTTTGACTTTCTCCACATATCAACCATGGATGTTTACACAACCCGTCTAGCCCCATTCTTCACACCTGGTGACACATCACCTCAGACTCCTGTGTCCTTACCATCATTGCCAGGGGCTATGCCATCAAATTCGACACCATCTCACCAACCGGGATTTTCAAGACTACAAACCCCTCCCCCTCATTGGAGGAGGAGATATGCTCCCTACTACAGAAGGATACCATCTCAGAAGTACATCACACAGACGTGGCCTTCGGGTTCTATTCCTGATACTTTGCGGTCTCAAAGAAGGAGGGCTATCTTTGTCCCATCTTGAGCTGGAGCCTAGAAGAGGACAGGAGGGCGGAGTCAGGAGTGCAGTGAGAGACAGTTGGTAACTGAGAGAGAAGGTTTTAGAGAGTTTTATGTGAGAGATTGGAAAGTTGGTGTGGTATAGTTGGTGTATGAATTAAAGAATAGATAAAAGATAGAAGTGAAATAAATAGACAGTCATCTAATAGTATTCCAGTGATTCACAGTGATTTATATGAAAAGTACTACCAATAAAGAAGCGTGTCTAATATCCAAGTAATGAGTGCAACACAATACAACATCTATTAAAATACTTATGTGATTCAACAAATAAACAATAAATAAGCAGTTATCTTTGACAACACGTGTCCAGGCAGCATTATTGGTAAAGTGTGGATAAAGATCCACTGGTGGCAGTTGGTGTAAGGAGAATAAAGAACGTCGTGCCCAAAGGTGGGACCTGGGTTTGAGAGAAACAAACTAGGGACACTGGGGGTGCGCGACAGATACCATCTCAGAAGTACATCACACAGATGTGGCCTTCGGGTTCTATTCCTGATACTTTGCGGTCTCAAAGAAGGAGGGCTATCTTTGTCCCATCTTGGATCTCTGCCACCTCAATTTGTACATCAACCCTCAACGATTCCACATGGCCACCTTGGACAACAGTATCCAGCTACTCCAGCATGGCGATTGGTTCACTGTTATAGATCTAAAGGACGCATACTTCCATATAAACATACGTCCAGACCATTGCAGATTTCTCAGGTTCTCGTTCAGAGGGGTAACGTACGAGTTCAAAGCCCTTCTATTCGGAATATCAACAGCCCCATGGGTATTTACGAAATGCCTTGCACCTGTAGCTGCATATCTCCGCCTCCAAGGCGTCACCATCTTCCCATATTTGGATGACTGGCTTCTGGTATCTTCATCCCAAGCCAAAGCAGAGCAAGACATCAAACACACTCTGTCCCTGCTATCCAACTTGGGGCTCCAAGTCAATTTCTCCAAAACCACACTTCGGCCAACCCAACAAGTCACCTATATAGGAGCTGTCCTCGACTCAATTCAAGGCTGTGCCTTTTTACCACAAGAGAGACAGGCGGGTCTCCGCTCTCTGCTACAGTTCTTCCTGCCACGTGCGCTTGTCACTGTCCACCTGGCACAGCGTCTCTTAGGCCTCATGGTTTCTACTATGGCAGTCGTCCAGCGTGCTTGCATCAAGATGCGGTCTCTACAGGCTTGGTACCTTACTTTCTTCAACTCCTTGATCCATCCTCTGTCCAAGTTGCTCATGGTGTTGGAAGAGCTGGCATCCCAACTGACATGGTGGTGCAACACTCACAATCTCATTATCGGCAGACCATTCGGCCTTCTCAGTCTGTCCATGCAAGTCACCACAGATGCAAGCCCAACAGGCTGGATGGCCCACTGCAATGATGCGACCATACACAGCCTGTGGACCCCTTCAGAAGCGAGGTTACTTATCAACCACCTGCTTCAGGTTACTTCATTCACCTGAAGCAGCCAATTGTCTTACCTACGCTCTTCCCTTCACCTACATCGGATTTGGAACATTCCTTGCATTCCTTAGATGTCAGACGTCGCCTAGCTTATTATGTTTCATGTTCAGCCTCTTTTCGTAATTCCAAAAAGCTTTTCATCAGCTGTCATGGTCACTCTAGAGGTTCCCCAGTCACTTCTCAGACGATATCCAAATGGATTGTATCCATGATTTGTTTGGCATACGAACTCACCCAGACACCTTTACCACATTCTGTACAGGCTCACTTGACCAGGGCCATGGCAACATGTACGGCATTTGAGGTGTTGATCTGACTGACATTTGATCTGACTGACATTACTACACCGTCTACATTTTCAATCCACTATCGGCTGGATGTCCATGCCAAGGCTGATGCCTCATTTGGCTGCACTGTACTGGTTTCTGCTTTATCGTGATGTCCCACCTCCTGGTAAGTGAGCTTGCTAGTCACCCATTAGTGTGCATTTGCAGAGACCACGAAGAAGAAAGAGAGGTTACTTACCTGTAACTCTGGTTCTTCGAGTGGTCACCTGTGAATTCACACATCCCACCCATCCTCCCCTCTTTCTATCATGTATGCTTCTTGCATGCTGGGCAGTGGCGGACTGTTCTTTGGAACTGAGGCACTCGGTGCCATGGGTGGGACCAAGTGAGATGTGAGGGAGGTCCTAACAACATGTGTTTTAAGGTCTAGAATATTCCAAGGTTCTCTGCGCAAGCACTAAAACCCATTAGTGTGAATTCACAGATGATCACTCGAAGAACCAGAGTTGCAGGTAAGTAATCTCTCTTTTTAAAAGTAAAGCCCTAGCAGCAGAGGGAAAAACTATGGATTTGGAGAGGAATACTCCAAGCAGATTCTCATTTTCTTCCCCCCCCCCCGTGTGTTCAGCAGAAAAAAATGCAAATCAGCCCACCCCAAACCCATAACATTCATGCGTTTTTGTCCACTGTAGTTGCACCCTTAGCCGTTTTGTAGCAGATTGTTCTTCTTCGTGGTCTCTGTGAATGCACACTAATGGGTTAATCTGCACCTGCTCAGAGCAGCCTCGGAACCTTCCAGAGCTCAAGCACTTGGTGCCGGGACCTCCCACATGCTGGCTATAACTCCGCCCCGGGCACTGAGTGCCTCAGTTCCTTTCTTGCTGTGGCTGCAGCAGCTTCATTTGGAACTTCCACGTATTGCAAAAACCTCTTACCTTATCTACTTTGGACCTCCCTGGCTTTGTTTTGGACCGTCGACCATTCTTCTTCACTGTGAGGCTTTACCTGGAAGAATATAAACGGACTGTTTGTTATATTATCCAGTTGCGGAATTTATGGCCTCACCGGGCCTCTTCAAGAGGTGCGAGGTCTGCTCTAACAAGATTCTCCTCTCTGACGGGCATTCTCGGTGTTTGTTTTGCCTCGGGGAGGAGCATCAACCGGCTTTATGTACCTTCTGCAAAAGCTTTACCAAGCCGACCTTGAAATTAAGGCTTCAACGCCTCCGCTCCTTTCTTTGGGAGAAGTCCCTCTCTCTGTCCCAGGGAACCCTGATGAATCCCCCACAGGCTCAACAACAGCCCTTAGTAGCAGGTTCTCCATCTGCCTCTAAGACTCAGAAAGGGGCTAAAATGGCAGCCAAGCCCAAAACTTCTTCCTCGGGCTCGAGGTCAACAGGGGCGATATCGACACCTAAACCACCCTCGGAGTTAATTTCGAAAAAGAAGAAAAAGACTCCTAAAACAGTGTAAGCGGCAGATGCATCGACACCGATGCTGGAGACATCCCGGCGACATTTGGTGTGCCTTAGCTTGCCCTCGGGTGATGAGGAGGCGCCGGTGTCAGAGGCCCCACCATCCCCTTGTGTCAGTGACTATCCTGACTGGGGTAACACCTCGGTAGAAGTTGTACAATTGGCGCAGGCTACCCCATGTTCCTCGCTGGGCTCAGTGCTGCAGCAACCTTCCATTTCGCTGCTGGAATCTATTCAGGTGGAGGCGCCTAAAAAGAGGACCCACAAGACTAGGCATTTGGAGCCGCCTGCGCAGCCTGACCCATATGACCATCAGTTGGTGCCAGCACGTCATCCTGCCCGATATAGCAGATGGCATTATTACAATTGCCCACCGTATTTTGGATCGCAAGAGTTCGGGCCCGATTCACGGTTCTATCCTGGGGCCTATAGCTATGATCCGTACCGTCGATATCAGCAGTACCGGCCCTATTCACTGTCTCCCTCTCCGTCCCCCCATCGACATCGAAGGGAGGATGACTATGCTGCCGATGCCAACAGAGATTACTCTCTTCTGCCTCCACCTCGACCCTGTAAGAGGCATTTGCCTCTAGACCTCGCTGCCGCTGGGAGTGCTAAGCGGCCGTCTCGGCTGGTGTCGGACCCGGAGGGCAGATAGCCGGACCCAGACCACACGCCTTTCTGCTAAGGTGGATGCGGGCACACTGCGAGCCCGGGTCGAGGGGGGAGCTTATCACACTTCATCTGGCATCGGACACTACTCCCCCTCAGTGGATCAGGACGCTTTGGACTCAGATTCTCTGGTGTCTGAGGGCGAGGAAGACTCACCCCCCAATATTCCCACACCGGTATCGGATGTTGCAGAAAACCATCCTCCTTCGCCATCTGAAGATTACTCCTCTTACTCTAAACTTATCCTTCACATTGCGAAGGTCCTCGAGCTCAATGTCGAGCAACCTGCATCAAAGAAAACAGACAAAGTTTATGAAGACATAACCCAAGACCAGTCTCCCCCTCTCAGGCTCAGCTTCATAACATCATTGTTGGAGCTCATGAGGGAGTCCTGGGTGAAACCGTCCTCCTCCTATCAAATCCCCAGGAGGGTGGAAAACCTATATAAGACCTATGGTGAGAACACTGACTTCCTCCTGAAACACCCACTACCGAACTCCTTTGTGGTGGACACCACTCAAAACAGGGCTTGAAATCACTCAGTGTCTTCACCCAATAATAAGGAGGGGCGTAAACTGGACATCATTGGCCTCAGGATGTATTTGTTGGCTTCCTTTGTGTCCGTGGGATTTTACTCTGGATATTTCACCATCTCAAAGAAGGACGGGGGGCTCCGCCCCATCCTCAACCTCTGCAACCTGAACTGGTATATTACTCCTAGGTGGTTTCGTATGGTCTCTCTGGAGGTTCTCCGTTGGAGGAGTAACATATGATTTCAAGGCCCTTCCCTTTGGATTGTCTACTGCATCTCAAGTATTCACCAAATGTATGGCCCCTGTGGTAGCACATTTACGTCTTCAAGGTGTCACGGTGTTCCCCTATTCAAATGACTGGTTGCTGGTAGCGCAGTCCGAATTGCAGGCAGAGAGGCATACGGCACTAACTTTATCTCTGCTGTCGACCCTAGGCCTGAAGGTCAACTTGGAAAAGTCAACACTTCACCCGACTCAGCGAGTGGCTTATATCGGCGCAACCCTAGATGCCCTGTTGGGTCGAGCCTCTCTCCCCTTAGACAGGATCTGAAAGATCGAGTCCATGCTACACCTTTTTTGCCCAAATGCGTGGGTACCAGCCTCCCAGGTTCAGCGACTACTTGGCCTCATGGCACCCACCACAGCTGTGGTGCAGCATGCCTGCCTGTAAATGAGGTCACTTCAGGCGTGGTTCCTCTCGCTGTTTTCAGTGGTACTGGAAGTGATTATATTGAAGGAGAGTGGGATTTGTAGTCTGAGGAAAATGGAGTCTGTTAGGTTCAAAGTGGAATGAGTTGAAGGCTCTGGAATGCAGTAAAGGCTGGGAGATTGTTTTTCCTAATTTACAGCTAGGCTGGTACAGAGTGAATCCTGATAAGGGTTCAAGGACGACAGAGGCCAGTGTGAAGACTCAACACATTTCCAATCTAATTGGGAAAAAGATAACGCACCTGCATCTCCATGAGAATTGGGGGTGGAGAGTGGTGTTCCGCCTCTTGGAAGTTAATTGGTGTACAGCTATGAAGAACGAGGTCCAAGGAATGTAGAAAAGATGGAGGAGAGGAGGTGTTGGAGGCTTCTCTTAGCTTATGCCAAGCTGGGAGGAATTCATGATGGATTGTGTTATGTAGCTGAATGTTTACAGAATGTAGAATGGTAAGAAGAAGGAGGGGTGGGAATAGCTCACCACAGCTTAGATCTTAGTGTTTCTTATTTTTAATAAGAAATAACAGCTTTATTTAACTATCGTAACTTTTGAACATGTTATTATGCTACTGCTTATGCAAACAAATGTTTCTATGAATCTATATTTTCTTAATAAAAATTAATTATAAAAATGTCAATTGAGGACTAGTCTCTTGGATCAGCAAGGTTAGACTAAATCCAGAGGAGTGGAAAGGTCACTAACTAGCTACTACAGAGAAGTCCTATCTAACTGAGCTGTTGTGAGTTCTAAGGAATCACAAAGCCCATGTTTAAGTACTTGTGAAGTACTGAGTAAACTGAAGTGTTCTTTAATGGTCTGGCTTCTCCAAGGCACAGATGCTATGCACTATTGAGGCTTGAGGACTTACCTCGGTACAAAGTGGTAGATTTGGGGCCTAAGAGACTCCCAGACTGAATGCCATACTCTCCTTAGGGAGATTTGGTCATCACACTGGATCCTCCAACCAGGTATCTACACGTCACACCTGAGCTGGCCGCTCAGTTGACTTGGTGGAGTTGTCTTTCAAACCTACTGATAGGAAGACCCTTTGGCTAGCTGTCTCTGTTCAAATAACCACAAATAACCCCGACGGGCTCAGGTGCTCACATGTTCTCTCATATGATCCATGGCCTCTGGTCATCACAAGAAAAGCACCTGCACATCAACCAGCTGGAACGTCTGGCAGTTATCAAGGCATTTTGAGCGTTCGAGAGCCTCCTGGCTGGTCAGGTGGTCCTGGTCGCGACAGACAACATGACAGCAGTGTTCTACATCAACAAGCAGGGGGGCACCCACTCACTCCACCTGCTTTATCTTGCTGTCAACCTCTGGGAGTGGTGCTTCGTGTGCCACATTTACCTAGTAGCAGTCCATGTGGCAGGCGAGGGAAATGCTCAGGCAGACCACCTCAGCAGGCTCCAGTCCTGTTCCCATGAGTGGGCCCTGGATGACACCATTTTCCAACGGCTTTGCCATCGCTGTAGCACCCCACAGCTGGACGTCTTTGCAGCTCAGGACAACAAGAAATGCAAGTCCTACTGTTCCAGGGAGGGTCTAGGTCACCGCTCCCTGGGGGATGCCTTTATGGTGAGCTGGAAGGCACGCCTGCTCTACATGTTCCCTCCTATCCCACTCTTACTGAGGACCATCGTAACGATCTGGCAGGACAATGCAGATGCCATCCTCATAGCCCCCTGGTGGCCCCACCAACCTCGGCGCTCCAAGATAGAGCATTGGATTTCGTCAGGCTAGCACTTCTTCCCCACCTGTTGACCTGGGACCAGGGCAAGGTCTTCCACCCGGACCTGCAGTCTCTTCATCTCACGGCGTGGAGGCTTCCCCATCTATAGCTAAGGTTCTCAGTCTGGCACATAAGTGCTCCACCTCCCTGACATATGCCTATAAGTGGAAAGCTTTCTGTAAGTTTGTGATGTCCCATCATTTACCAGTTAGTCCAACATCCCTCGACAGTCCTGCAGTTTCTACTTCACTTGTTTCGCCGTGGTCTCTCCCAATCGACTCTAAAGGTTTATACGGTGGCTATAGTGGCCCATCAGCCACCTTCCTCTCAGGCAGCTGCACTCTTTCAACACCCTACCCTGAAGCAATTTTTGCGAGGGGTAAGGAACATGTGCCCAGCCTACAGGCCTCTCACGCCACAGTGGTCACTCCAGCTGGTCCTTAGTAGGCTTATGAAGCCTCCTTTTGAACCATCAAGTTTTTCAGCATCAGACCATCTTTTGACCTTGAAGACCACCTTTTTTCTCGCAGTTACCTTGGCTCGAAGGGCAGGGGAGATAGCTGCCTTAAGGATGGACCCTCCATTCCTCCAGTTTCACCCTGACAAGGTGACCCTATACCTGGACCTCTCCTCCCTACCTAAGGTATCATCTTATTTTCATTTAAGTCAGCCAGTTGTGCTGCCCACCTTTTTCCCAGCACTTACCTCACCGCTGGAGAGAGCGTTGCACTCCTTAGACGTTAAGTGGGCTCTCTCTTATTATGTTCATCAAACTGCCACCTTCCACACTTCAAAAAGACTCTTTGTGGCCTTCCATGGCCCCTCTAGAGGGGCACCAGCCACCTCTCAGACCATCTCCAGGTGGATTGTGGTGATCATACACCTTGCCTACGACCTGGCTCAAACTAAACAACAACAACAAAGCAGGGTACTCATTTTACTGATCTTGGAAGGATGGAAGGCTGAGTGAACATTGACGTGGCTACCTGGGATTGAACCCTGGGTCATAAGCAGAGTTTTGGCTGCAGTACAGCCGTTTAACTACTGTGCCACAAGGCTCAGCAAATGGCTAGACAAGAAGAAGACATTTCCTGGTGTTTTCTGCATCACCATTTGAAAACCAATGGGTATGTGAGGAAAGTGGCATAAGAGAGCATCTAGGTGGAAAAACTGAGGTTTGGTTAGATTCTTAGCAGGATGGAATGTTTTGTAGATCGATGAGTTTTATGTATTTGTTGCTTTCACTGTGTAGAAAATTGTTTTTGGGAAGTTGATTTGAAGACAGCAAATGAGTAAAAGAATGAGTAAATGCTGAGATTTGTTGTCTGTGGAAAGTTAATCTACTGTAGCTAAGTCACCTGATCACTATAAATAGAAAAACTTGATTAGTTGTCATGGTATAAGTTAGTCACAAGACTCTATATGGTATACACTGTTTTAGCAGTCTGCATGTACCTAAAATATGTTTTCAGTCTTCTTTTTGAATTAAACATCCTGGAATTTTGAAATGTTTAAAGGTATAACATCGTGACAAAGGACCACCTATGTCTTTGCCAGTTTCATAATAATGAAACTAACCCTTTTCGGCAACTCTGTTCTAGCTTTGTGAGATAACATTAATTTCAAAGTAATCTTTTTATGTTGATCTGAGTTCATATCAAATTAAAGTTTAAGAAAACTTAAATTTAACATGGGTTCATGTTAAATTAAAATTTGAGAATTCCTTGCAGTATCAATCTTAATTTTTTTTTATCCCTTCAAGCGGCATTCTTGTTATGGTAAAGGTGGGTTGGGCAAACTGCATCCTGCATACAGCTCCCCATGGGCATTTTTCCAATCCCTGGGGACTCCCTATAGTCACCTTGAAAGGAAAAATACTACAGTGTGTTTTTTTCACCAAAATAAGGCCACAGGAGCAGTGGTTTTCTGCTTCTGGGCCTTGGGTGGAGGTCCTTATTGACTCCTCCCTGCTTAAATAAGCCCCATGGCACTTCCTGTTCTATTTTTCTTTTTAAAAACATGTGTGGTGCCAGTGAGAAGACTGGGCTTTTTAATTTGGCTCTTCATTTCTTTTCCAATCCTTAGGAAAAATAGTATGGGGGAGGTTCTTGTGTGCTGAAAGATATTCTGGGATCTGAAAATAGCTTGTTATTAAAAACTGACAAAGGGTATTACATAGTGTATACACAAAGCTTTTGGTGTGTAATTGGCAACTGTTATGTCTCTGAGAATGGGATGGGGCAGCCATGTTGTTCTGTGGCAGCAAAACCAACAGACAGCCTTGTGACATTTTAAAAAAAATAAAAAGCTTTATTTGACCTAAGCTTTCATGGATTATAGTGAACTGCATAAGTTGCTGCCATTGTTTGTATGTTGTATGATAGTTGCATAGTTTCCGGTAGCATGTAACTAGAAGAAAAAGTGTGTATGTCTGTATATATGTGTGTGTGTGTGCCTGTGCATGTGTGTGTGTGTGTCTAGGGGCTCTAGAAGCTTTTTCTCCTCAAGTGAAATGTGAAAACTAGATGTGTTTAATGCACATTCTATGCATTTGCAACATATATTTTGCATCCTTTTCTTGATGTTTTTACAAACCCATCATAGAGCCCTTTGGACCCCAAACTGACAAAACATGTAGAAATTACTACATCCTCAGACTGTTGTACCAACAGAGTACAGAATTCAGTGTTATGAGTAAGGCAGGGTTCTTCTTCGTGGCCTCTGTGAATGCACACAAATGGGTTGTTCTGCACCTGCGCTGAACGTCTCGGAAGACTCTGGAGCTTAAAAGTAACAAATTAGTGGGATGTTCCCCCGTGGAGCACATGCTCCTCCCACCCAAGATTCCCTTCAGTTCCTTTTTTCCGCAGAGCTGATCGGACCTACGGAAGAATAGAGCAAGTTAGAGCGATTTTGAACAATTTATTCATTACTTCCTCTTCTAATCAAAACCAAATTGATATCTTCTTATTTTCCAATCAAGTAATCTACGTTCCCCTGTGAGTTATTCTATTTTTTGACCTTTCCCGTTTTTGGCTTCCCGCCCCCCCCCCCCCCAATCTTCAACCGTCATCCCTTCTGGTTTCCCGCTCTTTATGGCCTCGCCAGCCCCGTTTAAACGCTGTGTCGGCTGTTCAAACAAAATACCGCTATCTGACGGCCACGAGTGTTGTTTATTCTGTTTGGGCGAGCAGCACGCTACTCACCTGTGCGGCTTGTAAAAAGCTAACAAGGCCTGCACTGTAACTTAGGCTCCAGAGGCTGCGATCTTACCTTTGGGAGACGGCTATGAATCCTCCTTCAGAAGTGGCGAGATCACCAGCCCCATCAGTAGAGCGGCAGATTCAACCTCACCCATCTCCTGACCCGATGACTCTGTCTCCGAGATCTAAGGAGACTACCGAAAAGACAAGGCCGGTGTCTAAGCAAAAATCGGCATTGACGTCGAAAGCTCCAGCTCGATCACACGAGCTATCTAAGAAAAAGAAAGAAAAATCAGTTACCAAGAAGACTAAATGAGCCAAATCAGTACACATCGAGCCCCCACAGGTGACCTTGCCATCGCCAATTTTAGAGGAGTCATCTAGGGAGGCTCATGGCTTGACTTCTGAGAGAGACGAGTCACAACCAGCAATGGCTCAGGCCCCGGTGCTGACCGGGAGCCTTTCTCCTCATACTGGCCTTTCAATGGCTGAGGCACCAGCCAGCCAGGCCTCGGCCCATACTAGCCCTTCTTCAGGGCGGGCGATAGAGACTCTACTTTCGGGGTCAGAATCTTCCCATCACTCTCCCCGAAAACATTGGGAGAAGCGGAAGCATATTTCTCCACCTCAACCTATTCCTCCCTACGGAGAATACTACCATTATCCAGTGTATCCCCGGTACCACCATTTTGATATGGATGAGAGATTTCAATACTACAACCCGTATATGATGCATGCACATCATGACCGACCATATTACAAGGAACCAAAACGCGTTCGATATGCTTCACCATCTCGACATCAATATATTTTATCACCTTCTTCTTCGCCACGTCGACACCGCTATCGGTCTCAGCATACTGAATCGGCCATCCCCATACCTTTGGCTCCACCTCAACCAAACCGAAAGCGTTTGAAATCAACACTTCAGACCGAACATTCAAAACAATCTTGACATGTTTCTAAACAACAGCAATCAGTCCATACAACAACCACATTTGCCGGCCATCATCTTTCAACTGAAACGGAACCACATCCATCTCAATCTTCTCTCCGAGCCCAGCTCCCTTCCATACTACCTCAGGTACCCGTTGCTAGAGATCCATCGCCATCATCCTCTTCATCCTCTGCCAAAGGATCGAATCTGACTCATCACAGGAATCACCCGCCAACCTTCCCACCCCTCCCTCTGATGTTCATGATAATCATCCTTCGTCTCCTTCAGAAGATTTTACATCATATTCCCAATTCATATCCCGAATGGCTAAAGCTCTCCAACTCCACATCGAAGAGCCTCCTTCACCTGAGGCTGACCTCATTTTCGATGACATTAACCAGGAAAGGACGCCTCCACTCAGCCTAACCTTCATCAAGTCAATGTTAAAACTAACTAGAGAAGCATGGGACAAACCACCGTCCACAATGCAAATTTCAAGACGTACAGAAAATCTGTATAAGACTCATGGTTCAGACACTGAATTTTTGGCAAAACATCCTCTTCCAAATTCAATAATCGTGGAGTCCAACCAGTCCAGGGCACGGAATAAATTGTCAGTAGCCCCAACTAATAAGGAAGGAAGAAAAATTGATATTCTACACAGAAGGATTTAATCACTCCTATCCTTTCTCCTCAGAACTGCCAACTACCAAGCGGCGATGGGGGCTTACCAGCGCCAGCTTTGGAACAAAATTCTCCCTATCCTTGAGTCAGCACCTGAATCCATCAAGACTGAAATGATCAATGTCCATACCGAGGCCACTACGTTGGCAAAACAACAAAGAATTGCGGCTCGACATGCGGCTGACGCGGCATCGAAAACTTTGGTTTCCTCGATTGCACTCCGTCGACATGCATGGTTTAGATCCATTGGAATGTCTGACGATGCGAAGTCAAGGATAGAGGACCTTCCTTTTGACGGCACAGGCCTATTTAACCAAAAAACGGACAAGACTATGGAAAACTTACATAAAATTCGGAAAACTGCAAAATCATACACCAACCAACAGTATTTTCGATACCAACGACCTCAGTACAGACAAAATCAAGCCTATCTGCAATCATTTCAGCAACAACCGTATCATAGATATCAACCATATCGACAATTCAGATCACAGCCAGCGGACAAATCCTTTCAGGGTCCTCCACCATTGACATCATCCTTTCGGAATCAAGGCCAATCTTACCGACGCCAACGTTTTCGCAAACCCCAGAAAAAGGGTAAGCAATATCAGCAGTACCCATAAATTTCATATACCACTAAACCGTTTTCATTACCAATTTCAAACTAGATTAAAACCATTTTTTCGTTTTTTGCAAAATATTACTAATGACCAATGGGTCCTTTTTATTATTAAATTCGGCTATTTCATTGAATTTGAACCCCTTCCACCTATAGGAATAATCAGATCTACTCCATATTCTATGGCTCTTCAAGATGAAGTCTCATCTCTTCTTCAAAAACATGCTATAGTCAAAGTACCATCATCTGATCTGTACAATGGTTTCTATTCGAAATATTTCACTGTACCCAAGAAGGATGGAGGACTCCGTCCTATCCTTGATCTTAGACACCTCAACAAATTCATTCGACTCCGAAAATTTAGAATGTTGACCCTCGACACTATTATCTCGTTACTTTCACAGGGAGACTGGTTTGTTGTCATCGACCTACAGGACATCTATTTCCATATTTCAATCCATCCATCTCATCAAAGATTTCTCAGATTCCAATTCGACGATATCGTATACCAATTTTGCTCCCTACCATTCGGCCTTTCCACAGCACCGAGGGCTTTCACGAAGTGCATGGCACCAGTTGCAGCGTATCTCCGCCTACAAGGTATAAACATCTATCTTTACATAGACGACTGTCTGATAGTTGCGACATCGTACCACGACGCTATGAGAGCTACAACCATCACGCTCGACACACTTCAGAGCCTTGGACTCAAAGTGAACTATACGAAATCTCACCTCGAACCAACACAGACAGTCACTTACATTGGAGCCCTCTTCGACTCGCTGCAAGCCAGGGCTTTCATCCCTTTAGAAAGAATTACAAAGATAAAGAAGGCAATTCGACCCTTTCGATCCCGAGCTTCCATACCAGCCCAACATGTTCAACACCTCCTCGGGCTCATGGATTCTGCAACATCGGTGATCCAACATGCACGGCTCAAAATGAGGTCGCTCCAGTCATGGTATCTGTCGCTGTTCAATCCGATGGAAGACCACCCATCCATGAGATTGACGGTGACACCAGAGTTAGCCAAACAACTCACCTTGTGGACATCGATGCTGAACCTCCTGGTCGGATGACCCTTCATGTTCTTCCAGCCGACGGTGCAAGTCACCACCGACGCCAGCCCATCTGGATGGGGAGCACATTGTCTTCATCACAGAATACGTGGTCTATAGACAAAACAAGAACGACTATTCCACATCAATCATCTCGAGCTCGTAGCGATCATCAGAGCCTTCCATGCTTTCCTCCCAATCATCGAGGGTCGAGTTGTACAACTTGCAACGGACAATACAACTGCCCTATATTACATAAACAAGCAGGGAGGAACACATTCCTTATCCCTCCTGTACCTAGCCATCGACCTGTGGGAATGGTGTTATCAACATCACATCTTCCCTATTGCAGTGTACATTTCCACGGACGACAATTACTTGGCAGATCACCTCAGTCATATGACGTTGAGAACTCACGAGTGGTCCCTCAAGGGTGCCATCTTTGATCAACTTTCTTGTCAATGGGGAATACCGAACATCGATGTGTTCGCTTCACATGCGAATGCCAAATGCACTGTCTATCACTCTTGAGCCGGAGCAGACGAAAACTCCATCAGGGACGCGTTCATGACGGATTGGAACAGGGGATTACTTTACCTATTCCCACCGATACCACTCATTCAACGGACAATCATCCGCATTCGCCACTTCCAATCGAACGCGATCCTCATAGCTCCCTACTGGCCGAGGCAACCATGGTTTACTCACCTCAGGTCGATGTCAATGGACTTGTTTCGACTCCCTCCGGTTCCCGACCTCCTAACACAGGACAACGGGATGGTCTACCATCCAGACCTCCCATCGTTGAATTTGACAGCTTGGAGGATACTCTCGCCTTGAAGCGAGTCTTAGATTGAGCTAGAAAGCCTTCAACTCAACTCCTGTATGCAAATAAATGGAAAGCCTTTCTAAATTACACTGAAGCAAATAACTTACCTGCAATACTCGTCTCCTTGAAGACACTACTTACCTTCTTACTACATCTCTTTGAATTTGGACTTTCTCATTCCACTTTAAAGGTCTATATTTCAGCCATCGTTGCCCATCAACCAGATAATTCGAAATCAGCAAAACTTCTATCTCACCCTACTGTTAAAAAATTCCTCAAGGGACTCAATAACATTTGTCCACCACGCCAACATATTATACCCCAATGGTCACTACAAATTGTCCTTAATGCTCTCATGCGACCACCATTTGAACCCATGACATCTTCAAATCTTAAGTTACTTACTTTGAAGACATCTTTCCTAGTAGCTATAACATCTGCTAAACGAGCCAGTTAACTTGCCTCTCTTCGTTCTGATCCACCTTTTATTCAATTCCACCCAGATAAAGTGACTTTGTATTTTGATGTCTCCTTTCTACCTAAAATTGTATCGGAATTCCATCTAAACCAACCAATCATATTACCATCATTCTTTCCATCACCATCAACTCCTTTAGAGCGCATGCTCCACATGTTAGACATAAGACGCTCTCTTGCCTTTTACATTGACAGAACCAAGGCTTTCAGGAAAACCAACAGACTTTTCCTATGTTTTCATGGTCCTCATAAGGGAGGTCCAGCCTCTTCTCAATCCATTGCTAGATGGATTGTCCAAACCATTTCTTTGGCATACGAACTGTCAGGCAATCCACCTCCTGATCATCTGACTGCACATTCCACTGGAGCACTGTCAACATCTACTGCCTTCCAGCGTGGAATTGAGATACCTAACATCTGTTGTGTTGCAACGTGGTCTACCCCATCGACCTTTGTCAGGCACTACCACCTGGATGTGAGAGCACACAATGATGCTGGATTTCGCAGAGCTGTTTTGGCATCCTTCCTACCGTGACGTCCCACCATCTGGTAAGTGAAGCTTGCCAGTCACCCATTTGTGTGCATTCACAGAGGCCACAAAGAAGAAAAAGAGGTTACCTACCTGTGACCATAGTTCTTCTAGTGGTCCTCTGTGAATTCACACATCCCACCCATCCTCCCCTCTGTCCGTCACGGGTTATATTAAATGATTCATCTGCCCAGCGGACAAATCTTAGGAACTGAGGGGAATCTTGGGTGGGAGGAGCATGTGCTCCACAGGGGAACGTCCCACTAATTTGTTACTTTTAAGCTCTAGAGTCTTCCGAGACGTTCAGCGCAGGCGCAGAACAACCCATTTGTGTGAATTCACAGAGGACCACTAGAAGAACTATGGTTACAGGTAGGTAACCTCTTGATTTCCATTACCTAAAAATGTCAGAAATATGCAAGAATTTATGATCTTCAAATTGTTTAAATATGACAGATTAAACCAAAAAATATGGCTTTACAGTTTTTCTGAAATTAGCACCCAATTTTTAAAAACCCGTGCTTATGCACACATAAAAATTAAAAGGTTTATTCTTTTTCACTTCCACCTCTCAGTGGCCTTTGGTACCATCAACCACGGTATCCTTCTGGAAAGCTCTTTGGATTCTGGATCAGTGGCCTGGCTTTTTCCTGGGTCTGGTCCTTCCTGGTAGACCATCCTCAGAGAGTTCAACTTGGGGAGATTATCTCCACCCCTTGAACTCTCAATTGAGGACTTTCTCAAGGGTTGATCATCTCCCCGTTGCTGTTTAATATCTATAGGGGAAGGTCATCCAGAGATTTGGAGTGTTGTGTCACCAATATGCTGATGACACACAGCTCTATCTCTCCTTCCACGCTTCTGCAGTGGATGCCATCCCATCCCTTGACCACTCCCTGACTGCAGTACTGGAGTGGATGGGAGCCAACAGATATAGGCTGAAACCAGACAAGACGAAGGTCCTTCAGGTGGGTGCCCTGGCTGTCTGCAGATTGGGTGCCTCCCTTTCCTTTGGGGGTGCTACTCTATGAAGGATGAGGTTCATAGTTTGGGTGTCCTACTGGACCCAGCACGGTCTATTGACACTCAGATAGCGTCTGTCATCTGGTCTGCCTATTTCCATCTCAGGTGGATTGCCCAGCTGCATCCCTGTCTTGACACCGGGTCCCTCGCTATGTTGGTCCATGCACTGGTAATCTCACGATTAGACTACAACACTTTCTATGTGGGGCTGCCCATGAGACTGTCATAGAAGCTTAAACAGATCCAGAACATGGCAGCCAGATTATTGAGTGAAGTGAATAAATATTATCACATCATCCCAGTTGTGGCCACCTTACACTGTCGGTTTCCGTGCCAGCTTCAAGGTGATGGCTCTAACCTACAAAGCCCTAAAATGTTTGGGACCTACTTGGCAGAATACGTACTTCCAACAGGATCTGCCTGTCCTGCAAGAACATCTCAAGCCAGTTGACTGAGGATGCTAACCTCAAGAGAGGCCCAGAGAGAGAAGACAAGAAACTTGGCCTTCTCAGTGGTTGCTCCTCGGCTGTGGAATGAAGTCCCCCCTGCAATTCGTTTGGCCCCTTCACTTGGTGGTTTTTAAAAAAATCACTAAAAACCGTTAGTTAGGCAGGCATTCGAAAATGTTACACCTGTGAACTCAACTGAGCTTAGGTAGCCTATCTGATTAAGTCTGCCGTCTTAAATGTTTTAAATGCTTTGAATGTTTTATGTTAATGTATTTTATGCTTTGACTGTATTATTTATTATTATTATTATTATTATTTATTATTATTATTATTATTATTATTTGTTCTGTTGATTGTATTTTAGTCATGTGGGTTTATATGTAAACCACCCAGACGGGCCTTCAGCCAGATGGGTGGTATAAAAAGTAAGTAAGTAATGCTAGTACTGAAGGAATCAAATCATCATTTTGAGAATATAATAGTAATAGGTAAGGTAAAGGTTCCCCTTGACATTTAGTCCAGTCGTGTCTGACTCTAGGGCGCGGTGCTCATCCCCGTTTCCAAGCCATAGAGCCAGCGTTTGTCCGAAGACAGTTTCCGTGGTCATGTGGCCAGCGCGACTAGACATGGAACGCCGTTTCCTTCCCACCGAGGTGGTACCTATTTATCTACTCGCATTTTTACATGCTTTCGAACTGCTAGGTTGGCAGGAGCTGGGACAAGCGACGGGAGCTCACTCCATCGCGTGGATTCGCCTGACCTTGCAGCACAGAGGCTTCTGCGGTTTAACCTGCAGCGCCACCACGTCCCTTATAATAGTAATAACCTGGATTAATTTTTGTCCACATGCACATGGATGATCATGTGCATCTTGAGGTTATCAAAATCAAAATTCCTTCTGTTCTCCATCAGCATGTTCTTGTATCTGGGGAAACTGTTCAACATTATAACAGGCTGTAAGAACAATTTTGAAAAAAGTCAACTGGAGAAAATTCTGGTTTGAATCATCAAATTATGCTTTAAGTCCATTTAGAATGTTACTTATTTTGCAAAGTACTGAATAATCCAGATTAGATTGCAGCGTTCTTTGCACGTTGTCACTAATTTTTTCAACCACTTTCCCTTTTGCCTGCTTTAAATCACTCTATTTGTTTTACAATTTTTGGTGCATCACTAAATTCCGTTCTTACAGTTTCAATGCACATGATTGTTCTTGATAATCTACTGAGTTAGATTTTATATATGCCAAGATTCCAGCCAGGTTTTCAGAAAAGGAATCTTGCATAACCTTGATGGAGGAAGATTTACAACAAATTCTTTAACTATCCGCTGCAGGAAATAATAATTTATGGAATAATGCATAGTAGCATACAGCTAAGTTCCCCAGTGGATCATAACAGGTTGGGGAGGGAGAGCCAAATTAGGAGCAATTTCTTTGAACTTTTGTACTTGAAGTTGAGCTTTAATGAACAATTTTTTCCCATTTGAAATTATTTTATCTGCATCAGGATGGTTGCTTTGAATCTCTTCAGCCACTCTGTATAGACTATGTGCAAGGCATGTGATAGGGATCATTTTCGGATAAAGAAATTTAAATCTCTTGGCTGCTTTAGTCATGTATGGATGGTAGACATGGGCACTTCGTCATTGTTCCCCTGGAGAACCCTTCCCCAGAACCTTCCGGGCCACTTACTGGGCTCCGCACAGTGCTCAGCTCTGTTGTCGTCGTCATCGTGCCAATCACAGAAGCAGCCCAGCTGGTCCTTCTCTGCCTCTCTGCACAGCCAACCGTTAATTGGCTGAGCAGGGAGACTCCCTATCCTGCCTCTGCACTGCAGTGGTCGGCTCCACAGGGAAGGGCCAACCAGGCTGCTTCCACAGTTGGTGCAACAATGACGATGGAGCTGAGTGCTGCACGAAGCCTGGTAAGTGGGGGGTGGGATTGGTCCATATAATTCTCACCAGATTTCTCACAAACATGTTTTAACTTAATTATAAATTCAAATAAAGGTTACAGAAAAAAATGACATGTCATAGAAATCCTTGCCTTAGTTGTGACTGTTTCTTTCTTAGTTGTGGCTGTGTTGTGGCAAAGCCAAACAAATGGAAGAAAAAATTGGAGGATTTTTTAAAGAGAATATGTAGAACTGGGAGTTGACGCAAAATGGCAGAATAAAAAGCCTTGCCTCATAACGTAACATACATCAGCAGTTCTGCATGACAGCATTAAGCAGACCAACAAGAACATCTTCCACCTTCACTTGCATTAGGTGAAATTTTGAGAAAGCAAGCACATTTTTCCTGGACAGTTGTAACAAAACTTAATTTGACATTTTAAAGCAGGACATGCTGTTTTGGCACAGAGCTAGACATCTCAGCGATTATGGTAAATGTTGTAGAAAATGACTTGGAAAATGCTGCATTCTTTTACTTAACTGCAAGACAGGAGGGCTTTTTGTCTCCCACTAGGTAGTTTTAAGATGACAAACATTTCCCTTTTAAGCTGTCTGTCAGTCAATCATGTTATTCACTTCATTTCTGACCTTGAAACAATAATGGCAAACTAACCTCTTTCCCCTTAAAGGAAGTCACAGACATTCACTGGTTTGGAAGCATCGACCCATGATGATTAACACAATCAGTGTTTATTTAATTGATGGTAGCTTTCCAAATCCAAAATTACTGTCAGATAGAAATAGTCTGCTGTGACAGACTAGCAGAGTTATACCAGACTAAAGATTTGCCAGCCTCAAGGTAGATGATGTTTAAAATAACTCTGATAAATCTTTTCCTGTGTTCAGTCTGAATTAGTAGAATATGCTGGGGAGATCAGCCATATTAATTATTATATATGGTTGCAAGACACAAAGTGTTTTTTCTCATGTTAAGTACTGTCAAAGGTGAAAGATAAAGATGTGGAGTAGGACACTGGGATATTTCAACTGCCTAGTGGACTACTCTGTGAAGAGATTAATGCCCTTCAGTAAGAATGAACTTTTCCCGCCCCCAGCTAATATTTTTGTTTATAAACCATAGAATTGTTGTTGTTTAGTCATTAAGTCGTGTCCGACTCTTCGGCACCCCATGGACCAGAGCACGCCAGGCTCTCCTGTCTTCCACTGCCTCCCGGAGTTGGGTCAAATTCATGTTGGTAGCTTCGATGACACTGTCCAACCATCTCGTCCTCTGTCGTCCCCTTCTTCTCTTGCCCTCACACTTTCCCAACATCAGGGTCTTTTCCAGGGAGTCTTCTCTTCTCATGAGATGGCCAAAGTATTGAAGCCTCAGCTTCAGGATCTGTCCTTCCAGTGAGCACTCAGGGTTGATTTCCTTCAGAATGGATAGGTTTGTTCTCTTTGCAGTCCAGGGGACTCTCAAGAGTCTCCTCCATAACCACAGTTCAAAAGCATCAATTCTTCGGCGGTCAGCCTTCTTTATGGTCCAGCTCTCACTTCCATACATCGCTACTGGAAAAACCATAGCTTTGACTATGTGGACCTTTGTCGGCAAGGTGATGTCTCTGCTTTTTAAGATGCTGTGTAGGTTTGTCATCACTTTCCTCCCAAGAAGCAGGCGTCTTTGAATTTCGTGGCTGCTGTCCCCATCTGCAGTGATCATGGAGCCCAAGAAAGTAAAATCTGTCACTGCCTCCATATCTTCCCCTTCTATTTGCCAGGAGGTGATGGGACCAGTGGCCATGATCTTAGTTTTTTTGATGTTGAGCTTCAGACCATTTTTTGCACTCTCCTCTTTCACCCTCATTAAGAGGTTCTTTAATTCCTCCTCACTTTCTGCCATCAGAGTGGGATCATCTGCATATCTGAGGTTGTTGATATTTCTTCCGGCAATCTTAATTCCGTTTTGGGATTAATCCAGTCCTGCCTTTCGCATGATGTATTCTGCATAGAAGTTAAAGCAGGGAGACAATATACAGCCTTGTACTCCTTTCCCAATTTTGAACCAATCAGTTGTTCCATATCAAGTTCTAACTGTTGCTTCCTGTCTCACATAGAGATTTCTCAGGAGATAGATAAGGTGGTCAGGCACTCCCATTTCTTTAAGAACTTGCCATAGTTTGTTGTGGTCCACACATTCAAAGGCTTTTACATAGTCAATGAAGCAGAAGTAGATGTTTTTCTGGAACTCTCTGGCTTTCTCCATAATCCAGCTCATGTTAGCAATTTGGTCTCTAGTTCCTCTGCCCCTTCGAAATCCAGCTTGTACTTCTGGGAGTTCTCGGTGCACATACTGCTGAAGCCTACCTTGTAGGATTTTGAGCATAACCTTGCTAGCGTGAGAAACCATAGAATACAAGGGCCTAATCCTGCTAAAATTAAGTACCCTTTAGTCTTATTGAGGTCTAAAATACACCTCTGTGTATGCTTCCCATTGCATCCAGTGGGACCACTGCTTTTAACTTTGCACGGGTCATGGCCTGCCTAAAGGGTTAGCTTCTGTAGTTTTGTAGAAATTCTGGTTCATGACAATGGACGCTCATGGATAGTAATTTTGCTAACATAGTTTATGCCAACATATTACTAGCTCCATCCTTTTTAATTTTATATTATTTCTTTATTAAATTTATATACCTTTTTCATTTAAAAAGTGCTTATGGTATCTAATAATAATAGATAAATTTTTAAAATGTGAAAACAAATTAAAAGCAGTAAGCGTCACTCATCAGTTCTACCTACTTCAACAGACTAATTCAAAGGATTTGCAGGGTGTTCCAGAGCTATTAGTAGTATAGTCTATATAGTAGAATATTTCATTTCAGTGAGTTCTATAATTGTTTTATTTTTGTAATTGTTAAATTGTTTTTTAAATAGTGCTAATTGTTGCATTTGAAATGTTTATTGTTAACAAGTAGCAGGATAGATGTCTTTAAAATAAATACATGTTCAGAACCACAGTGTGAATTTAATTCTGGTACATTATTTCTGCACAATATGGATGGCTTCATTTGCTTCTTAATGTCCGAAAGCCTTAAACTGATTTTAAAAATAAAGCTGAGTTAAAAATTAAAATCTACACTAATAGATATTCTTTTTATTTTCAGAACCAAAGCTACAGCATCAGGGACAACACAGAGTGCCAAATAATGAACAAAATGTCATAAAACTGTATAACCATCAAAGACATGTCCCTCGAAATGAAAGTAGACAGCCAAGGAATGAGAAGCCTCCTCGTTTTCAGAGAGACAATCAAAATTCAAGGCATGCCACAGAGGGAAGTGGGTTGTTGAGATCCAGAGGGTCTGAAAGGCAAAATTCTTTAGGCCCTGACCAATGGGCGGAAGAGAGAAATAAGTGTGATATACTTTATCCTCTCAAAGATCCTGCATACTCCACAGCTGTTCACCCTTGTGGTGTTCATTTCAAGAAGAGAGACAACCCTGTTCCAAACAAACAAGGAAAAGTTACTTCACTCATGGAGATGAAAGAGAACTCTGTCGGTCAAGAGCCATCTGATAATGATAACCAGAAACAAGGAAGTAGAGAAAACCAGATACACCATCCTGACAATTTCTACGATAGGAGAACACTAATGCTAAGAAATGAAGCATTCAGCAGCTTGAAAAATGAACAGCACTTTGGTATGAACATAGATTACCAAAACTCTGCAAGAACTGATCGTTTTAGTTCTATACCAAATGGTGATTTGGAACATTTTCCAAAAGGAAGGAGAGTTGGACCCATCAAAATGCCTGCACCCAGTGTGGCCACATCATTTGATGTCAAAACATACTATGATATTGGTCCCAAAAAGAGATCTGGGCCCATCAAACCAGAAAATTTTTTGGAGCGATCCATTTCAGGAGAGTATGGGAAAATCTGGCAACCGGGGGATGAATGTTTTGCCCTTTACTGGGAAGACAACAAGGTATGTTCTGTATAAAACAGAAATGAATTAACTTCTTATTATATTGATGTGCCATCAAAATGTTACGCTGGTTGGTTGGGAGAAAAGAACAGTCACTTGACACTGGATTTGCAGTTTTCCTGTCCTGTTTCAAAAAATAGTTCTCTGATACTGAGATATATGGACATAAGAAATTTGTTAACATAATTTTAGTACTGCTTCCAAAATGAGCAATGGAGTTTTGGTAATCCTAATGTGCAGGTTAGAGGCAGTATTAGAATTCATATTATTAAGAATGTTCTGCTGTCTGAAGTTGTCTTCAAATACAGCTGTCAGCTCACTCGCTATAACTACAGATTTAATTACTTTAATTGATCTTTTCAACTTATTGGCATAACTTTTAGACATGAATTACCATAAGTCTGAATAATTACACAGTTGATAATAGGTAGAATCCAAGTACATTTTCCTTTTGACAGCAAAAATGGGTTTCCCCTCAAAGCAATTCTCCCTACCATGCCTTCAAAATATGCTATGGAGCAGAAGAGAGCGAAGTACAATGAGAATGAATCAAGAAGCTAATGTACCTGCAGTTGTTCTGTTTTTCAATTAACTGGGTATGCCTGTGGTTCTTTTTACCCCTTTCTGTTTATAGATTTCTTTTTATTATGATTTTTTAATTTATTTCAGTCATGTATATACCACCCCATTAGTGTACAGCACTATTCTGGGTGGTGTACTTCTAAAAACAGTGATATAACACAAAAATAGACCAAAAATAGATTTTGTTTTAAAATGGTACTTCTTCCTCCTAGTTTTATCGGGCAGAAATTGAAGCTCTTCATTCATCTGGGACAACTGCAGTTGTTAAATTCTGTGATTATGGAAACTATGAAGAGGTGTTACTAAGCAACATCAGGCCCATTCAAGCTGACAGCTGGGTATGTGATAATAAATTGCATACAAAGGAATAAAGTATATAGCTCTTATGAACAATGAGCCATATACAGATCATGCAGAATGTTTTTAAGTAAAAGCATGAAGAAAAGAATTCTAACACTGGTTAAGACCTCCCATATTGCATACCAATCCCTAACAATGTCTTAAAGAAGTATGTGATCTTACATTCATGTAGAAGAATATGTAAATTGTTTAGGAAACTAAATTCATTAATCCCTATCAAACTAATTTATATGAAAAATTGATATGGTTTTTAAATGTATTCTTATCAGATTAAGAGTTCTGATCAACAAACAGTTCTGTATGGTTTTGTTTTAGTTCAAGATGTGAATTCATAAAACTTGAATTCCAAAATTTTTGAAAAATATTAATGTGTTGCTAAAATTAGAACTGTTTCTACCATTGTTCTGATTGTTCTCCTTTTTACAAATATTACATGACTGAGCTGTATTAGGTAAACATAGTTGTGAAGACAAAAAATGTTTCACAAAGTATGCCATTTTAGAAAACCTTATTTGTTGAATTTGTGGGAAAGTTGTATGTTGATGAAATGAGGTAAACAAATCATGTGTGTGTATGTGTACGTTTGCATGTACATGTGCATGCATGTGCACGCATGCATATGAACCTTTCTTAAACTTCCTTGGTTATATCCAAAGAAATGCAAGAAAGGTTACATGAGCTGACATCACCTAATTGTTTCATTAATTGCTACTCACTTGCTGTTTCTCATAATACATCCAAGACTGTTTTTAGCCCTGTCACCATATCACAAGCGAGTTGTAGGAGGTAAGATGAGGAGAATCCCCTTATAAAGCAAACTTACTCAAATGCAGTTTAGCTACTTCCCATTGCCTTTTTAAACTTTATTTTAAGGAGCATATCTGCATAATTGGCTGCAGTGCCACTACCATTGTTAAGCATATATAGAAGAATGAACACTCAAATAGGCTTTTTTAATGTTGAACTCCCTTTGCATGAGTAGAAATTTTTTAAAACATCATTTTTAAAGTAGAAATTTTAGAAGTCCATTTCTAATAGAAATTTTAAAAATCCATTTCTGGGTGCTTATACAGCAGTTCAAGTAGTAGGTATGAGAACAATAGCTTCATATATTCTACTGACAATTCCTCAAGTTCTATTTTCATCAGACATTCTCTTGACATTTAGAGGCATTGATGCACAGTGTTTAACTTTTCATATAACCTTCTCCTTTCTCTTAATGGAAAGAACCTGTAACCTAGGAGCAAGGGAGGTAGAGGCATTGTCTGTCTTGTCTTTCACTCTCTTCCTTGTTCCTGTCTGTGGTTCAGATTCTCTCCTAGTTTCACCTGTCATATTTGTGACCAGTTTTCAGTTCTGGGAAAAGATCATTTAATTTTGTGATCTTGCTGGCAGAAACTGTCTTAGGGTTTTCAGTTGGCAAGTGTAAATAAAATATGGTAAAAAAAGTCATTTGACTGATGGGTTGGCAGATGAAACAAAAAGCTGTGGTAGCGTCTGAGATTCTGTGGCCAAATCTGGGATGTGTGGGTGTTGCCACAGTTTCTGCTGTGTCATCCCTTAGAGTCCTCTGTGTCGAACTTCTGGACAAGCAGGGGCTGGATGGAAAAGCTCCCATGTAGCACTGATGTAATGTTTGAGGCTTTGGATTCTACTACATGTGCTTTCTGCAGCATGTTGGGATAAAAAAACAGGAGAATTATGTTTCTCAGCCTTCAGCATCTTGGGTAGATTGAGAATCCCACAATGAAATACCCAGGGCTTCAGTCTGGGACATTGGAGAAGGTTCCAGGACACACTGTTGCAGGTGCACAAGACACCAAGGCTCTAGTCAGTAGCATTGATGTGACAGTTGTCATAACACGTTATGGGATATGAATCCAATGTACCTCTGGCCCACAGTCTGATTAGTATTTCAGACATCTAACTGAGGAATAAATATGAATAAATATGTCTGATTTCGAGTATAGGCAGTGAGGGGCTACTAGATCCAGCCAGTGCAAATTCTGTCATTTGTGTCAGTGTGCTAGTGAGTTTTTTTTGTTGGGAAGGTTAGTTTTCGTCATATTGTGAGCTTGGCGAGCTTACTACATGATGAGGTGCATCACTTGTCTGTGTCCTTTCTGTTTGCAGTGGCAGCATGCATACCAGTTCTGGCCACCATGCTTCATTGTGATACCATAGGCATGCTTTGTCTATAGGAACATGAAAAAATCTGGCAGGCAGGACTGGTGCAATAGCAATCACTTCAAGCAGAAGATGGAAGTACAAGGGCAGGAAAGGGAAAAGCAGAGATTCACTAGGTCCCTTGATGATTATCCCATGTCTGTCTTTTGAGAAACAGACATTTAGTCTTGGATGAGAAACTAGCATGCTCTCCCACAGTGATTTCAAGACTAGTAATTGTATATTGTACAGTGGAACCTCTACTTACAAACTTAATCCGTTTTGGAACGGTGGCCGTAAGTTGAAACGTTCGTAAGTAGAAGCACCATTTCCCATAGGAATGCATTGAAAACCTTTTAATCCGTTCCGGCCGAAGAAAAAAATACCAAAAAGAAAAAAAAAGGAAAGAAAATAAACAGAGCAAGTCCCACGCTGGGACTGCAAAAAAACAAAAAACAAAAAACAAACGAATCCAAAAATAAACATTGGAGCAAGTCCCACGCTGGGACTGCAAAAAAAAAAAAAAAAAAAAAAAAAAAAACACACACACACACACACACAGAAACATAACCCCCCCCCCAGCCCAAACCTACCCTCCAAAACCCACCCAGAACAACTTTTTTAAAAAGAAAAAGCAGCACCTTACCAGTACGAAGCCTCTGCGGAGGCTTCCCCGGCTTCCAAAGCACTGGTACCCCGGCCGCTTCTCCTTCCTATTCCTGCCGCACGCCCCGCCCAGGGCGTTTGGCGGCGCTTACTCATGAGTAGACCCGTGCCCTCTGCGGCGCTTACTCGTAAGTAGACCCACGCCTTCGGTGGCACTTACTCATGAGTAGACCCGCGCGGCGGGGGAGGCCTCCGAAGGCACCGATCGCGGCAGCGGGGGACCCCCGGGAGCTCTCCGATGGCGGTGGGGAAGCCCTGGGAGGCCTCCGAAGGCTGAGCCTCCCTTTTCCTAACCGTTGGGGCGAAAGAGCTACAAAGAAGCAGCCTCTTCGCCACCAACGGTTAGCAAATTTAAATTTCCCGCCCTTTTCCCCTGCCTTTTTCCGTTCGTACGTTGAAGCTCCGGCCGCAAGTAGAAGCAAAATTTTGCGGCCAGAGCTGTTCGTAAGTTGAAATGTTCGTAGGTAGGGACGTTCGTAAGTAGAGGTTCCACTGTATTTCAAAAAGCATGGCTGTTCCTACTCAATTATGCATAATGCAGATATGCATGATACATATTGTTAAACTGAGTATATGCAGCTCCTTTAACTAACATACTGTATACCTGCAGGAGTTTTTGGACTTTAATAATGCAAGTACATGAATTATGCTCTGGTTGTACTAGGCATCCACCATGTACTCTCCATAACATAACCAGTAGAAAAACTTTGATTTGAAGTATTCTCTTTTGCTGAATTTTGATACTGCATTTGGAATTCTACTTTGCAAATGATACTCTTGTCTTTTGCTTGAATAATTTAGAATTTAGGAATATCTATCTTGTTAACATAAGGACACACACCACCCCCCCCAATAAGTATTATGACTGTGCTGGGTAACCTGGCATGGTTCTAACTCACAGTTCTTCCCCATTATTGCTCATGTAATGTCAGTCAAAATAGTATCCATTACTAATGCCAAAGCAACTGATAAAAATTTAGGAACATAATATTACTATAGTATTTCAATTATATAGAAAGTAAATGAAAGGGCTATATGAATTCTGTATATTTCATAAAGCATTAAGTGTGAGAATTTTAATGAACTCATAAATATGCAGATCTTTTAGTTGAATATGTTGACAACAAAGAAGCTTGCGCTTTCCATTGTTCAAGGATTGTTTTAATGCTGCATTCAGCTGTAGATATGTACCCTTATATATGTAATATGCTATTGTGCTAAATGTAGCATAGAGGATAGAATAAAGATGTATGTTTGCCACAAATTAGCCCCCAAATTAAATGGTATCACAAGAATAAACCTTTTTTTTTTGCAGAATTTAAAATCAAAATCAAAAATTTGCACTGTTCAAAAATTTCACGCTATATTAAGACTGTATTGTAGAAATGTAAAATAAACAAGATAATTTAAACTTTAAAGTGGTATATGTTTTTCTCAAATTTCAGGAATACTTTTGTAACAAATGACTCCTTTAAGTGTCAGAATACAATTTCACCTTCAATACTACATTTTCTTCCCTCATACTTTTGTGTCGTTCATAATAATTTGTAGCATTTGGCTTTATCTGTAGAGCTAAGATTTTACCATCTTCTTTTAATATCAAATAATCATGTGCTATCAAGTCAATTCTGACTTATGGCAACCCTTTCGAGGGTTTCCCCATTTCCCATTCCCTTCTTCTGGGAGTGCCTTAGGAATGTGCAGCTTTCCCATGGCCACACAGGCTGGCTTTTCTCCCTGAGCTATCCAGCCAGCTTGTTCTAATATAGCTGTTCATAATTACTGTTTATCTTTCTACAGCACTACTAGTGTCTCAGAAGTATTGAAGTGCTATCAAGAGAAGGTGCTTTAGCAGTGAGCATCATTTTAACAAATATGTACCATCAGCCAAAGATGTAAAATCTTCCATCATCACAGAACACTTCAGACACTGACATGCTTGCCAAGGAAGTCCTCTTTATTGCAGAGGATTCTGGAGCATTTTTGAGAATGCACACAAATTTCATGCAAGACACTGGTGGGATCAGTTGGGTTTCTTCACTGCCTTGCAGAAGTTGAGTGTGCCCAGAGAAGAAAAGCATCCAACAGTATTGCTCAACATCATTCAAATCTAGTCATTTTAGACAATTCTAGACAATAAAAATTGCTGTCAATCCACATTATCATTATCTGTTATGATGTTATGTTCTGTCAAGTTGTTTGCAACGTATGATAAACCCTAATAAAGTTTTCAAAGTATGAGAGTTATTTAAAGTGAGATTTTATAATCCCCCCCCCCCAATGTTTTCTTGGTCAAACAGAGATTTGAACCTTGGTCTCCTGAGTCCTGGTCTCCTGCTCTGTCCACTCTACCACATCTCTCTTACTAGTATGCTCTAGTTTTACATTATTTGTAGTGTATTTGTAATGTCAGAAACCTGACATTAATGTTCCAGATAAAGCTGAATAATTTTTTCTACATGGGCATCAGGATATGTGCTTTTGTGTTCCCCCTCTCATTCCAGACAGGTAACCAGTTTATGTGTGTGTAAGCTGGAGAGTGTGAATCGCTCCAGAGTGGAGTAGGCAATGTGAATTACACTCCAGGATTTCATTACCCATCTCGTGAAGATCTTATACAGTAAAATATTATCAGTATACAAAATTGCGGTATAAGCAATGAATCATTAAAAATAAATGAATAAATAAAAATTAAATTTAACAATTAGCAGAACTAAATAGTTGGAGAGGGTTAAATAATTAGCTTCTGCCCTATAGAAAGGCATTTGAAAAGCCATAATACTAATACTCACCAATTAAGAGCAGCATTCTTAGTGAAGACAAGTGTTTCATTTTGAGTGTAATTGTATGAAACTAGAATCTGGATCAGATAGTGCAGAAAAATAGTACTGGAGTGCCGTAGTGTGGCCCTAATGTACTATCCAAGGGTTGCACATCCTTGTTAGGTTGTAACCTATTCTAGCAAGTACTTGTGTTATTGTTACTACTATAGTGCTACTTGTAACTTTCAAGGATTTATTAATGGTACAAAGGAAAACAATTTGATGCTGGCAGTTATTACTTATATCAGTTCTGAGAAAGAGGAGTTAGCCATAGCTCATTTGTTGTTCTATCATAGTGGTGGAGAATGTTTGACTGCAGCTCTCATCAGCCCTAGGCAGCATAGCTATTGATGAGGAATGAGTGAAGTTGCAGTTTAGCAACATTTGAAGGGTCAAATGTTCTCCTGACCATGTCTATAATGTGTTTTTTGGTAGGTCCTTGAAAGTTCTTTAACACTTGATATTCAGGTATACCTGAAAAATGTATATTTTGATACCTATAGATTTTTATGTTTGCAGATCATATATATTGTATATATAGACTTGGCTGAAAGATGTGACTGGCAGTGGCTTCTTGTGAATGTACAGCTAGAAGCCAGGATTACTCTGTTAAGCAAAATGAAATGGTTGATTGCATTGAATTCCATGATAGATATTAAATTCCTCTCAAGCAGTAATTCAATTCTGTCTGATTTTAGAGAGATAAGAAAACTTCAGTTCACTTTTTAAAGTATACTTTTTTGTTTTACTCTTGGAGGTGGTGGTAAAGATGATGGTTTAAATGTTGCTCTGGCTGTTCCACTACTGAGGGAAGGAGACATCCCACACTTCCAGATAACCTCTTCCAGCATATTTGCACTTCCAAAAAACAGTGGTCTCATTGAAGTTGTTAGTCCCAACTACGCTGGATCTTTTAAATAAATGGGACTTGTGAAGTCAAAATTTTTCTAAGGCCTATTGATCCATTTAGTCCACTCTAGTTTGGACTAGAGGCTGGATTTAGGCCAGATTTCTTTCAGATGTGCAAGAGTACATATTCTTAATAGTAGCATGATGCATTTAGATGATCTCCGTGTTATCATTTTCCAAATAATTTTTTAAAATCTCTGTTGTGATTTCTCAAAGTATGCAGTATATTGTTTTGATACAATTAACTTCAGTGGCATATGTGACAATCAAGAGAACAGTTGATTTTTATCTTTTTGTTTTGGGTGTCCTCCAGTTCATCTTGATGTAATACAGTGGACCCTCGACTTACGGAATTAATCCGTATTGGAACGGTGGCTGCAGGTCGAAAAGTCTGTAGGTCGAGGCTCCATTGACCTACAATGCATTGAAAACCGATTAATCCGTAACCGGCCGTTTTTGGTCCATTTTGTTTGATTTTCCGGTCTGTAGGTCGATTCTCCGGCCGCAAGTCGAACCTAAATTTTGTGGCCAGAGAAGTCTGTAACTCAAAAAGTCTGCAGGTCGAGCCGTCTGTAAGTCGAGGGTCCACTGTATCCTAAAATAGGCAACGGTAGTAATAGATAGTGTTACTTCTATGGAATGCATACTGTAGGAGACTGAGACCCCAGTTTACTGGAACCCGAAAAATTAAAAATTTATTCAGAACAGCCAGGTCCTCAAGGATGAGAACTGTTCCATTTTATTATTGATAATATTTATATATTTTCTTTCAACAGGGCATTTTGTCCCCCAACTCTTGCAGCTAATAGTCTCCATATGTTCTTTGTTTCAAATAATTCTTTCTGACAGTGTAAGAACCAGCATTCTTGGTAAGGAGTATCCAGAATTTTAGGAATTGTGGTGCATATTTGCTTCTGCTAAAGTAAATAATTGTGAGGACACAGTTCTGAGCCTATAACATTCCTTCTACTCGTAAGCTGGTCCACAGCAGAGAGTTTCTTCCCAATGCCTGCTTTCCAATTACTGTGATCATAGTTTTATATCCACTCATCTTCACTAGGCGTCACCATCTAGGGTTCAGTTGTGTTAGCTATTAGAAGTCAGCATTTTTCCCATCTCCAACCAAGGGTTTAGAGTCATACCATTACCATGGACTGTTGGTTATTCACCATTATTTTCATAGGTTGTTTTATTGTCTTTCTATTATTTTGTGATGGCATTTTGCTTTAGCAACTTGGTCTCATTTAGAAGAGATTAAAACCATTATTCAGAAGGCACTGTTTGAATGCTTGAGTCTTTGGGACGTTTGTTAAAATATATTGCAGCCCTCAAGAAAGTTGTTAGTCCCAACTAACAAATAAATAAATGGGACTTGTAAAGTCAAAATTTATCTAAGGCCTGTCGATCCATTTAGTCCACTGTAGTTTGGACATCTTCAGCAAATTGTGGACTTCTAGATCTGGTTCCTTCATGGAACCAAGGAAATTCAAAGTAGTTAACCCTTGTCATCATCTTTCTGCTCTTTCACATTGATATTTGTTTACAAACACCAGCTAGAAGGGTATGTGATTCTCTTTGGCCCAGGCCTTGCCAGTTGTTCCACTTCATTCTAAGAAATGGTTGTTCTCCTTCGTGGTCTCTGTGAATGCACACTAATGGGTTAATCCGTGCCTGCGTGGAGCAGCCTCGGAACTTTCTAGCTTTAAGCACATGGTGCCGGGACCTCCCCCACGCCGGCTATAACTCCGCCCCCGGCACCGAGTGCCTCAGTTCCTTTTTCGACCGCCGCTGTAGCAGCTTTGTTAGGAACTTCGCACGTAAAAAACCAATTCTAATCCTTACCTTTCCCTTCTCTTGACCTCCCTGGCTTGATTCTGGATCGTTGATCTTTCTTCAGTAACTGTGAGTAACCTGCATAAACAAACGGATAATTGTTAATTAGCCTCAATTAGAAGTTTATGACCTCTCCAGGCCTCTTTAAGAGGTGCGAGGTCTGTTTAAACAAGTTGTTTCTTCTTCCTGGGGGAAGAGCACCAGCTCTTGTGTATCATTTGTAAGAGCTTTACAAAGCGGGCTTTGAAGCAGCGCCTCAGGGCTTTTCTCTGAGAAAAGTCTCTTTTGCCTTCTTAACAATCGCTGATGGATTACCCCAAGGCTTTACAGCCTTCTCTGGCAACTTCACCAGCCGGCACTCCATGAGGGGGGAAAACTGCTTCCGAAGCCACCCCCAGGCTCGAGAGCAACAACAGCTGCATCCACCCCTTTGCAATCTTCCTCTTCGGGCTCAAAGAAGAAGAAGAAGGCATCTGAGGCTGCTAAATCTGCAGAGAGCTGGGCGCTGAGGCCGGAGATATCCCGGCAACATACGGTAGCCCTAGCTTTGCCCTTGGGAGAAGAAAAGGGCCCCCTGCAGCTCCCACCGCCATCCCCACCTGTCAGTGATATTCCTGACTGGGGTAACACCTCTTTGGAGGTTGGTGAATTTGCGCAGAACAGCCCTCATTCATCAATGGGCTCGTTCACACAGCAGCCTGTGGCCTCACCTCAGCCGCCGTCGCCAGCGGAGGCTCATAGGAAAATGACACCTGGAGCCGACCCAATCGCAGGAACCCTGTGGCCGTCAGGCGGACCCGAGAGGTTTTCCTGCTCGTCAAGGGGTCCTATCAGGCTGACGAGTTCGAGCGGGACTCATTCTTTTATCCAGCACCCTATTATACCGACCCATATTTTCGGTATTGGCGCTATGAGCTTTATCCACCACCCTTTCTGCCACCACCGCCTCCCCACTCTGCCTGGTGCCGTTTCGAGCCACAAGCCGAGGAAGGCTATGTGCCTCCACCTACACCTCGAAGGAGAAGTGCTCCCTCGAACTCGGCTCCGGGAGCGAAGTGTCCACAGGTTCGACCGGACCCGCAGTTAACCCATTCAGCCTTCTCCGACCCGGCGGCTGATCTCGAGACTGATCTTGGTCGGGCTCACGCTGAGGAAGACTTCTCCCCAAATCGTCAGGAGGACTTACCTTATTTGGATTGGGATTCACAAGAGTCAGAGGGGGAGAAAGATTTTCCAACCAATCTTCCTACACCCATATCAGACGCCACGGACAGTCACCCTCCGCCATCGGAGGATTATTCTTCATATTCCCAACTGATACAGAGAAGACAAATAAGGCGTTTGGGGACATTGCGCAGGACCAGACTCCACCCGTTCGTCTTGGATTCATCCCTTCTTTTTCTGAACTTATGAAGGATGCTTGGGCTAGGCCCTCTACTTCTTATCAAATCTCAAGGAGGGTCGAGAATTTATATAAGCTTTTTTGGTCCAAGGCTGATTGCCTCTTGAAGCACCCTCTTCCGAACTCGTTCGTAGTGGACAGCACGCAAAACAGAGCTCGGAATCGTTCAAACGCTTCTCCCTCCGATAAGGAAGGTCGTAAATTGGATATCTTTGGACGGCGTTTTTATTCTCTGGCCTCCTTGGTCCTTCATGTAGCCAATTACTCTGTTGCCATGGGCGCTTATCATCGCCACTTATGGAATTTGGCACTGCCCATTCTGCAGGCAGCTCCTGTAGACCTTCGCAGCCAGGGCCTCTCATATCACCAGGAGGCAATGGGGCTGGCACATCACGAGCGCATTGCTGCTCGTCATGCCTTGGAAGCAGCATCCAAACAACTGGTCACTGCCATCTCTTTGCGACGGCATGCTTGGCTAAGATCTGCCAACATATCAGAAGATGCGAGGGGCACGGATCGAGGACCTGCCGTTTGATGGAGTAGGGCTTTTAATCAGAAAACTGATGATATTCTTGATAACCTGCTCAAGCTCCGGAAGGCGGCACGGTCAATGTTTATCCTTGCCATCTCCTGTTTGACTACATCCAGCTTACCAAGGTTCATAGATCTTACATTCCAGGTTCCTATGCAGTATTTTTCTTTGCAGCATCGGACTTTCCTTTCACTACCAGGCACGTCCACAGCTGAGCGTCCTTTCGGCTTTGGCCCAACCACTTCCTTAGCTCTGGAGCTACTTGTCCTTGTCCTCTGCTCTTCCTCAGTAGCATGTTGGACGCCTTCCGACCTGAGGGGCCCATCTTCCAGCGTCATATCTTTTAGCCTTTTGTTTCTGTTCATGGGGTTTTCTTGCAAAGATACTGGAGTGGCTTGCCAATGCCTGCTCCAGGTGGATCGCGTTTAGTCAGAACTCTCCACTATGACCTGTCTGTCTTGGGTGTCCCTGCACGGCATAGCCCATAGCTTCTCTGAATTACTCAAGCCCCATCGCCATGACAAGGCAGCAATCCATGAAGGGGATTCATTCTACCTTCAAGCAATTTCTCCGAGGCCTGGAAAATATGCACCCTGCCTATAGACCACTAACACCTCAGTGGTCTCTCCAATTAGTTCTTCGGCAGCTTATGAGGCCTCCCTTTGAGCCCTTGGCGTCAGCATCACTCCGCTTGCTAACCCTCAAGACTACCTTTCTCCCGGCGATAACCTCAGCTCGCAGGGCTGGAAAACTGGCTGCACTAAGAGCAGAATTGTCATGAGTTCAGCCGAAGATCCAGAACCTGAGGGGTTAACTGTAGCTGAGGAGAATGCTAAGCGTTTTGAAGCACAGACAGCTGAATCGCCACCAGATTCTCCTCCCCCAGTAGCCAGGGTAAGGGCTAGACTTCGGCAAAGACTTATGATGCAAAGGTCAGAGGATCGCCTGAATGCTGCCCGCAGAAACATCCGGTCAGCTAGTCCTGAGTTTTGACAGGATGAAAAGGCTTCCAGCAGTTCAATGACTGTTTTTGCTATATAATCAGCTCCCAGACAGCTGGGAAGCTCGTGGAAGCAACAAGTCAAATCTCTGGCTCGCATCCACGCTCCTGACTACCTTGAACCTTGTTCCCTGGACCTTTGGCTTTGGACTCTGACCCCAGACTACGTTGTGTGATTTGGCTTTGGACCCTGACCTCGGATTACGGTTTGTGATTTGGCTTTGGCATTTTGGTATCGGCTCTGAACTTCTGATATTGGACTGGCTTATCAGACTTTGCTGCTGAAACCCCCGGGGAACGTGACAGATTGCTTCCACCACCACACTCTCTCCATAAGATGGAGGAGGAGGCAAGAGAAGGCTCCATTCAGCTGCATGCTGTGCTTACTCAGGTGCAGTTTCTGACACAAATGGTGGCACAGCTTCAGCAGCAACAACTGCAATCTCAAGCCAACGCTGCCGCCCAGGTCAAGTGCCCTGTGCTTCCTCCAGAAAAATTTGGAGGAAAGGTGGAGGAGTTTCCAGCATTCCTGGCACAGTGTAAACTGTATATGGAGCTGCGTGCCAGAGACTTTCCCACGGACAAAACCAAGGTATGCTTCATAGCCTTCTCAAGGGACAGGCAGCTAAATGGGCTACTCCTCTACTCCTTGCTCCTTCACCCCTGTTAACCAATTACCAGGGCTTTCTGGACCATATTTCAGCAGCTTTTGCTAATCCCTTGCAAGCTGCTACTGCCAATAGGAAGATTCGGGCTCTGAAACAGGGTAAGGGTTCAGTTTCCCAGTATTCCACTGAGTTCAGACTCTTGGCTCAAGACTTGCTCTGGAATGAGGCAGCTCTCATGGACCAATATATGGAGGGGTTGGCTGATGGGATCCTAGATGAGCTGGCACGTGTAGATCGACCCAATATGCTGCAAGAACTAATCACTCTATGCCTTCGCATTGATGGCCGCCTGGAGAGCCGACCCCTAGCTCAGGGCGGTTCCCGTCCCTTGCAGCCACCCCTGACGCCCACCAACACTAAACAAGAGGATTCTGAGCCCATGCAGTTAGGGGCTGCTCGGCCACGCCTCACCCCTGAGGAAAAAACACGCCGCCGCTCCCAGAATCTCTGCCTGTACTGTGGGGGAGCAGGACACTTTGCTTTCGGCTGCTTGGTTAAGCGGCGTAACCCCGGCTCTGCGCTACCACCTTCAGTAAAAGATTTGCCCCATGTCTGAGTGGACCCCCAGACGTGGGGCACTTAGCTGGGTCCCCTGAACCCTATGTTAACATCCCGGGTCCATTCCTCGTACCAGTGAAACTTTGCTTGCCGGATGGACGCTGGCTGTTTATTTACGCCATGGTCGATTCTGGAGCCGACCGCTGTTTCATTGACATCGCCTTTGTGAAACAGCACTGGATCCCTGTACAGGATAAAGAGACCCCAACCGTAGTTGAGTCCATAGACGGGCGTCTCCTCCGCTCCGGTCCAGTGACCCAGGAAACCCATCCGGTCATTCTCCAGGTCCAACACCATCAGGAGCAACTACAATTCAAAGTTGCACGCATGCCCCGTTTCCTGCTCATTCTGGGACTTTCCTGGCTCCGAACACATAACCCCCTAATGGACTGGGCACAAGGGGAGTTGCGTTTCAGGGACCCGTGTCTGCATCTGGGTCCACCGGCTACCTTGACTGCAGCAGGGTCAACAGAGAGTCCCATGATACCCTTGGAATACAAGGACTTTGCTGATGTCTTTGAGGAGAAGGGGGCTGACCAGCTACCCCCGCACCGACCCTACGATTGTACTATCAATTTGGTGCCTGGGGCACCCCTTCCTGTGGGGCGGATCTACCCTATGTCTGAACCAGAACTCGCGGCCTTGCGGCCCTTTCTTGATAAAAACCTGAAATGGGGATTCATCCGGCCGTCCACATCACCCCTGTCTGCACCCGTTATCTTTGTTAAGAAGAAGGGCGGAGAGCTCCGCCCCTGCAATGATTACCGGGCCTTGAATAAAATAACCATTCGAGACCGCTACCCCCTGCCGTTGATCGGCGAACTTCTGGATCGCCTTAAGGGGGGACGTATTTATACCAAGTTGGACCTCCGTGGTGCCTATAATTTGGTGCGAATCCGTGCTGGCGACGAGTGGAAGACGGCTTTCGGAACTCGTTATGGCCAGCATGAATACCTGGTCATGCCTTTCGGTTTAACCAACGCTCCAGCTGTGTTCCAGCGGTTCATGAACGTCATCTTTCGGGACCTGCTTGATCGCTTTGTAATCATCTACCTGGATGACATTTTGATTTACTCCCAAGACCCCGCTCGGCACATGGAACACGTTCGTCAGGTCTTACAACGATTATGAGACTACCGACTCTACGCCAAGCTGGAGAAGTGTGAATTCAACTTGCAGGAAGTCGAGTTCCTAGGTCACATTGTATCACCCTGTCCAAGGGATCCAGATGGACCCAAAGAAAATAGAGTCGGTTCTGACCTGGCAGAAGCCCCAGAACCGTAAGGATGTACAACGGTTTCTCGGCTTCGCGAACTATTACCGCCAGTTCATACCAGCCTACTCGGACATAACCACACCGCTGACCCGCCTCCTCCAGCCCAAAGAGCCGTTTCTTTGGACTCTGGAGGCAGACCATGCTTTCACCACACTAAAAACCCGCTTTACCACCAAGCCAATTCTGCGCTATCCGGACCCCCAACTACCGTTTACTGTGGAGACGGATGCCTCCAGTGTCGCTCTGGGTGCAGTACTGTCCCAGCGGGAGGACCCCTCACAGCCACTGCAGCCCTGCGCTTTCTACTCCCGGCAGTTCACACCCCCAGAACGCAACTACACCATCTGGGAGCAGGAACTCTTGGCCATCAAAACCGCTTTCGAGGTTTGGAGGCATTACCTCGAAGGGGCCCGTCACCCTGTCCAAGTTTTGACGGGCTACCGGAATCTGGAACACTTGCAGACAGCCCGACGCCTTAATCAATGCCAGATCCGGTGGTGTTTCTTCTTCTCCCGGTTTGACTTCCGCATTACCTACATCCCGCATACTCAGAATCGGAAAGCCAATGCCTTGTCCCGCAAACCGGAATACGCTGTTCCAACCTCTGAAGAGTTTCCGACTACACCTATCCTATCCCCTTCAGTTTTCGCAGCCACTACAACTCGCTCGTCCCTGGCTGAAGAAATTCGAGCCAGCCAAGCTCAAGATCCCTGGGCCAAGCAATGCTTGCAGGAACTCCAAAAGGGCCCTGCCGGAGACTTTACTAACCACCAGGGTCTCCTATCACACCGTGGACGCCTGTACGTTCCTCCAGGGCTTCTCCGAACCAACGTGCTCTATCTGACCCATGATTCCCCTCCTGCAGGACACTTTGGTCGGTACAAAACTCTGCACTTACTCACACGGGAATTCTGGTGGCCCCGGGTTCGAGCTGATGTCGCCCATTACGTTGATTCCTGCGAGGTTTGTCGTCGAGCCAAGGACGTACCAGCCAAACCTCCAGGGCTGCTACAACCATTACCCGTACCAGCCGGCCCTTGGGACACAGTATCCCTAGACTTCATGACAGATCTCCCACGATCACAAGGGCATACCTGTGTTCTGGTAATAGTGGACCTGTTCACCAAGATGGCTCATTTTGTCCCGTGTTCCAAGCCTCCCACAGCTCCTGAAACAGCCCGGCTCTATCTTCACCATGTTTTCCGTCTACACGGGCTCCCGACACACTTAATTTCCAATCGTGGTTCCCAATTCACCTCCCGGTTCTGGCAAGCTTTACACACCAGTTTGGGTACCCAAGTGCACTTGTCGTCGGTGTATCATCCCCAAACAGATGGACAGACTGAGCGTACTAACGCCACTCTTGAGCAATATCTCCGTTGCTATACCTGCTATCAGCAAGATGATTGGGCTACCCTGCTACCCCTGGCTGAATTCGCCTACAATAACGCCATACACTCATCCACAAAACAGACCCCATTTGCAGCCACCTATGGGTACCACCCTCGTTTTTCCTGGCTGTCCTGCCGTCAACCGTAGTTCCTGCTGCTGATGCTCACGTACACGAGTTGCAGGCTCTTCAAGACTTACTCCGAGAGCAGCTTCAGCAAGCTAAGGATGCCTATAAGACAGCGGCCGACAGAAAACGGCAAGAAGGGCCACCTCTGAAACCAGGGGACCAGGTCTGGCTTTCCACCCGTTATCTCCGCTGACCTGGCCGGTCCCGCAAGTTGGACCCTCGGTTTATAGGACCTTATTTAATCACGGACCAAATCAACCCCGTTGCTTTCCGGTTACAACTCCCAGCCGCTCTCCGTATTCACCCAGTTTTCCATCGGTCCCTCCTTGTTCCTGTTGCAGCACCGGACCCTGCCCGACCTCCACCCCTGGCTCCACCCCCACCCGTTTTGGTCGATGGCAAGGAGGAATACGAGGTCCGTCAGATCCTGGACTCCCGAATCCACCGGGGAGGCCTTCAGTACTTCGTAGATTGGGAGGGTTACGGCCCTGAGGATCGATCATGGGAACCTGCCAGTAACTTACACCCCCCCCCCAACCTTGTACAGCAGTTCCATGTCACCTATCCTGATCGACCTGGCCCATCTGCAGGGGGGAGCCCTGCGGAGGGGGATAGTGTCATGAGTTCAGCTGAAGATCCGGAACCTGAGGGGTTAACTGTAGCTGAGGAGAATGCTGAGTGATTAGAAGCACAGACAACTGAATCGCCACCAGATTCTCCTCCCCCTGTAGCCAGGGTAAGGGCTAGACTTCGGCAAAGACTTATGATGCAAAGGTCAGAGGATCGCCTGAATGCTGCCCGCAGAAACATCCGGTCAGCTAGTCCTGAGTTTTGACAGGATGAAAAGGCTTCCAGCAGTTCAATGACTGTTTTGCTATATAATCAGCTCCCAGATGGCTGGGAAGCTCGTGGAAGCAACAAGTCAAATCTCTGGCTCGCATCCACGCTCCTGACTACCTTGAACCTTGTTCCCTGGACCTTTGGCTTTGGACTCTGACCCCAGACTACATTGTGTGATTTGGCTTTGGACCCTGACCTCGGATTACGGTTTGTGATTTGGCTTTGGCATTTTGGTATCGGCTCTGAACTTCTGATATTGGACTGGCTTATTGGACTTTGCTGTTGAAACCCCCAGGAACGTGACAAGAATCTCCTTTCTGCAATTTTATCCAGACAAGGTTACCCTACAACCAGACCTTTCCTTCCTGCCTAAGGTATCTTCTGACTTCCATTTGAACCAGCCAATTGTCTTTCCTGTTTTCTTTCCCACACCATCTTCACCACTTGAGACAGCTCTGCACGCTCTAGATGTGAAGCGTGCTCTGTCATATTATGTGCACCGCACAACCACTTTTCGTGCCTCACAACGTCTCTTCGTCACCTTTGCTGGCCCCTCCTTGGGAGCACCGGCTTCCTCTCAGACCATCTCTAGATGGATAGTCCTAACCATCCGTCTTGCCTATGACTTGGCAGAGACTCCTCTTCCAGGACCAGTGAGAGCTCACTACTAGAGCTGTAGCATCCTCAACGGCCTTTCTCCGTGGAGTGGACATCGCGGATATCTGCTGTGCTGCCACATGGGCCACTCCGTCTACCTTCATCTCACACTACCGCCTGGATGTCCGAGCAAAGGCTGAGGCTGCGGTAGGTTGAGCTATCCTGGCTTCTGCACTTTCGTGACGTCCCCCCTCCTCGTAAGTCAGCTTGCATTCACAGAGACCACAAAGGAGAAAAAGAAGTTACCTACCTGTAACTCTGGTTCTTTGAGTGGTCATCTGTGAATTCACACTCCCCGCCCTCCTCCCCGCTGTCCGTCACGTGTGCCATGGCATGCTGGGCAGCGGCTGTCGGTTCCTTAGAACTGAGGCACTCGGTGCCGGGGGCGGAGTTATAACCGGCGTGGGGGAGGTCCTGGCACCATGTGCATAAAGCTAGAAAGTTCTGAGGCTGCTCCACGCAGGCGCGGATTAACCCATTAGTGTGAATTCACAGATGACCACTCGAAGAACCAGAGTTACAGGTAGGTAACTTCTTTTTTTCAGTCTGTAGGCTTCACATTTAAACTAGTCACAGCCCCAGCAAACTCACAAAGTGTATGGGAATGGCCATTATACACATTCATCTGTGGGAGATTTTTGTTTTCCTGTGTGTAGATGACTGGCTACTCAGGCCAAACATGTCACATTTTAGCTTCTACATATTGGGACTCTTCTTAACCTGATGAAGTCCCATTTGACTCCCAGCATGGTGCTTTGCTTTAATTGTAGCTGATGTAGGCTCTTTGCATTATTGTCACTATAGCTCAGAGTGCTACATCTCATAAGAGCATAGGCTGCTGTGTGACCAGATTGCTGGGGAAGCAAGACATCATATAAATATTTTCAAGCTGCTGGGCACCATCAGTCTCCTTATTTTCAAAGACCTTTTTTTGAGGGATGGAGCCATCCAGATGCAGCCAACAAGATAGCCATGTTCTGTTGCAAAATAAGATGGTACTAAATTTATAATAAAAATAAAATCAGACGTATTGTGGCATTTTAAAGACTAGGAGATTTATTTCAGTGTGAACTTTCATGTATTACAATCCACTTCCTGAGGACTCTGCTGGCCTTTGCATTGGAATTCTTGCACAAGTGCAGATCCATGGCATCATTCCTAGCCAAGACAACAACTTAGCAGACTGCTTCAATTGTACCACACCTTGCTCCTGTGTATGGACACTTACCTGAGGAAATGTTCATAATCTTTACTGCCTCTGGAAGATGCATGAAAGAGACATTTTGATCAGATAGTACTAGCAGTACTGCAACCAGATATATACAGTGGTGCCTCGCAAGATGAATGCCTCGCAGGACAAAAAACTCACAAGACGAAAGGGTCTTGAGAGATTTTTGGTGCCTCGCAAGACGGGGGCCATCTTGCGATATTTTTCATCTTGCGAGGCGCGTTTCCCATAGGAATGCATTGAAATTTAATTAATGCGTTCCTATGGGGGGGAAAAAGTCAGAAACCAAAAAAAAAAAAAAAAAAAAGTCAGCAAAAAGTCACTTACCAGGTAGAGTAGACTGAGCCCAGCTCCTCAGTGCCCTTGTAGCCCCAGAACAGCCGGAAAAAGAGTGCCAAACAGCGGAGAGTCAGCAACCAGCAGGGAGCCGGCAGCCATTTTGTGTTCGTCTCCGCTCCTGCCCCGCCTCTCAGCTGATCGGCGCTGGGTCTAAGAGGCTTTTTCCCTGCTAGGCAAGCCTCCGGAAGCCTTAGACCCAGCGCCGATAAGCTGAGAGGCGGGGAGGGGGGGGCAGGAGCGGAGACGAACACAAAATGGCTGCCGGCTCCCTGCTGGTTGCTGACTCTCCGCTGTTTGGCACTCTTTTTCCGTCTGTTCTGGGGCTACAAAGGCACTGAGGAGCTGGGCTCAGTCTACTCTACCTGGTAAGTGACATTTTGCTGACTTTTTTTTTTTTTTTTTTGGTTTCTGACTTTTTTCCCCCCATAGGAACGCATTAATTAAATTTCAATGCATTCCTATGGGAAAATGCGCTTCGCAAGACGAAATTTTCGCTAGACGGCATTAACCGTGGAATGGATTAATTTCGTCTTGCGAGGCACCACTGTATTTACAGGACTATGTTGACCTGGGAGTGCTTTCCTTTTCAGGTGGAGCATACACTTTCTTAAAATGCTGGACAAATTCCTTTAATAATGAAGACACTTACAGAGATAAAGCAGGATAGAGTGCATTGTATTCCCATCACTTTAATGAGGCAGCTATGGTTCATGACCCTATTCCCACTCTCCCACCAGTGTTGGTACTTTCTACCAGAAGTGTCAAACATCTCTTAGTCCTGAAAACTCAAGTTGACTGATGTGACAATTCAGCCCCCAGCCTACAAAATAAGACAGAGGAGATACTAGAGGAAGCATAAAAGCTGTCTAAACAGACCTCATAAATACCCAACCAGAATAATTTCTTCTAGCTTGTTTTGTACTCTGATGCTTTGTCATGCTTAGGAGCTGATGCTTAAGCTATTTCTGAGATATACAAGACTTGCTTTCATTGTTAAATTTAATAATAGTAGCAATGTTCTCTTCATTGTCTTGTAGCAATTATGCTGTTTTTCAGATACACTGGTAAAATTGGTTCCTAAATCTCTACTCTCCTATTTTGAGCTGTTCCATCAATGCAGCCTGTCAGTGATTGCCACCGTCCTCATGATAACATCCTTTGTGCTCTTCATAGCCAACCCCCTGCATTATCTACTTGCAACATGTAATTGTTCAGATTCATGATTACATATTGGGAGAACATACAGCAGGTAATGAGCTCTGAGCTCTCAGTATTTAGCTCTTCACAAGGATAAGGTGGTACTTGGGTTACACTGTGTTTGGTGCAATCTAACCCATCATCAAGGTCAGAAGAGCCTTTTTAAATCTTATGAGCATATAGGAATTTGTCTAACTTGACATGGTAGGCAGCTTGACATATAGCCATCTCTAACATCCAGTCATACCACAACAGAGTTGTATGCATTTTTCTATGTGTATCCTTTTCACACTTGGAACATGAGGAAACTAGATACATGACAAGTGGGGTGAAGGATGTCAACTTACCCTTTCTCTGTCTTCATTCCAGTTGCCCTTCCCATTTCACTAAATGTTGCTTGCTTTCATCCAAAAAGGTTCTTCTCATGTTCATTTGATTGTGCTGCTAGGTTCCATGTAGATTGATGAACAAGTTAAACTTCTTTTTAATCACTGATTTGTTCTACAGCTTATAACATTTCCCTCACTTTTTTCAAATCGTAGTGCTATTATTTTTTCCAGAATACACAATATATTTTATATAAACTCAGATATTAAATAACATTTGAGCTGTTTTCTGAAACAGATCTTAAAAGCATGAGAAAATGTGGTTTATGTCTAGTTAAAAGTGCTTGGAAGATAGAAGGAGAGTATTGAGATCCATTTTCAAGCTTTGGGTTCTCTCCTTGTGCCAAAGCTAATAATTGGTTAAGCATTCGCTTAGATGCTCTGTCTACACAGCTTTTGAATATGATCTAATGTATGGTAAGAAATAATAAAATTTGAATGTCTCATCATTTAATTCGTTTGCCAGAGGAAGGTGAGGCCTTCGCTATAAATACATTGGTAAGAGACTTCTTTGAAGCCTCTGTCTGGAAAGTCCTAGCCTTGTTGATAAAATAGACATGTTTCAGTGTCATGTTTATCTTCATATGTTATAACATTCTCAAGAAGGGTTTACTGGTGTTGACTTAGCCCTCCTGCTTTGCTTTTTTTGTCAGCTGCCAAGCTCTGCTATGAACCAGTTTTGTTCGAGGTAGCAGCACAATGTCACATGTGCTGTACAAGAGCTATTGCATCTTATGTTGCATTACTCAAAAGCAACTCTATTCCTTAACTGTGCTGAGCTGCTGTATGGTCAAAACCTTCCAGGCTTATCAGGAACAATATGCTAGATTGGGGAGATGCCTCTTTGATTTGAACAGTTTTGAGCTCTGATGTTATTTAACACAGAGCTTAGAAAACCAATCTTTTCCAAGTTGTGGCCCAGCATCATTTCTCCAGTAACTTAACTTTACTTTACTTTATTGGATTTTTACCCCGCCCCCCTAGACAAAGTCTACTCGGGGCGGCTTACAAATATCATAAAAGCATCATTATATAACAAAATCATAAAACATCATAATTTTTAAACAATTAGATTAGATCAATACCAAGATGGGAGTGATTATAAAACAAAGAATAGATATCAGTTATTGACTGAAGGGAAGGCCTGCCTAAAGAGCCAAGTTTTTAAATGGCTTTTAAAACAGCCAGCTTGCTGTTCTCCTTCATGTCTGATTGCATGGAGACCACAAAGTTGGAGAACAGACTTGTATCTATCACTATGGTTCTTGAAATAGTTATCTGTGTGTGATGCTCCGGCCTCCCTAAGGAGCGCTTAGCACTCGGTCAGAGAGTTCGACAGGCCACTTACCTACCACCTTTGCGCTGAGGCAAGTCCTAAGACCTCAGCAGTGCATAGCGTAAGCCCCTTGAACAAGTCTGACCTTAAAAGAACACTTTACTTTTATCCAGTACTTTGCAAGTACAGACACATGGGCTTTGTGATTCCTTAGAACTCACAACAGCTCAGTTAGGTAGGACTCTTAAAGATAGCTAGTTTGCGGCCCTCTCCACTCCCTGGATTTAGCCTGGTTCAAGAGACCAGTCCTTTTGTAAGAATTTTTATAATTAATTTTTTATTAGAAAAATAGTTCCATAGAATCAGTTTATATTGCTCAAGCTTTAGCATAAAGAACATATTCAAAGATTATTACAGTTAAATAAAATAACTAATCCCCATTAAAATAATAAACACTACTAAGCTGGGCTAAGGTGGGCTAGCCCCACCTCCTTCTTTCTCTTCACTTACATTCTCTCTCCTTCAAGCCACATGCTCAAACCATCAAGTTCTTTCTCTCTCCCATCATCATGGAATCGAATTCCATATCCCATACTGCTTCAACTCCATGACACGCCACCCTTTAAATTTCAAAAATATAGGGTTATGTATGAGCCTACATTTTTGACTAAACAAAAGCTAGGTTACATATTTTGGCCTAGTAATTTCACTAACTCTATGTTAAAGTTATACAATGAAATAAATGGCAAATGTTTAATTATGCATTCTAACTAGCAAAGCATTGAGGTAGAAAAAGTTCTAACAGTAGCATTTGAATATAGAACTCTGGGGTTAAGCACTTCTAGAAGTCTGGAAAATAGACAACAGTCATGTTAATAGTAAAACAGAATCAGACTTTGGTTATGCTCAGGAACCATTGAACCAGAAATGTACTTCTTCAACCATCTGCCACATCTGAAATTCCACAATGCATCCTGGAGAGGCTGTCTGCGATGACATTCAGCTTCCCAGGAATGTGTTGAACCTCAAAATCAAAATCCTGTAAAGTTAAACTCCAACGCAACAACTTTTGGTTATGAGATTTCATCTTTTGCAACCAAACTAACGCACAATGGTCAGTTTGCAGGATAAACTTGCGCCCCCATAGGTATGGTCTCAAAAGCTGAAGAGCCCATACAACAGAATTGGCTGCTTTTTCAGGTACAGAGTAACATTTTTCACTGAAAAGTAACTTTTTACTGAAATAGGAAATAGGATGACAAATTCCATCATCCCCTTTTTGCAACAACACAGCTCCTAATCCCCAATCAGAAGCATCAGTCTGCAAGACAAAAGGCTTGTCAAAATCAGGTGATTTCAAAATAGGAGCAGAAACAATTTTAGCTTTCAAAGCATCAAAGGCTCTCTGACACTCCTGTGTCCAATTCACCTTGACAGGCATTCTCTTTTTAGTAAGCTCTGTCAAAGCTGCAGCTAAATCACTGAAATTAGGAATGAATTTTCTGTAGTAACCAACCAGGCCTAAAAATGATTGAACCTGTTCCTTTGAGGTAGGAACAGGCCACTTCTGAATGGCGTCTACCTTGGCTTGATTCGGATGAATCTCCCCCTGCCCAATCAGATGACCCAAATACAAAACTTTCCCCTTTATCCACTGACACTTGCTGGCTTTGACTGTCAGACCAGCATTCTGCAGCCTACACAACACAGTTTCAATGTCAGACATATGTGTAGCAAAATCGGGGCTAAAATAGCCAGGTCATCCAAATAAGCCGAAGCAAATGGAAGGTCTGCTAACAGTTTGTCCATCATCCTCTGGAAAGTCAGGGTTGAGTTTTTCAATCCGTATGGGAGTCTTCTGAAACGGAAAGTCCCTACGTGGCTTACAAAACTGGATTTGTCTATCGCTTCTCCCTCTAATTGTACTTGGTAAAGTCCAGTGGAAAGATTTATGACTGAAACATACTGAGCAGTGGATATTTTTTCAATCAGAGAATCCATATGAGGTAAAGGGTAAAAATCAGGAACGTCGTTCAACTTTCTGTAGTCCACACAAAACATGACCTCATCCAAAATTTCTCCACCATCATTTTTCTTTGGCACAACAACAACAGGGCTGCCCCATGCGGAGCTGCTGGGTTCTATAATGCCTAACTCCAACATTCTTTGAATCTCCTTCTCAATTTGCACAGCATGAGCCCCTATAGCCCTATAGGGACTGGACTTCACAGGCGGGCTGTCCCCTGTCTCTATAGCATGGGTGACTAAATCAGTAGAACCAGGCTTGTCAGAAAAAACACTTTGGTAATATTCCAGATTGGGAGGAAAGCGATGACAAACCTAGACAGCATCTTAAAAAGCAGAGACATCACCTTGCCAACAAAGGTCCGCATAGTCAAAGCTATGGTTTTTCCAGTAGCGATGTATGGAAGTGAGAGCTGGACCATAAAGAAGGCTGACTGCCGAAGAATTGATGCTTTTGAATTGTGGTGCTGGAGGAGACTCTTGAGAGTCCCCTGGACTGCAAGGAGATCAAACCTATCTGTTCTGAAGGAAATCAACCCTGCGTGCTCACTGGAAGGACAGATCCTGAAGCTGAGGCTCCAATACTTTGGCCATCTCATGAGAAGAGAAGACTCCCTGGAAAAGACCCTGATGTTAGGAAAGTGTGAAGGCAAGAGGAGAAGGGGATGACAGAGGACGAGATGATTGGACAGTGTCATCGAAGCTACCAACATGAATTTGACAAAACTCCAGGAGGCAGTGGAAGACAGGAGGGCCTGGTGTGCTCTGGTCCATGGGGTCACGAAGAGTCGGACAAGACTTAACGACTAAACAACAATATTCCAGAATTTGAGAAAGCCACTCCTGCTCATCAGGATTACTTGAACTAACAAAGTTGTCTAGTCCATTTCCAGCATTTTCCAAATCAGACCAAATGCCCATAGGTTCCTCCTCTGGTCTAACACAAGCAGTGTTACGCCTTAGAATGACAGCTGCTCTGTCCTGATATGGTTTCAGGCTGTTGACATGAAAAATGGTAGGTTTTCCCCCAAAACCAGGCATTTGAACAAGATAATTCACAGTTCCAAGTCTCTGTAAAATTTTGCCTGGGCCTTCCCAGGAAATCTCTAGCTTGTTAGGTATGAGGGGGTTCAAGGCAAGAACAGAGTCTCCCAACTCAAACTCTCTGTGCCCTCCCCTCTGGCATATGTCACAAGAAAAAACAAAGTCTCTCACAGATCTCTTCATTTTTGGCCAGTAAAAATATTTAGTGACTCTCTGCAAAGTCTTTTTGGTTCTCAGGTGTCTCGAAGACGGACAATTATGTACCAATTCCAGCACTTTTTGCCTGTATTGCTGAGGCACCACGAGTTGACTAAACTGCTCTAAATCAACTCTAAAACCTTGGGCAAACTGGCGATACAGTAGACCGTTCTGGTCCCAGAAAAAAATTACAGGCTTGGTCTGACTCAGCGCCTGAGGCTGGTCAGGTTGCGCCCGCAGGGCTGTTAAAGAAAAGTAATTTTCCAGATGCTTTTTGAACTCATCTGAACCCATCATTTCAGACACAAACTCCTCTTCTGGGCTAACAAATTTTGTGGGTGCTGCTTCAGATTTCTCAGGCAGCTGAAGCTGCTTTGCAGACACAAACTCCTCTCCTGGGTTAACAACTTTTGTGGGATGTGTTTCTAGTTTCTCAGGCAACAGAAGTTGCTCTTCGGCTGGGAAAACGGGTCTGGCAAGTGGGGGTTGCTCAGCCCCGGGGGATTCAGACCGCCAGCCACTCTGTTGTTGGGTTTCCTCAAAGGAAGGATCATTCATTAAGACATTTACTGTCTCTTTCAAAACCGCTTTTGCATTCCCCCCCCCCCCCCCGAGTCATGAAGCAAGTGGGTTTCCCTTAAAGGGACATTTGTCACAATGGCTTGAGAACACGGATCTACGAGGAAAGGATCTGCATCCTCTAGCCCTGTAGTTAGAGTTTCTGGGTTCAGTTGTCTTAAAGGCATAGGCAAAGATTCATCAGCCAGTGATCTTACAGGTAAAGCCTGCAAACCCACAGTTACATTGTTTGAAGGCATGCTAGGGAAAATGAGGGAGCTCTTTGGCTGCTCCATTAAGTCAATCAATAACTGCCGGAGCTTATCTGCTTGCAGGTTAAGTCCAGTCAGTAATTTAGGCTCTCTAGTTAACTCAAAATATAGTAAAAACAAATTCTCACCCATCCTTCTATGAATCCACGCAGACTGCTTGGAAATGATGCATTGTAAATCCAGGGCCTCGAAGCTCAGTGACCACGGAAAGGGCTGAATAGTTTTCCTGGCCTCGTTAGAGGCTCCAAGATTTCCAGCTGACCAAAAGTCATCTGAGACGGGCTGCATAGCTGGCATTCCTCCGTCTTCTGTTGCTTCCTTCTCGGCTGGTGGTGAATTAACCCCTCGCGGCTCTGGAGCTGGTAGTGCTGCTTCTTGGAGTTGGCAACTTCCTTTAAGATCATCTGCCTGCAAACTCGCAAAGTCAAACGGGTCTTTGGCAACGGCTGCATCATCTCTCTGGTCAGGAGTCTGAAACGATGTTGCTTTGAGCAGGAATCCATATAGGGTATCATCTCTCTGGGTCTTCTCCACGCTCATGGTACCTCTTACAAAGTCATCCGGTAATGGAAAGTTTCCTTTCTCGGCTTGCTGAGGGTTAACTCCTCGCGGTCTGGGAGCTAGCAAGGCTGCTCTCTGGGGTGAGTACTCTCTGGACTCTGTCTCTGGTGACGGAAGGTCTTCTTCCTCGGCTAGCTGAGAGTTAATTTCTCTCGGTCTGGGAGCTAGCAAGGCTGCTGTCTGGGGTTGAAAGTTTCCTGAAGCGTCTTCTGCCTGGGAGTCCCTGAAGTCTCGCTGGCCCCGAACGGTGTCATCTGGTGCTAGGGGTGCCGCCTCTCCTGACTGGTTACCCGACCATTGTTCGGAAACAGCAAACCCTCTCTGGTTCTGGTGCTGCATCTCTTCCAGGGTGTTCCATATGCCTCTCTGCACGACTAAAGATTCTGTCAGGAGTCCGATGATCACATCCACTTTAGACAAAGGCTGAGTTGAAGCTGCTCCTGCTCTCTGGCTGGACACATCTTCAGGGTGAGTAATGAGGCTCCTGCTCTCCTGAGCTGCCCTTAATCTTGCTGCACATGGCGCTTGGTCTCCGACCACCCGGACGCGGACCGCCGTCTCTCCGGACTGCTTCCTTGTCTCTGGCCCGATGCACAGCGCTGGTTCACCGCTGCTGGCTCCTTCGGTAGCCACAGCTCCAGCTGCCACCGCTGCCGCTGGGCTTGTCCGTTGCACTGGGTCACAGCTGCTGGCTTTGTCGGTAGCCCCAACTCCAGCTTCTGCAACTTTAACCTCCACTACTTCTTGTGGTCGAAGGTCTTGTGAGGGCTTTCCGTGCCCTCTCCCTGTCATTTTGCCTACGCAAAACTAACAGCTCACAGAATACTCGTGGATTTGCTCCTTTTTACTGCTTATTCTGCCTTAGCAAAATAACAACGTAGGGAAAAGCCACTTTATTCTGTATTTCTTTGAATATGCAAAACTGATTCCAACAGAATGGTCTCTCAACAGCTCAGATCGTACATCCCACCGCTGCCATCATGTGATGCTCTGGCCTCCCTAAGGAGCGCTTAGCACTCGGTCAGAGAGTTCGACAGGCCACTTACCTACCACCTTTGCGCTGAGGCAAGTCCTAAGACCTCAGCAGTGCATAGCGTAAGCCCCTTGAACAAGACTGACCTTAAAAGAACACTTTACTTTTACCCAGTACTTTGCAAGTACAGACACATGGGCTTTGTGATTCCTTAGAACTCACAACAGCTCAGTTAGGTAGGACTCTTAAAGATAGCTAGTTTGTGGCCCTCTCCACTCCCTGGATTTAGCCAGACCCTGCTGTTCAAGAGACCAGTCCTTTTGTAAGAATTTTTATAATTAATTTTATTAGAAAAATAGTTTCATAGAATCAGTTTATATTGCTCAAGCTTTAGCATAAAGAACATATTCAAAGATTATTACAGTTAAATAAAATAACTAATCCCCATTAAAATAATAAACACTACTAAGCTGGGCTAAGGTGGGCTAGCCCCACCTCCTTCTTTCTCTTCACTTACATTCTCTCTCCCTCAAGCCACATGCTCAAACCATCAAGTTCTTTCTCTCTCCCATCATCATGGAATCGAATTCCAGATCAGAACTTCTTTCACATAACCCATTGTCCATTTTCTGCATTCTCTAACTCCTCCCTTCTTCTTGACACTTCATGGCTGTTAACTAATTAGTCTCAAGGGGCTGTAACACCTTCCTCCTCCCTCAATTCCCATGAAAGTCCAGGTGTTTTATCTCTTCTCCAATTAGCTCGGAATGTTGAGTCTTTCACGGGCTCCTCGGTTCGGCCTTCCGTTTTATCTCGAACCACGCTGTACCGATCTTCAGAAAAACACTCTCATAGCGCTTAGAAAAACACATTCCAATGTCTCTCAAATCATCTTCACACAGAACCTGTCTGACTCCATCTTACATTTCTCTGACTACATATCCCATACTGCTTCAACTCCATGACACTGTGTACTCACAGAAACCTTTTTTTTATTTTTTTTTTATTTTTATTTTTTTTTTGCTGTTTCTGGTGTCCTTTTGTTATGGTGCTCCTTCATATACTGGCAACAGTAGTCCATTAGGAATTTAGCAAGAAGGTGGGATGTGCACTGAGCGTTTGGGGTGGGCTTTCTGCTAGTGTTCTTTTGCCTCTACACAGTTTTGAGTGTTGCCCTTTACAGACAAAGATTCCATATTTGCACAGAGAAGAACCTGAAGAACTACTGTTGCAGGTAAGCTTTCTTGAGGTGATCGCTCTCCTAGCTTTTCCTTAGATAAGTGGTGGCCAAGTGTGCTCCTCCATGTTTTGATGTGGGCAGTTCCTAATGCTTCAGCATTGACTGTGCTGACTAGGGTTGCATGGAGCCGTAAACCAAAACCACGTGCAGATCCACAGTTGCCTAGCCCTAGCTTAGATCATTAAAATTAACTTTCTTACAATCTCAACATCCCATATTCTGGTAGTCATTATTTGGCTTCTCATGATGGCTTTTCCCAGCTAATACTTTGCTTATCTAGCCTACCTACACATTGTAGGTTACAAAAGCTAGAACAGAGATAAGACTGTTGAGGGCTAAACCAGATCGGAAGTTTGATACAAAAATATGAAAGAATATGTGAAAATCAATGGAATAAAGAAAATGGTGGAGGTCCAGGACTGATCAAAAATGTTTTAAAGAGAAACCAAATACTATATTTTCTCTTATTTAAAAACTAGTTCTTTTGGCAGAGGATCTTTGGAAGCAGCCCAACAACCTCACCATTTCTTAATTCTGTTAGCCATGTGCAACAAGAGTCAAGAGCACAAATAACTAGTATTCAACATCTAGCTGTTTGCATAATAATAGAAATGGATCCCCCCAAAAAATCCAATCTATTGGCACTAATACTACTGAAATGTACCTTAAAAATCATAGTAACCTACAGCTATCTTTCTTTGTACGTAGGTGGAACAGGGTTAGGATACAGTAATGTTATCACTATCAGGGATAGACCTATTGTTGGATAACATTAACCATTCGCTGCCATGATAGCAGAAAGTCCTTCTGCTTCTCACATCGTTTTTATTATCCTGCATTAGCATGCAGTAGTAGATACTGTGCAACAGCCCAATTCAGCATGCTATAAGGCAACTCCAAAAATAGGGACACCCCCTCAAATATAACTTTGAAACTTGACCTCATCAGCACCAGGTTTGGCACAGATGTAGCAGACAGGTTGCTAGACAAATGGTTTTCAAGTTGATTTTTTTTTAAAGTAAAGCTTCCCCACCCCCTCGTGCAGACAGCGGCAACCTTTTCTTTCTTTTTTTTTTAATACACAAAAGAAAATAAACCAAAAACACATTGTGACGTTCACCTCCTTCAGGCACCTACATTTTGTGCCCTCACAAAGGCTCCAGTCGTGTTTTCCTCTCACTGCCACCAGTGGATTACCTCAATCCACAAAATAAATGACGTTTGATCAGACACTTGTATTGTGAATGCAAATAAAACTTATTTATTAAAGTGAAGCCAATTTAATCATCACAGAAGTTCTTCAGATGTACATACTATTCTCTTGCCATATAATTTCCACCTTCTCTATCTTATCCAGTCTCTAACTCTATCTCTATCTCTTCTGACTCTCACTCTCTCTCTCTCTCTGACTCTCTGACTCTGACTAACTACTCTGACTCTGACTGACTCTTTCTCTCAGGCTTCGCCTTTTAACCTCTCTCTTGGCTCCGCCTCTCAACCACATTAGCATAGAACATGAATAATACCTGACTATACCTAACAAAGGGTGAACGCTACACACATTTACAATACACAACATTAAATCAACTACAATTAAACTACATTTTTCATATCCACATTTCTCCACCAGTGCCCCTTCCGCCTCAGGAATAGGTTCATATTCTTTGTTCCTACATTTCATATCACCCCATTTGTCTTCAGAAACACATTGATTCTTCTCCCGGGCTATACCCCCTCCCTTTCCAAAATACATATTATAGAAATACATTCCAAATTTCAGTCCCAGGTAACCAGCCTTCCAAAGTCAGTAAACTGAGTACCCAGCTCGCTGGGAGAGGCAGTGTATAGCCTGCATAATTAACTTGCAAACCACCCAGAGAGTGCTTTAAGTGCTATGAGATGGTATATAAGCAGCATGCTTTTCTTTTTCTTTTTTTGCTTTCCAATTCTTTGCCATTATTAACCTTACCACTGTAACCATTATAATGATTAGTTCCTTTTCGTCTCTCTTCACTTGATTATTGTTAACCATATTCAGTAAAGCGATCATTGGAGACATTTGAATATCCAATCCAGTTATTTTCCTAATTTCCTTAAAATCCAACATCAATTATTATTTATCTTCCTTATTTCACAAAACCACCACATGTATAAATATGTCCCTTCTTCTTTTTTGCACCTCCAGCACAGAGATGATACATTTTTTATTTAATATATTCAACTTCACCGGTGTTAGGTACCATCTCCACACTACCTTGTAACAATTTTCTTTAACCCTTACGGGCATATTCTTCATAATTCTCTTATTCCACATTTTACTCCAGTCTTCCCCTTTAGTTTCTTTAACCAAATCTTCCTGCCATTTATCTTTTAACACTCATGGATCGTGTCCAACTTGTACTAGCAATTTATATATTTTGCTTATTTTTCAGTGCTTCTAATTTCTGTCTTTTTAAAATAATTTCTTCAATTTTTGTCATTATTCTACCCTCTTCTTCCTTTCTTTTTTATCCTTTTGTGCATCTTTTTAATTGAAGTATGTTTAACCATGAAATTCCCTCTTCCTCCACTACCTCTTTTATAGACTCTCTGTCTTCCATCTTTTCTATTCAGTACTTTATCTTTAAAAAATCCCGTATCCTTTAGTACACTTTTTAATTTCCTTTAAAGATTTTCTGGAAAAAAATTTAACTCAACCACCTGGGTCAAGGGGGAAATCAGCAGACTCAATACTCCTCTATAATTTTTCCAACTTTCTAGAAAGGGGTTGCTAAGTTTCTTGGTCTCTTCTCCAATGTTTTCTTTAAAAAATGTTCTTCAAAGTTTCCTCACTTTCATGGGTTTCTAACTCTTTCCATATTAAGTTTTTATTATTTGTTATAATATCTGAAATATGTCTCAGTTGGTTTGCTATATAATATAATTTAATATTGGGTATGCAGAAACTTCCTTTTTGTGTGTGTGTACCAAAATCTCTTGTTAATCATAGTTCTCCTGTTACCATTGCAATATCTATTAATCAACACCTGCCATTCTCTTAAATGTTTTTCAGTAATCTTTATTGGTAGCATCCAAATTGGGTAGTTAATTGAGGAATAATTTTCATTTTGCATAACGCTATTCTACTGAACCAGGAAATTTTAATTTTTGATATTCCTGTATCTGTTCACTTACCTCTTTCCTCAACTTATCCAAATTCATTTTAACTCAGACCTGGGCAAAGTGCGGCCCGCGGGCCACATACGGCCCGTGAGCCGCTCCTGTCCGGCCCACCGCCAGTTGCTTATCTTTAACATACCGCAAAAAACCTCTTTAGTATTTGTGAAGATTAACAAGTTTAAAATAAAAACAATCATAACATCACTGTTTCATTTTATTTTTAAATAAAGTTGGTTCGGCCCCCGAACACAGTTCAGATTTTTCATGTGGCCCCCTATAGAAATTAATTGCCCACCCCTGCTTTAACTATATCTTGTAAGTTCCTTCTTTTTTCAAAACAAAAACAAATACAAAAATACAAAATACTATACAATCTAAACCACCGTGCACCCCATACCCACAGGACCCCTTGGAACAATACTTTTAATCCGAACTTCCTTTCCAAAATTGTATTGATTGTTGTTTAGAGGCTTTCCCCTTTCCTTTCACTAATACAAATTCAACAAATCTACCCCAAATAGCATAAAAAATATTTGAACTTATTTCCCCTCTTTTCATCTGAAGTTCAGTAGTCAATTTATCATTTAATGCAATGTCCCATACTTCATTATACCAATCTTCTAATTTAATATCATTTTTATCTTTCCAGAATCTAGCTATTAATTCTAGCAATTGTCATAAAATTGGAAATCAATTCCTTTGAACAATAATCAAGTTCTATCTTATCAAAAATTGACATAGCAATTTTAGAATTGAATTCAATATCTTTTCCAAATATATCACATATTTCCTTAAAAATCAGTTTCCAAAATTTCTGAATCCATTTACACTCCCACCACATATGATAATACGTGCCAATTTCTTCATCACATTTCCAACAAGCCTTAGAATAGTCTCAATTTATTATATTCAATTTCACCGGAGTCATATACCACCTTAAACTAATTTTTTTTTAAAAAATTCCTTTATTCTTACCGACATTAATCTTAAAACTCTCATCCTTCAAATTTTTATCCAATCCTCTGTTTTAATTTCTGTCTTTAAATCATGTTCCCAAATTGATTTCAAACCTTCTGTTTCTGTCTCTTTTTCCTCTTGTTCCAAAATTAGGTTATAAATTCTACTTACTACGCCCTTCGTTAAATCATCTTTCTGCATGTCCATGTGATGATAGAAATTGTTCGTACTTAGTACATTCTCTACATTTGCCATTAGTTTCCAACCATTCATTTGTCCAACTATCTAATTGGATATACTTATACCATGATAATTTATTAGTTTGAAGTTTAACTATAATCTGATCCTTCGATCTCATTTTAATCATCCAATCCTTCAATCTGGCAACTTTTTTGTCCTTAAACATATCAGATAAACCTTTCAAGTTTGCTGGGAAATTTTCTATTTTGGTCACTAATTTTAGTGATGAAGTAAAGGGACATAACTTCTTTTTATTTTTGTTCCAGATATTTAACATGTTCACCTGATTTATTATATTTCTTTTTACTACATTAAACAAATATTTTTCAATATTCCAATTTATTTCTGAGGATTCCATATCCCACCAAATTAACCTTCCTTTGTTGTATATAATATCTCCAATAAATCTTAACTGATTCACTATATAATAATTTTTTATATTAGGAATACCTAAACCTCCATTTTTTTGAGCCTTATACCAATATCTTTTATTTATTCTAGATTTTTTACCTTGATTACAAAATCCATTAATCCCTGCCAATACTTAAAATCTTCTAATTGTATTGGGAGCATCGTGAATAAAAAAGTAATTTTTGGTAATATTTTCATTTTGTTCATGGCGATTCTCCAAAACCACGATAGTTTCAATTTCAAATACTCCTGCAATTTATTTTTGATATCACTTTTTAATTTATTAAAATTTTGCTCCTTTAATTTTTGAGTCACTTTAACTATATTTATACCTAAATATTTAATATAATTACACATTTTAAAACCATATTTATTTACAAATGTTTCTTGTTCATGTTTATTATAATTAAACATCATTTGTGTTTTTTGCCAGTTAATAGTGAATCCTGTTATTTCCCCAAATTTTTCTAAATGATTTTTAATATTATCCATACTTTCTAATGGGTTTTTAATGGTCAATAATGAGTCATCAGCAAATAAATTAATCTTAGTTGTATCATTTTTTCCTAATCCTTTAATTAATTCATCATTTCTTATTGCATTAGCTAACAGTTCTATAACCATACAAAACAATATTGATGAAAGTGGACAGCCTTGTCTTGTACCTCGGCCTAGAAAAATCTGCTCTGTTAAACCATCATTAACTATTACTTCTGAAGTATTATCTGAATATAATTGGTCTATAACCCCTATAAATCTTCTACCAAATCCCAAACCCTTTATAAGCAGCTTTAATGTTGGCGATTCCACACAATCAAAGGCCTTAAATATGTCTAGTGATAAAACATTTGCTTTTGTTTTTTCCTTTTCTACCTCATATAATATTCAAAACTCGCCTAGTTAAATTATTCATTTGTCTTCCCTTTATAAAACCACATTGATCCTCTTTAATATAATTTGCTATAAATCTGTTTAGTCTATTTGCTAGTATAGCAGTAAAAATCTTGGCATCTTGATTTATTAGAAATATAGGCCTATAAGATCCCGGATCTGTTTTATCCTTGTTGGGTTTTGGGATAAGAATCGTTAATGAGTGTTTCCAAGAAAGTGGCATTGTCTCTCCTTCCAATATTTTATTATAAAACATTTTTAGCTTAGGTATCAAAATGGAACTAAAATGTTTATAATATTCTGGACCCAATCCATCAGGGCCTGGTGTTTTACCATTTCTCAGTTTATTAATAACTTCAGCAATTTCTTCTTCTTTAATCTCTTCTTCTAATATTCTTTTATCACATTCCAATAATTTAATTTTTAAATTCTCATTTATATAATTTTCTATATTCTCTTTCAGTACGTTATTTCCTTTATATAATTTCTGATAAAATTCTTGAAAAATCTTCAATTTATCTTTCATTATATTACACCTCTTACCTGTTCTATCTTTAATTACCCCAATTGTGTTTTTTAATCTTCTATTTTTGCACATTCTAGCTAATAATTTTGAATTTTTATTGCTAAATTAAAAAAATGCCTCTTTATATACATCAAATCCCTCTAGACTTTCTCTATCTCTGAGTTTTCTAGTTCCTTTCTCTTTGCCTGAATTTCTACCAATAACCTTCTATCTCTTTCTAAAAAAAACATACTTTCCAAATTTCTCAAGTCTTCTTCCAATTTTTTCACATTTTTCTCCTTAATTTTTTTCAATTTACAGGATTCCCTTGTTATTCCTCTTGAAATTGCTTTCATCATGTCCCACAACAGGCCTAATTTTGTACCTCCTGCTTCATTTATTGTCCATAATTCTAACCATTCTTTCTTTATCTTTTCTATTACCTCTGGGTACTGGAAAATAGGGACATGGTGGTGCTGTGGGTTAAACTGCAGAAACTTCTGTGCTGCAAGGTCAGAAGACCAGCAGTCGTAAGATCGAATCCACGTGATGGAGTGAGCTCCCGTCGCTTGTCCCAGCTCCTGCCAACCTACCAGTTTGAAAGCATGTAAATGCGAGTAGATAAATAGGTACCACCACAGTGGGAAGGTAACACACCGCGCCCTAGAGTCGGACACGACTGGACTAAATGTCAAGGGGAACCTTTACCTTTACTTACTGGGAAATATTAATATCCCTTCACCTTTTAGAGTCTTTATAATCTTTTTTAATCTCAATCTCCATTGACATCAAAGCATGATCTGTTATTTTTATGGAGTTGATTTCAATATTAACTATCTTAGAAATTAAATCTTGAGATGTGAATATAAAATCTATTCTAGAGTAACTATTATATACTGCTGAAAAATAAGTATATCTTCTTTCATCACCTTTCATTACCCTCCAAATATCCTTCAATTGATTATTTTTTACCTTCTTGCTCAATATTGTGTTTCTTTGAAGAACATCATTCCGATAATAAAATTTTTTATCCTTTATCTTGTCCATAACCATATTAAAATCCCCTGCCATAATAACATAACCCTTCTTTACCTTCTCCATTTCTTTAATAACCGTATTGTAAAAATCTCCTTGTTTATTATTAGGTGCATACACATTAACCAAAGTATATTCTTCCAAACCCATTTTACCCTGTATTATTATAAATCTACCATTACAATCTTTTACTACCTGTTTCACTATAAATTCACAATTTTTAAAAATTGTAATTGCCACACCTCTAGATTTAGACGTTCCAAAGTTTTTTTCATAAATGTCTATATTATTCATCTTTAGTTCATTGACTCCATCTTCTCACTGATAAGTCTCTTGCAGAGAGGCAATGTCCACCTTATTTTTCTTCAACAATGCTTCTATTCTTCTTCTTTTCACTGTTGATCCCAGGCCTTTCACGTTCAAAGTAGCTACTCTTATTCTTTTACCCATTTGAGTTCAAGATTTCTCCTCCTAACATGCCCCGTGTCCAGCCCCTCCCCCACCAAACTAACAAAAATAGACTAAAACTTAAACTCAACATAACCCAAAATACAATACTTTACCCCTAACAACCCAGTGAACATATATCTTTTTTCCCACCCCACCATATTCCCCCGCCATAACTACTAGTGAGGGCACAAGGTGGGGGGGGGACGCCACCACCGTCCGGTGGAACTACAACCAGAACCTCGCCTCTGCTCTTTTTATTAAATTTTTGCATTTCTTCTTAATACTTGATAACACTGAAGCCCCCTTCTCCACCCCTCTTTCCCCTGTAATTATAAGTTTTAAAAAAACTATTAAAATCCAGAGTTATTAATAATTTTAGTTTTATTATTGCTGTTGCTATCTAATATTAATATAATTAGTATAGTTATTACTAAAAACTAGAAAAAAAGAAAAAAATAGATATGAATGAATGAGGAAAAGAGAGGAGAAAAATAAAAATAAGGAGAATTAAAAGATTTGGAAGGGGGGGGGGAAACAACAGTTGGTCCATCTTCTAGTCCTTCAGGAATCTAGTCCTTTCTGCTTCAACCTTCTATTTTTTTGCTTGAAGTCGGGGTTAACTCCTGAACTTCCTCTTCTTCCTGCCAGAGTTTCCATGCCTTCAACAGGTCTTTACCTTCATCACAAGAGTAGATTTTAAACAGAACCTGGTCTTTCCAAATTTTCAAAAATACAGGAATGCCCCCATTGGTATTTGAGATTATTTTTGATCAAGACTGCTGTAACAGGCTTCATGGATTTTCTCCAATTCAAAGAGTCATTGCATAAATCTTGGAAAATCTGCAGCTTAGTACCCCTATAGACCAGCTGGTCTTGTTATTGTTTGATTTCTCTCATAAATTGTTCTTTCTTTGTATAATTAAAAAACTTCACCACCACTGGTCTTGTTCTTGGGCTTTTAGGATTACCAACAAAATGAACTCTTTCTATGACCTGTTCATCCAAGTGTTGTGTGCCCATTATGGAGTTAACCCAGGTTATTATCTCTTTTTTGAGGTCTTGTCTATGTTGCAATTGAAAATTCATTATTTTAATATTGGACATTCAGGAATTATCTTCCAGATAAATCAACTTTTTGTTTGTTTCGCTTATTCTCTCATCCAGGCTGCTTATCCTGCTTTCATTTGCTTGTGTCCTGTCTCCCAGCTCTTTAATTTTCTGTTTAACATTTTTCAACTCCTGTGTCATTCCTGAAACTTGATCTTGAAGCTTATTAATGCTCGTTTCAATAGACTTGGCTGGTCTCTCTGCTTGCTCGAACTCCTGACTCATTTTACAGGACATGTCCTTCACAATCTGCGTCAGTTCGTCCATTGTTTCCTGTTTATCTTGTTTTTCTTCGGGTTGGGCTGGTGAAACTACCCTTGTCAAGCGTTCCAAACTGCAATCCGACGGTTTGTCAGAAGTTTTAACTAAAGCTTGTCCAAGCAGGAGTTTTAACAGCCTTATTTTTCCTCTTTGGCATAGAGAAAAATAATTAGGAGTGAATATTGTTGTTGAGAGCTTTTCATTAGAAGCAGGGCTCTAAAAAACTCTTAACAGCTTATCAGAGTCAAAAGCAAAAGCAGTATTCAACTTTAAATCAACACAGTCTTTAGAGAATTTAACTAGATGTACACATTCCTTATCTTTCCCTCCGAAGGTTTATGCAGAAAAAAACAGTCTTCAGAAGGAAGAAATGCATTTTAAAAGTTGTTTACCATGTCGGCGATGCGGAGGTTCAGTTCTTAGCTGCTCATCCCTCCTGAGCGGAAGTGACGTCCCATAACTTGTAAGTTCCATGTAATATTTATCCCTAAATATTTAATTAAATTTTCCAGTCTTCCCTCAAATATACTTTTCATCTTCACCTTCCCCTCTTCAGTGTAATTTAACAATAGACTTTCCAACTTCTCCCAATTTACGTTCAATCCTGTTATTTCCTCAAATTGTTTTAAATGTAGTTTACTACTCTCTATTGTCTATATGCTTGAAATCTGTTCACTGTTCTGGCATGTGACCTCCTGCCAGACTCGAGGTAGTCAACTCAGCCGGCCCTCCACTCTAAACCTGGTGTTGTTGAATGCCAGATCTGTATCAAATAAGTCCCAGATCATACAAGATCTGATTCTGGAGGAGGATGCAGATCTGGCATGCATAACCGAAACATGGATGGGCAGGGATGGGGGTGTTCCCCTGACTCTTGCCTGCCCTCCCAGTTATGCAGTCCAACACCAGGGTAGACTGGCGGGGCGGGGTGGGGGAGTAGCCATTGTTTATAAAAACACCCTTCAGGTTGTTAGGCCTTCTGCTCTGGTGACGCCGGGTCTAGAGGCCCTCCACGTGTCGGTTGGGGCCAGGGATGGTATTGGGATCTTGCTGGGTTACCGCGCTCCCCGCGACCCAGCCATTTCCTTACCGGAGCTGGCAGACTTCGTCTCCGCGGCACTGTTGGTGTCCCCAAGGCTTTTGGTCTTGGGTGACTTCAACGTGCATGCGGAGGCGGAGGTTTCCGGTCCAGCTCTTGAGTTCTTGGAGACCATGGCCTCCTTGGACATGTCCCAACATGTCAATGGCCCCACCCATGTGGGTGGCCACACACTGGACCTGGTGTTCTCCACTGAGCAGGGTGAGTGTGCTCCGATGGTGACTGACCTAGTGTCTGTCCCCTTGTCATGGATGGATCACTGCCTAATCAAATTCAATCTTGCAGTGGCTCTTCCCCCCCCCCCCCCGCAGGGAGCAAGGACCTGTTGTTATGGTCCGCCCTCGAAGGTTACTGGATCCTATAGGATTCCAGGATACCATGAGAGGGATTCCGGCCGATCTGACTGGCACTCCTGTCGAGGCTCTGGTGGACAGCTGGCTGGCTGCCGCCACCAGGGCTGTTGACACGATCGCACCTAAACGCCCTCTCTGGCGCAGAGATAGCCCTTCGCCCTGGTTTACTCCAGAGCTGCGATTAATGAAGCGAAATAGGAGAAGGCTAGAGTGCATATGGAGGTGGAACCCGACGGAAAATAAATAGCTGTCAGGATTGCGACTAACCTTTACCAATCTAAGGTGAAGGCTGCTAGTCGATCTTACTTCGCTGTCCAGATAAGCGAAGCTTCCAATCAGCAGGCGGAACTTTTCCGTATAGTTCGCGATTATTCCGGAACTGGTCATGGTGATTGGCCTCCCTCTAGCATCTCACCTGACCAATTTGCAGCCTTTTAAAAATCAAAAGTGGAGGCCATCCGCCGGGATCTTACCCCCTATTTGGAAACAGTAGATCGAGCTGAGACGTCCAGCGCTCCGTCTTGCCCAATGAGACTTAACCACTTTCATCCTGTGACGTCAGATATGGTGGACAGAGTGCTTGATCGCTGTCGTGCCACCACCTCCTCCCTTGACCCTTGCCTGGCCTGGCTAATCAAAGCAGCCAGGCCTATAACATCTGAATGGGCTACAGCAATAATTAATGGGTCTGTCCAGGAGGGCAAGGTTCTCCTTGCCCTCAAGGAGACACTTATTAGGCCCATTAGGAAGAAACTGAGCTTGGCGGCGGACGATATTGGTAATTATAGGCCCGTCGCCAATGTTTCTTTCCTTAGCAAGGTAGTTGAGAGGGTGGTGGCCGATCAGCTACAGGCTCTTCTGGATGAAACCAATGCCCTGGATCCTTCTCGATATCTCAGCCGCTTTTGATACCGTTGACCACGGTATTCTCCTGGGGAGGCTCTCCGAGTTGGGAATCGGTGGCCTGGCTTTGGCCTGGCTCCGTTCCTTCTTGGAGGACCATCCCCAGAGAGTGCAGATTGGAGAGATTTTCTCGGCCCTGTGAAGCCTCAACTGTGGGGTCCCGCAGGGCTCGATTATCTCTCCAATGCTGTTTAACTTCTATATGAGGCCGCTGGGAGGGGTCATCAGGTGATGTGGGGCTTCGTGTCATCAGTACGCTATGATACTCAGCTCTACATCTCCTTTTTTCCAACAACAGTGGATGCTGTCTCGTCCCTTGAGCGCTGCTGGGGGCTGTTCAGCAATGGATGCAGGAGAACAAACTGAGGCTGAATCTGGGCAAGACGGAGGTCCTTCGGGTGGGTGCCCCAGACTGCAATGCACTCTACGTGGGGCTACCTTTGAGATTGATGCGGAAGCTTCAAATGGTGCAGAATGCGGAGGCCAGACTTCTTAGTGGGATGAGAAAACATCAGCATATATCTCCCACACTGGCTGCTTTGTATTGGCTGCCCGTTCATTTCCGCATTGATTTCAAAGTTCTAATGATGACATATAAAGCCTTAAACGGTTTAGGACCTCGATATTTGGCGGAACGCCTTCTCCCACCTAGATCTACTCGTATCACTCGCCACAGTCAGGAAAGACGATTGAGGGGCCTTACTCCGAGGGAGGCCCAGAAAGAAAAAACAAGAAACCGGGCCTTCTCGGCAGTGGCCCCTCGACTATGGAATATTCTTCCGTTTGTGATTTGCCAGGCTCCCTCGCTGGGTGTTTTCAAGAGTCAACTTAAGACCTGGCTCTTTAGGCAGGCCTTCCCCATTGTCAGTATTTGAGCTTTACTTTCTTATTTTAATTTTCTGTCCTTTTCCATTTGACCGTTTTTCCATCTTGAGCTACATTATTATTATTATGCTTAAATTGTGGTGTATTGAGTGTTTGAATTGTTTTAATCCTACTTTGTTGTAAGCCACCCAGAGTAGACTATGTCTAGATGGGCGGGATATAAATTCAATAAATAAATAAATAAAATAAATCAGTGGTCCGGGAAACTCCTTTTGGGGGGGTGACTCTTACCACCAAGAGTGAGGTTCGCAGCTTGGGTGTACATCTGGACCCGGCGCTCACCATGGAGACCTAGGTGTTGTCAGTGGTCCGTTCCGCACACTTCCACCTTCGGCGGATTGCCCAGCTGCGTCCCTATCTTGATGTGGGGGTGCTCACCACTTTGGTCCATGCGCTCGTAGTCTCAAGATTAGACTACTGTAATGCGCTCTACGTGGGGCTGCCTTTGAGATTGATGCGGAAACTTCAGATGGTACAAAATGCCGCGGCCAGACTTTTAACTGGGGTGAAGAGGCACCAACATATTTCCCCCATGCTGGCTGCCTTGTATTGGTTGCCCATTCGTTTCCGCGTTGATTTCAAAGTTCTTACGATTCCTTATAAAGCCCTAAATGGTTTAGGACCTCGATATCTGGCAGAGCGCCTTCTCCCACCCAGTTCTGCCAGAGACACTCATTCTAGCCAGGCCGGGCGACTGAGGGGCCTAACGCCAAGGGAGGCCCGGAAGGAAAGAACGAGGAACCGGGCCTTCTCAGCAGTGGCCCCTTGCCTCTGGAACAACTTGCCCATAGAGATCCGCCTGGCTCCCTCTCTGGGTGTCTTTAGAAGTAAACTTAAGACATGGCTATTTAGGCAGGCTTTCCCTCCTGCTGTATCTTAATATTTACATTTTAACATCTTGGATTTTTGCATGGTTATTGGTTCTATTGTTTTTAAATTTTGTAATGCCGCCCAGAGTAGACCTTTGGTCTAGATGGGCGGGATAGAAATCCAATAAAATAAAAATAAATAAATAAATGATTGCGAACAGACCCTGCCCCTTCTCTGTATGACAGCCTTGCAAGTATTTGAATAATGCTCTCATATCTCCCCTCAGTCTTGTTTTCTGAAGGCTAAAGATGCCCAGTTCTTTCCGTCTTTCCTCATAGGGCTTGGTTTCCAGCCCCCTGATCATTCTTGTTGCTCTCCTCTGAACTTGTTCTAATTTCTTGGCATCCTTCTTGAAGTGCGGTGTCCAGAACTGGACTCAGTACTCAAGATGAGATCTAACTAATGCCGAACAGAGGAGAACCAGTTCCTCGTGGGATTTGGAAACTATATTTCTGTTAATGCAGCCTAAAATAGCATTTGCCTTTTTTGTAGCTACATCACATCGTTGGCTCATATTCAGCTTGTGATCTACAACAACTCCAAGATCCTTATCACTCGTAGTATTGCTGAGCCAGGTATCCCCCATCTTGTAACTGTGTGTTTGGTTTCTTTTTCCAAGGTGCAATACTCTGTACTTATCCTGGTGAATTTCATTCTGTTGTTTTCAGCCCAGTGCTCAAGGCCTATCAAGATCATTTTGAATTTTGTTTCTGTCTTCCAGAGTGGTAGCTGTTCCACCTAATTTTGCTACATTTGCAAATTTGATTAGTATTCCCTGTATCCCCTGATCCAGGTCATTAATAAAACTGCTGAAGAGCACAGGACGCAGGAATGAGCCCTGGGGTACCCCACTTGTTGCCTCCTCCCAGTTTGAGAAGGAGCCATTAATTATCTCCCTCTGACTACAGTTCTGTAGCCAACTGTGTATCCATCTGACAGTTATTCTATCCAGCCCACACCTAGTTAGCTTACTAATCAAATAAATAAATAATCAGAATGTCATGGGTCACTTTGTCAAAAGCTTTTCTGAAGTCAAGATATACAATGTCAACAGCATTCCCTCTGTCTGTCAGGGAGGTTACCCAATTAAAAAATGAGATCAGATTAGTCTGGCTTCTAGTTATTACTGCTTTGTTTTCTAGGTGTTTGAATAGTGACCACTTTATCATCTGTTACAGAATTTTCCCAGGGGTTGATCTGCTGACTGGTCTGTAGTTCAGAGGTTCCTCCTTTTTGCCCTTTTTGTAGATAGGGACAACATTAGCCCTCCTCCAGTCACCTGACACCTCACCTGTTTCCCATGATTTCAAGAAAATAACGGACAGTGGTTCTGAGAGTTCTTCAGCCAGTTTCTTCAATATTCCTGGATGCAATTCATCTGGCCCTGGAGACTTGAACTCTTTCAAGGTTGTGAGGTATTCCTTGACTGTTTGTTTCTCAATCTCCAACTGCAATCTTGTCCCCTCCGCCTGCACTTCACATTTGTCTGGAGGGTCATAGTCTGTCCTTTGGGAAAAGACTGAGTTAAAATAGGAATTCAGTTCTGCCTTTTCTTTGTCCTCTGTTATCATTTTTCCATCTCTATTGTGGAGCTGTGCCACTATGTCCTTTTTTCTTTTTTTTTTGTCTTTTGCTACTCACGTACCTAAAGAATGCTTCTTCTTTTTTGTTCATTTTAAGTGTCTCTAGTTCATTCTCAGCTTTTGCCCACTTAATGCCATCCCTGCAATTCCTTGCTACTTGTCTGTACTCTTCCTTTGTGGCCTGGCCTTCCTTCCACTTCGTATATGTGCCCTTTTTTGTTTTCAGGTCCTCTCTGAAGACACACTGGCCTTTTTTTACTGTCTCCCAGCTTTTTTTCTTATTGGAATTGTTTCTATTTGTGCCTTTAAAATTTCATTTTTTAGACGACGCCACCCTATTTGGACCTTTAATTGTTTATAATTCTAAAGCCAGAGATAAGGGGTATCCTTGCCTTGTTCCTCAGCCTACACATATTGGCTCAATTATGCCATCATTTACTAAAACTCGTTTACTAAAATTTTGTAATATTTGGGGCCTAATCTATCTGTTCCAGGTGTTTTGCCTGCCTTCAACTTATCTATGATTCCCTCTGTTTCCTCCTCAGTAATTTATTGTTCTGTTCTGACCCTATCTTCTTCTATTAGCTCTTTATTCAGATTACTCTTTATATATTCCCCCTTCATGGATTGCTGCCTTGTCGTGGCGAAGGGGCTTGAGTAATTCAGAGAAGCTATAGGCTATGCCGTGCAGGGACACCCAAGATGGACAGGTCATAGTGGAGAGTTCTGACTAAACGCGATCCACCTGGAGCAGGAACTGGCAAGCCACTCCAGTATCTTTGTCAAGAAAACCCCATGAACAGAAACAAAAGGCTAAAAGATATGCTGCTGGAAGATGAGCCCCTCAGGTCGGAAGGCGTCCAACATGCTACTGAGGAAGAGCGGAGGACAAGTACAAGTAGCTCCAGAGCTAATGAAGTGGTTGGGCCAAAGCCGAAAGGACGCTCAGCTGCGGACACGCCTGGAAGTGAAAGGAAAGTCTGATGCTGCAAAGAAAAATACTGCATAGGAACCTGGAATGTAAGATCTATGGACCTTGGTAAGCTGGATGTGGTCAAACAGGAGATGGCAAGAATAAACATTGACATCCTGGGCATCAGTGAACTAAAATGGACGGGAATGGGCGAATTCAATTCAGACGATTATCATATCTACTATTGTGGGCAAGAATCCCGTAGAAGAAATGGAGTAGCCCTCATAGTCAACAAAAGAGTGGGAAAAGCTGTACTGGGATACAATCTCAAAAATGATAGAATGATTTCAATACGAATCCAAGGCAGACCTTTCAACATCACAGTATTCCAAGTTTATGCACCAACCACCAATGCTGAAGAGGCTGAAATTGACCACTTCTATGAAGACTTACAACACCTTCTAGAACTGACACCAAAGAAAGATGTTCTTCTCATTCTAGGGGACTGGAATGCTAAAGTAGGGAGTCAAGAGATAAAAGGAACAACAGGTAAGTTTGGCCTTGGGGTTCAAAACAAAGCAGGGCAAAGGCTAATAGAGTTTTGTCAAGAGAACAAGCTGGTCATCACAAACACTCTTTTCCAACAACACAAGAGGCGACTCTACACATGGACATCACCAAATGGGCAATACCGAAATCAGATTGATTATGTTCTCTGCAGCCAAAGATGGAGACGCTCTATACAGTCAGCAAAAACAAGACCTGGAGCTGATTATGGCTCTGATCATCAGCTTCTTATAGCAAAATTCAAGCTTAAACTGAAGAAAGTAGGAAAAACCACTGGGCTAGTCAGGTATAATCTAAACCAAATCCCTTATGAATCCACAGTGGAAGTGAAGAACAGATTTAAGGAACTCGATTTGGTGGACAGAGTGCCTGAAGAACTATGAATGGAGGCTCGTAACATTGTACAGGAGGCAGCAACAAAAACCATCCCAAAGAAAAGGAAATGCAAGTAAGCAAAGTGGATGTCCAACGAGGCCTTACAAATAGCAGAGAAGAGAAGGGAAACAAAATGCAAGGGAAAGTTACAGAAAACTGAACGCAGACTTCCAAAGAATAGCAAGGAGAGACAAGAGGGCCTTCTTAAATGAACAGTGCGAAGATATAGAGGAAAATAATAGAAAGGGAAAAACCAGAGATCTGTTCAAGAAAATTGGAGCTATTAAAGGAACATTTTGTGCAAAAATGGACATGATAAAGGACAAAAATGGTAGGGACCTTACAGAAGCAGAAGACATCAAGAAGAGGTGGCAAGAATACACAGAGGAATTATACCAGAAAGATCTGGATGTCCCGGACAACCCAGATAGTGTGGTTGCTGACCTTGAGCCAGACATCCTGGAGAGTGAAAAGTGGGCCTTAGAAAGCATGGCTAACAACATGCCATGTGATGATGGCATGGATGGCATCACATGGAGGTGATGGCATTCCAGTTGAACAATTAAAATCTTAAAAGACGATGCTGTTAAGGTGCTACACTCAATATGCTAGCAAGTTTGGTAAAACTCAGCAGTGGCCAGAGGATTGGAAAAGATCAGTCTACATCCCAATCCCAAAGAAGGGCAGTGCCAAAGAATGCTCCAACTACCGTACAATTGCACTCATTTCACACGCTAGCAAGGTTATGCTCAAAATCCTCCAAGGTAGGCTTCAGCAGTATGTGGACCGAGAACTCCCAGAAGTACAAGCTGGATTTCGAAGGGGCAGAGGAACTAGAGACCAAATTGCTAACATGCGCTGGATTATTGAGAAAGCCAGAGAGTTCCAGAAAAACATCTACTTCTGCTCCATGGACTACGCAAAAGCCTTTGACTGTGTGGACCACAACAAACTATGGCAAGTCCATAAAGAAATGGGAGTGCCTGACCACCTTATCTATCTCGTGAGAAATCTCTATGTGGGACAGGAAGCAACAGTTAGAACTGGATATGGAACAACTGATTGGTTCAAAATTGGGAAAGGAGTACGACAAGACTGTATATTGTCTCCCTGCTTATTTAACTCATATGCAGAATACATCATGTGAAAGGCAGGACTGGATGAATCCCAAGCCGGAATTAAGATTGCCGGAAGAAATATCACCCACCTCAGATATGCGGATGATACCACTCTGATGGCAGAAAGTGAGGAGGAATTAAAGAACCTCTTAATGAGGGTGAAAGAGGAGAGCGCAAAAAATGGTCTGAAGCTCAACATCAAAAAAACTAAGATCATGGCCACTGGTCCCATCACCTCCTGGCAAATAGAAGGGGAAGATATGGAGGCAGTGACAGATTTTACTTTCTTGGGCTCCATGATCACTGCAGATGGGGACAGCAGCCATGAAATTAAAAGACACCTGCTTCTTGGGAGGAAAGCGATGACAAACCTACACAGCATCTTAAAAAGCAGAGACATCACCTTGCCGACAAAGGTCCGCATTGTCAAAGCTATGGTTTTTCCAGTAGCGATGTATGGAAGTGAGAGCTGGACCATAAAGAAGGCTGACCACTGAAGAATTGATGCTTTTGAACTGTGGTGCTGGAGGAGACTCTTGAGAGTCCCCTGGACTGCAAGGAGAACAAACCTATCCAGTTTGAAGGAAATCAAACTGATCCTGAAGCTTCAGGACAGATCCTGAAGCTGAGGCTCCAATACTTTGGCCATTTCATGAGAAGAGAAGACTCCCTGGAAAAGACCCTGATGTTGGGAAAGTGTGAGGGCAAGAGGAGAAGGGGATGACAGAGGACGAGATGGTTGGACAGTGTCATCAAAGCTACCAACATGAAATTGACAAAACTCCAGGAGGCAGTGGAAGACAGGAGGGCCTGGCGTGCTCTGGTCCATGGGGTCATGAAGAGTCGGACACGACTTAACGACTAAACAACAACTTTATATATTCTTCAATTTTGTCTAGAAGATTTTTACTAATGTATAATTTTTTTGTAGAAGCTTTGAAAGGCTTCTAATTTCTCTTTCATTTTATTACACTTTTTGCATTTTGATCCTGTATTACCCCATATTGCCTTTATTCTTTTTTAAAATGAGTAGCTTCTACTAGTAACTTGGAGTTTTTATTACTGAATTCAAAGAATTATCTTTTTAAATAAATTAAGTTCCTTTGTACCTTTTCCAAATGAATCCCCTCTACTTCTTTCCTCTTTGCTTGTAGTTTCATTATCACTTTCTTATCTCTAATTTTTATAACTGTTCATTCCAATACTTTTATATTTTCTTCTAATTCATGTATTATTTTCTCTTGCTGTTCTTTAAGCATGCATGCCACTTTGAATGCATATCATTTGGTGACAGCCTTCACAGTGTCCCATATTACTTTTGCTTGCCATCTTTCTTTCTCATTTATTTCTCAAGTCTCTTCAAGTTCTTTTAGAAACCCTTCAATTATGTGTTGATGTCAGTAGATATTTGTGTCAATTTTCCATCTTACACCCTCTTTATAATCACATTTTACAGTCCCGTATTCAGTCTAGCATGTTACAATATTTGAATAACATTTATATCCGTGTTATTTACCCTTGACAATAAGTCCTTAGATACAAGTATGTAATCTGTTCTTGAATATGTTTTGTGTACTGATGAGTAGTAGAAGTTTCTTTAATCACTTTCTATTTCCCTCCAAACATCCTTCAAATCTGTTTTATTAATTAATTTATTCAGTGTTGTGTATTTATGCCTCTTTTCTCCTTTTTGTAATCTTGTCTTATGTTTATACATCTGTGGTCATATTGAAGTCCCCTGCTACTATCACATAACCTTTCCTTAATTTATCTAACCTGCTTGATATGTTTGTCAAGAATTCTTCCTGTTTCTCATTTGGTGCATAAACATTCAGTAGGGTGCATTCTTCTCTTTTTAGCTTACCTTGCATTATCATGTATCTAACCTTGTGTATTTTTTCCCATTTTTTAAATTTTAAATTCACATCTTTTGGATATTAAGATCACTATTGCCTGGATTTTGATGTACCAAACTATTTTACATATATTTCAGTCAACTTACATCTAAGTTCATTTAGACCCCTTTTTGATGCATTTCTTGTAAGAACACAATGTCTGCTTTGCTTATATTCAACAATTTTTGTATTTTAGTCTGAGTGTGTGTGTATTCACACACATATATTTTAAAAATATATTATATAAAGGGGGGGAAATCAAAGTACAATAGATGGTGGCAAGTGACAAATATTTACCCTTCTTATTCGTCCCTTCATTGGGCCTATAGAGCAAGCTATGCTTCCAGAATGGCCGTTCTGGCAGCCTAGTTTGCTCTCTCTGCCTATGGGCCTGCCAAACAGCTGTTCAGTGGGCCCACTCTCTCTGCCCCCACAGCCTGCCCTGGCCCCCTTCCCACTGCCCCCATCACCTCCGTACCTTGTCCTGCCACTGGGCCCATAGTCAGAGAGAGCAGGCTAGCCTGTCATAATAGTGCTTTTCATTCTGGCAGCCTAGCTTCCATTGCAGTGGAGGCAGCGGCGGCATCAGGACAAGTTAGGACTTGTCTCAAAGGGGGCGGGGTGCTCAGTTCATTTTTTTAAAAAAACCCTGACAAACCGATTTATGGTTCATCAAGAAATTCAGGGGCAGTTTGTCTCCATCTCTAGTAATCATAGGTAGAATTAGTCCATGGTAAGGATATAAAAGGATTGTGAACAGCCAATTTTGAGTTGTTCTCGTTTCCTACTGCTGCCCGTCATAACAATATTGTCTTTTCCAATAGGTTCTGCTAAGATCATGCAAACAAACTGCTGTGGCTTCCTCTATTGAATCAACCCATTTCATGTTAGGCCTTTCTCTTTTCCTATTGCTCCTCCCCACTTTTCCCAGCAAAATAGTCTATTCTGATCACTTCTGTATTTCTATTATATATGCATGGTAGGGTAGGTTCAGGTTATTCATTTTTGTTCTAGTGAGAGTTCATGCTTGACTTAATGGAGCATCCACTTTTCTACTTCTGACTATCGTTCATAACTGTATAGCTCTCCTTCAATAACACATTTCAAATGAGTTGATTTTGTCCCTACCTTTCTTCATTCTCTTCCTTTTATTATTATTATTAGTTCTATTATTAGTTTTATTTATATGCCACATTTCTCCCAACAAGAGACCCAAAGCGGCTCACAACATTAAAATTCACACAAATTAAAAACACAATAAGTTAAATATTAAAAGATAAATTAAACAATATATGATTTAAAATACAATTAAAAGATTAAAACATGAAAACATAAAAAAGGTCTGCTAAAATGGGGTTCAGAGATTCAGTTATAATTGTTAAAAGCCTGCCGGAAGAGATGGGTGTGAAAGGGTTCAGAGTCAATTTGAGGCGACTCCTCATTTTGCGCGGGAAAGACCACAGGAAACGTCTTCTTAACTTTAACAACATCTTCTTTATTGGGAACTGGTAAATCAACATTATTCATGACTGGATCAAAGAAACTCAACTCAGGCAACATGCCATAACTGTCTAAAGCATAGTCCCGATAACCATCCATCCCATTCACAGGGGTGCTGGGCCAAACCTCTCCGCATCTGTTGGTTTCCGAAGGGGGGCACTCCGAACCTCGCAAATGGTGCCGCAACATGGGTGCCTAGCCCAGTCTCCCTCAAGAGGAGGAGTATTATATCTTCAATCCGGCCTGATCACTTTCCGCCCTTGTCCCTTACTCTTAGGGAAGACTATTACTGACCATTCCAAGAATTCGGGATCTGTCTCTCCTCTTCCCTTCGTCTCTGGATCTGGTAGCAGCCCGCCTAGCTTCAGGTTGGGAAAGTCCCGCAATAACTCTTGCGTCTTTACCCTCTCATACTCCCGCAATCTCACCAACTCCCTCTTGCGTTTCCACATCTCCAATTCTACCTCAAACCGACGTTCTCCTTGGCTACTTATACTTTCCTGCCAAACTGCCAGATCTTTCTCCTCCCCTCTCGCATTCCCGCGTTCCTCTACCAAGTTTACTTCAAACTTCCCGCCTCGCTCTGCCTTCTCCTTCTTCTCCGTCGCGTTTTCCCTCTGGTCCGCCTGTTCTCTTCCACTCTGTGTTTCCTCCCCTCCCTTCTCTCCTTTGTTTTCTGGGGACGGCACACTCTCCTTTGAGCCACCTTCACAATGGGTCTTTTTTCAAAAGAATAAAAGGGAAAGGGCCATCCTGATCTCCCAAGGGAGAGCATTTCATAGCCTGGGAGCTGCCACAGAGAAGGCCCTCTCCCATGTCCCCATCAGCTGTGCATGTGCTGGCAATGGGACCGAGAGGAGTCTCTCCTCTGCTGATCTTAATCGCCGAGAAGGCGCATATAGGGAGATACGGTCCTTCAGGTAGCCTGGACCCAAGCTGTATAGGGCTTTATAGGTAATGACCAGCACTTTGAATTGGGCCCAGAAACAGACTGGTAGCCAGTGCAGTTCTTGTAACATGTGTTATATGCTCCCTGTAGCTGGCCTGAGTCAGTAGTCTGGCTGCAAAGTTTTGCACCAGCTGAAGTTTCCAAACCATCTTCAAAGGCACCACCACATAGAACGTGTTACAGTAATCCAAACGGGATGTAACTAAGGCATGTGTCACTGTAGCCAGATCCGACATCTCAAGGAACGGGTGCAGCTGACGCACCAGCTTTAGCTGTGCAAATGCACTCCTGGCCACTGCCGAGACCTGGGCATCCAAGCTTAGGGATAAATCCAGGAGTACACCCAAGCTGCGGACCTCAGTTTTCAGGGGGAGTGTAACCCCATACAGCGCAGGTAGTATCCCTATTCCCTCATCTGCTTTCTGACTAACCAGGAGCACCTCTGTCTTGTCTGGATTCAGTTTCAGTTTGTTTGCCCTCATCCAGCTCATTACTGATGCCAAGCACTGGTCTAGAGTCAAGACAGCTTCCCTGGAATTAGGTGGAAAGGAGGGATAGAGTTGGGTGTCATCCGTATACTGGTGACACCAAACCCCAAAACTCCGGATGTCACCCAGCAGTTTCATGTAGATGTTAAAAAGCATGGGTGACAGAGCAGAACCCTGAGGAATGCCATAGGCCAATGGCCAGGGCGTTGAGCAGGAGTCACCCAGCACCACCTTCTGAGTTGTCCCCTCCAGGAAGGACTGGAACCACTGTAAAACAGTGTCTCCAAGTCCCATCCCAGAGAGACGGCCCAGAAGGATACCATGGTCGATGGTACTGAAAGCTGCTGAGAGGTCCAGCAGAACCACTTCCCCTGTCCAGTTCCCGGCATAGGTCATCCACCAAGTCGACCAAAGCTGTCTCTGTCCCATAGCCAGGCCTGAAACCAGATTGAAATGGGTCTAGATCAGCGATGGTGAACCTTTTTGAGCCCGAGTGCCCAAACTGCAACACAAATCCAACTTGTTCAAAGTGCCAACACTGCAATTAAACCTGAATAGTGAGGTTTTAGTTTAGAAAAAAAAAACTGCCCCGCACCTCAAGGGTTAAATGGTTTTTTTTCCCCCTAGGGGCATTATTAACAGATAAATACTTACCGGTCCTCCAATCCCCCGTCGGGCTAGACAGGTAATGGCTGCCATTGCACCCCTCTGCTAGACCACTGCACCAGCAGAGGGGAGTGCCTAAATTGGAGGATGGGTAAGTATTTTTCGAGGGCAACTTCTGGCTCATGTGCCCATGGAGAGGGCTCTGTGTGCCAGCTGTGGCACGTGTGCCATTGGTTCGCCATCGCTGGTCTAGATAATCCGCTTCCTCCAGGAATCCCTGGAGCTGAGAAACCACCACACGCTCCAGTACCTTGCCCAGGAATGGGATGTTTGAGACTGGCCGATAGTTATCCAGTACACTGGGATCCAGGGAGGGCGTATTCAGTAGTAGCGGTCTTATTACTGCCTCCTTTAAGCAAGCAGGGATCCTACCTTGCTGCAAAGAGGCATTTACTACTCCTCGTACCCAATCGGCCATTCCTCCTCTGGCTGCTTTTATGAGCCAGGAAGGGCAAGGGTCCAGCATACATGTGGTGGCATTCACTTCTCCAAGAATCCTGTCCACATCATCATGCTGCATCAACTGAAAAGTATCCATTAATACAGGACAAGCCGGGGCCAAAGTTACATCCACTGGGTCTGTATCAATTACAGCATCCAAGTCAGAGCGGATCCGAGTTACTTTATCTGCAAAATGTCATGCAAATTCCTCACAGCGGGTTGTGGAGTGGTCAATATTTTGTTCTTTTGGTGGGGCATGTACTAAGCCCCTGACCACTTGAAACAACTCAGCTGGATGACTTTGTGCAGATGCAATGGCAGCAGCAAAGAACCTTTTCTTTGCTGCAGCCACTGCCACGGAATAGGCTTTCAAATGGTCTCTAGCCCATCTTCGGTCGGATTCACTCTGAGTTTTCTGCCATCGTCGCTCTAGTCTCCATCCCATTCATTTCATCACTGCCAGCTCCCTGGTGAACTAGAAGGCTTGCCTGGCTCTACATCGTGGGAGAGGATGCTTAGGAGCGATTGTGTCCACCGCCCTGGCCATTTCCCCATTCCAGAGATCAGCCAGAGCTTCGACAGGATCTCCTGCCAAGGCAACAGGAAACTCCCCAAGAGCTGTCAGAAATCCACTTGGATCCATCAGTCTCCTGGTGTGGACCATCCTAATAGGTCCTCCACCCCTGCTGAGATTAAGAGTTCCAGTAAGTCTAACCCTCACCAGGTAGTGATCTGTCTATGACAACGGAACTACAGAGAGTTCCTCTACACCCAGATCACCATCATCCTGCCTAGCATGAAATACAAGGTCCAGAGTGTGCCCTGCTATATGTGTGGGGCCAGAAACCACTTGGGACAGACCCATGGTTGTCATGGAGGACATGAAGTCCTCAGCCACTCCTAATAAGTTGGTCTCAGTGTAGACATTGAAGTCCCCCAGTACTATCAGCCTAGAGGACTCAAACATCACCTCTGATACAAACTCAGTCAGCTCAGGAAGGGAGACTGTTGAGCAGTGGGGTGGACTGAATAGATAGAATAGAATCCCTATTCTATCCCGGGCACCAACCTTTAAGTATACACACTCGAACCCTGAAAACTGTGGTACAAGGCACCTGGTGCGGGGGATGGAATCATGATAGACTACTGCAACTCCACCTCCCCACCCCCCAGGTCTGGCCTGCTGCTGCACAGAGAACAGAGGTGGGCAAAGCTGGGAGAGACTAACTCCCCCCAGCTTCATCCAGCCAGGTCTCTGTAATACAGGTCAGGTCAGCATGCTCATCCAGGACCAGGTCCTGGATGGCTGATGTTTTCTTTTTCACTGACCTGGCATTCAGCAGCAGCATTTTTAACCCAGGGGGACTATTGCCACAGCTATCCAGGCTGTCTGAATTGGGAGACAATTTGGGGGTGACTAGGATCCTGTTCCCTCCCCCTCTCCTACAATGATTATCTCGTCTCCTCCCCCGTAACTCCCTCTACCCAGCGTAATGCCAATGGGAGCTCCCTGCTCCCCCCATTGGCCTCCTTATTTGAAAGATGCATCCCTCCCACCCCAGACCGACAGCAACAGGCAGGCAAATAAAAAGGAATCACTCTAGGCAAGAAGAATGGACCTCACCCTTATTTCTCAATCCCCAAACCAAACAACCAATACCCCACCAATCCGCCCCTTTGCTGAAAAGGCTCTGCTTAAAGGTCCCTCCTCCCCTGGAGCCAGGTGGCTGGTGTTGACAAGGGGGTGGGAAGCAGCCAGATGCAGGGACCCAGTCCTGCAGGGCAATAGGAGTCTGGAGCCAAACTTCCACAGGGGAACCTAGCAGCCAACAGCAGCAGCAACACTGTCTCTTACCCAGTGCCCTGCGAGATGACAGATGACGATGACTCCTCTGTAGGCAGGAATGCTGGTCCAGTAGTGACACTCTTTGGTAACTCCAACCTCCCCCATTAACTGATTTAAAAAATTAGTCAGCTTCTGGGAATTTTCCTTGCATGGTGTCATTTTGTGTGCAGAAGAGAATATCCTATTGAGACCATCTTGACTGCTGCCATTGCTGTTGTCAACATTCAAGCTTCCCTTTGCTATGGAAAGCTTAACATCCTTTTTCCTGTTGGCAACGTGAATACAATATTGTGCAGCAATATCAAGCCATTTACTGGCTTTTGGAATTGTGGGTACAGAAGCACAATATCCCACATTCATAAACTGGAGGTTTTTGAAGAATTGAATTTAAACCTGGAGCAAGATTCTGGCCCTTTAGATATTTCGGATTCTATCCTTCACAATCCCTGACCCTCAAAGCGTCTAATTTATCGGGTTGCCTTGAGTCAGAAATGATTTGGTTGCACAAAATTACAATGATCCTTCATCATTTATAATTTTGTTTCACATTTTTGTGAGTTACAGACCAAAAGTCTTTAAATCACTAGTTTTACTTACCTCCCCTCCTTTAATGTTTTAATTCTATCCTGTGGTTAGGGGTTTCTTGCCATCATTAAGTCAGTTTCAATGCTCAGTTAAGCCTTGAGCAGAAGATATTCAATCATCTTAGAAGTGATGCACAAAACGTCATGCAAGCACTTCCATTTATATAATCTGACCTCTCATTGTGTAATCTATGAATAACAAACACATTATATCCCGCTCCTACAAGTCTCTCAGTCTTCAAAAGCATTTGGCTAATAATACTCTAGGGTAGTTACTTCATCAGTGATGCCCATACATTTCTAATCATCTTGATATTGCATATGACATGGTCTAGCTCCTTTGCCATAAAATGTCAATATGCCTACATATCCCGAAAGCAGCCTGGGAAACATTAGCAACAGAGCAATCAGCTAGGAGTTGGCATCTTTATATAAGACAGTAATAACCCCATCCCTGTTCCTTGGGTTAACCTGATGTTGTACTGGATGAAGTAATCTGTGCCAGAAGTGATCCTATATTCGAGGTCTTCATGATGCAGTCTAGGTCAGGAGTCTCACCATTGGTCTTCTTCAGCCAGCATGGTATAGCGGATAGTGTGTTGCACTTGATTTGGTTTTGATCTGTAGCTCAGTAAGAAAGTCCAGTCACTATTGCTCCGTCTCATGTATTTTGTAGTAGAGTTGCAAGGATCACCTGGATAAGTATGGGTTGAAATCATGTTGTTTTGACTATTTTATATCATTCTTTGACACCACATTTATTATTCACATAGTTCTTGGGAGAAGAAGTCATATATAATAATTGGGGGTTTTTTGGCTAGTGATATGGAGCTTGGAAAGCAACTCACCTACACAGGACTGGATACAGATATCAGCCGCCTCAAAGCTCTTTACTTTTTCAGAGTTCTTCAAGGTGTATTCTCCTAATTTAGCAGCTCTGTATGTGTATGTGCTTGCCTAGTCATATGACTCCTTTCATAATCAGTTATCAAGCCTTTATAAATCAAAAAGAAAATTTAATTCAAGTGTCCTCAGTATTAACTCCAACATAGCATCCACTCATAGAAACACTAGCATTCAGAAAAGTGCTGGAAAACCATCTTCCCCTCAGGTGGATATGCTGGAGAGTTACACGTAGCTCACACAATTATCGCTTTGGAATGGGATGGGTAAAGCTTGTGCCATCTGGCCCGTATAAGCCATGTACAAAATATGTTTCTACAGTTAAAAGAATCGGGGTTCTGTAGAGAACATATGTGGCATTTAACATAAAATATTATTCAGAAATGACAATGGTGGTTTGATCATATAAAACTTTCCAAAATTGATTAGATTTATATCCTGCTTTCTTCCTTGATTTTGGAGTGACATGCAACAGATTAAATTTAAGTCTGGTAAGGTCTAATAAATTAAATGGTTTGGTAAACAAGAGGTTAAACAAGCTAAAAATCAAATAAAACAATTGTTTTGTTAAAGTGCTCAGTCCCAGGTTTAGTGATGCTAGTGTGTCTCGAATCTCAGCATAAGAGATCTTTTCAGGCAGTGTCTGCTAGGAAAGATGTTTCAGAGTAGGTAGGGAAAACTATTTATTTATTTATTTATTCTACTTGTATGCCGCCCGCGCCCTGCAAGGGTCTCTGGGTGGCTTCCAACATCAATTAAAACAGTTCAGTTGAAACAAACACACTAAAAACCAATACGGTTACATCTATACTCTACAAAAGCAAAAATAAAACAAAAACAATCTACAAAAACAATCTAGATTCATAACTCACCTCACTGAGGGATGGCTCTTTCAGGAGGGCCTTCTGGCTAGATCTCAGTTGCCGGGTAGATTCATATGGAAGGAGGTGGTCCTTCAGGTATCCAGGGCCCAAGCCATTTAGGGCTTTATATATCAAAACAAGCACCTTGAATTGGGCCCGGGCAACAACTGGTAACCAGTGTAACCTGGCCAGAATCGGCTGAATATGGTCTCTCGCGGCTCCTTCACTCACCAGTTGCGCAGCTGGATTCTGAACCAGTTGTAGTCACCGGATCACCTTCAAAGGCAGCCCCATGTAAAGTGCATTGCAGTAATCTAAACAGGTTGTTACCAGTGCATGTGTAACTGTCATGAGGCTCCGTTCATCCAGGTAGGGCTGCAGCTGGAACAGTTTCTGCAGTTACAGGAAGGCACCCCTGGCCACCGAGTCCACCTGGGTCTCTAGGGCCAGACCGGGGTCCAGGAGCACCCCCAGACTGCGGACCCTGTCCCTCAGGGGGAGTGCAACCCCATTCAGGGCAGGGAAATGGCCCTTTAACCTGTCCGACGAACCACCCACTAACAGCACTTCCGTCTTGTCTGGATTAAGCTTCAATTTATTAACCCTCATCCAGTCCATTATCAGGTTCAGACACGAGTTCAGCTTAGAGACTGCCTTACCTGGATTGGTGGAAAAACTACTGAATGCCTGTTATTAAATGCTGATACCTCTCTTACAAATGAAGCTACAATTAACCTACTTGATTAGGTTTTTTATTTGGAATTTAAGTACACAAGTTCTACATAAGGGACTGCAAAGTACTTCTTTATGTGATCCAAAGTAAAGACCAGCTCCATTTGAGGTTGACTGAGATTTTCTATGGAGATTCTCCACTGCTACCACTGCCTCTCATTTAAGAGCCTGTTGTTTAATTTCACAACAGATCATAGTTCATAAAACTCCATTTTTGATACTTGGAAGTTGGATATAGGTCAGCAGTATGTTTGGATCCCCTTCATTGAAAAAAAGATGCAATACTACCCATTCCCTAAGTGGCCTTGTTTCTTGAAAGTCTTTTGTTTCTTGAAAGAAAAGGATACTGTGGCCTAAATAGGAAGCCTTATTAAATTCTAACAAATACATTCTACCTTTGTAGATTGTTAGGGCACTAAAATTCCCAAGGGGGATTACTACACAGTTGACAGCCCATGATTGTTTAACCTGCTTATTTCCATCTCTCTTTCCCTTCTTCCCAGCCAGATTTTCTTTCTTTTTATTGTTTTTAATATTTCTAATGAGAGGTTGCACTGATGTTTAAAATAAATGGAGGAAAGCAAAGGAGTTAATTTCTGAATTCATATTAATACCCTGTTTCCCCGAAAATAAGACCTAACCTGAAAATAAGCCCTAGTATGATTTTTGAGGATGCTCATAATATAAGCCCTACCCCCAAAATAAGCCCCAGTTAAGTGAAACCCCGCCCTCCACCACTGTGCAGCAACTAGAAGATGACATGACTGTATTTGAATAAATGTAGATTGTTGTCCATGAAAAAAATAAAACATCCCCTGAAAATAATCCCTAATTCATTTTTGGAGCAAAAATTAATGTAAGACCCTGTCTTATTTTCGGGGGGAAATGGTAGGTATAAATAGATGTTAGGTATGTGCAATATCTGGAGAAATGTCTTGCTGGCCTTTTAAAAGGTATCAAGTTTAAAGGTGAGCAGTCTTCCACTTCAAATATTTTCTGTTATACTACCTGAGTTTTGACTTTGAGGTTCAAAAATAGGAATAGGTGTTGCATTTAAACATTCTGATCCTTGCTGTTGCAGATACTGCAGACAGTATCCTATAAAAAGAGGAATAATATTATTTTTCTCTTCTTCATTTTGCACTGTGGTGCAGTGGCATACATTTTTATCCTTTGCCTGTCTTCAAGCACTTTGGACTTAATTGCTTGCCCTTTAAATGTATTTGAAACAATTGTTGAGGTTTTAAAAAGCATGGTACATTAAGTCATTGTCTTATGAATGCCATGTTTTTCATCTGTAAAGATACCATTAGAACCTTTGCAGCACTATTTTTACATATTCATTTTTAAAATAAAAGATATTTTTATCTATATGGCTTCTTCCTACAGACATTGTCTCTCCCTGCTATTTCCAGTATGCAGACCTTAGACTTTTTCACATTTCTCTCCTATTAAGAAAAGCCTACCTAGTAATATGACCCCAATGTTCTGGTACTCTTGTAGCAAGGGACATTATAGATTAGCAAGTATGTGCATAGAACAGTATATCATTTTGTATATACTTTGAATAATTTTTAATGTTGGTTATTTGTAGGAAGAGGAAGAAATGGCTTATGAACAAACTTTAGAATTCCGCAGAGGTGGTGATGGTCAACCTCGACGATCAACACGGCCCACTCAACAATTTTATCAACCTCCAAGAGCTAGGAATTGATCAAAGGTAAATGCTGATTGTTGTCATGGGAAAAGAAATGCTTTTAATATTTGCTTCTGGTAAGTATTTTAAAATTTCAAAATTTATTATTTCCTACAATGAAAGAAATAACTCACTGGCATTCTTTTAGAATTTACTGGGTACTCTTGGCACCAGACGCTTCGTGAGTCTGGAAAATCACATTGACGATATTTTAGTTTCAAATCACATAAAAACGTGCTAGATATTAACAGACTCTTGGGAAAATGCTTATTTTCTTCTAAAGCTTAGCTGAAAATATCTGTAACCAGCCTGCAGCATGGATGCCACAAGTCGTAACTTAAGTGGGAATGTTATGGTTCTCCTTTGGATGAGAACCATAAGGTCTGTGGATCTCTCTATAGCATAACAGTGAGCTGTACATTTCTCCCTATAGTGACATGGAGTCAATGTATGTTCTGTTTTACTTGATTTGAAAAATGCTTGTCAAAAAAAGCTAGCTGTCTTTAGCTGATGGATAACAACTGAGAAATAAAGCATATAGCAGTCTACGCAAAAAAAAATTAAGTGAGAAAACAAAACAAGCCTTTGATATTAATAAACAGCAGAAATCTGTGCTAGTACTGTCTGATTGCCATTAATAATTTTTAGTTTGTTTTGATTTGTTCCTGCTTGTTTCTTGTGTATCACATTGCTATGGTTAGAACGAAAAATAAATTAAAGTAAATTAAACATCTTATTAATATGACCATTGAGTTAAAATACTTTGAAACAGTTTTAAAACTCATCATAAATTACTGCAAGTAAATAGTATAACATCTTCCTTTAAAAGTCTCTTGCCAAGCTGCCTGTTCCATTCCCAAAAACATGTCTGAAGATACATGCTTGCCTGCCAGCAGAAGTCTAGCAATAAGGGGGCCAGCCATGCCTCCACTAGAAGGGAATTCCACGGGGTGGAAATGGTCATCAAGAAGTCCCTCTCCATACTTGTGAGAGTAGTAGGACCTGAAGAAGGATCTTCCCAAAAACCTCTAAACTCTGAGAGATACAATTCTTCAATTAACCTGTACCTAAGCCATGCAGGGTCATAAGAGCATTTTGAATTATGGTAGAAAACAGATAAGTAATCAGTGAAACTTTTAGCCACAGTTGTTGCTCTTTCTGTCTGGTGGCAGATGGAAGACCGACGGAACATCACCCTTTGGCAAGCATCACAATAAGACACACACTTTGTGCCATCAATGTTTGTCCATCTCCAGAAGTCCACCTGTGGAAAATGTGGATATTCTGCTAAGTGCAAGAAGAAGTATAACGAGTGCTAAGGCTGAGAGGTGCAATAGTACTGGGACTGGTCATATGAAGTATCTGAAAAAGGTCTACTGTAGATTCAGGAATGGATTCAGTGAAGGAACAGCACCAAAGCCCAAGAGAGGTGCAGTTGCAACTTCCAGCTCATCTTAACGACTTAAATGCCTATTCAAAATAAATAGCCTGAAACCATGGAGAAAAGTTGTCATCTTTATGTATTCTTCATTGTCTGGTATAATTGAGTCTTTCATCCCAAGTTTGATTATTCAGACTGTTCCTGATGAAGAGCAGGAACTGAAATTTGGTTAACACTATAAAACTTCCATTTGAAATACACAAAACCACGTTTCTTAAAATGTTGTAGCCAAGTTTTTTTTTCCCTCTTGTAACTAGTTCTAGTCAACCATCTGGTCACATCATCTTGGATGTATTAAAGTTCTTCGTGACCTCTGTGAATCACACTATGGGTAATCCGCGAATGTGCGGAGCCTCGTCAGAATATTCTAGAGCTTCTGCGGTAGCAAAAAGATACATTAGTACAGACCACCACCACCCCCCAGTATATGTACCTTGGCACCACAACTCTCCCTTCAGTTTCTTTCAACCGCCGCGCTGAGAGCCTCGATTGTTGCTTCTGTGAGTCTCTTCTAAAAGCGAAAGAAAAGAAAGTTATTGATTTTTCTTTAAAATCTTCTTGCTTTAACCTATTCTTTATTACTATTCTTATTATTTTTTCAAAACAACACACTCTGGCCTTAGGGCTGAAACGCCCCCCCCTTTTTTTCTCTCCAAACCGTTTTTTCGGTTCATGGCCTCTTCAGGCCCATTTAAACGCTGCGTGGCCTGTGACAATAAAATTCCACTCTCCAACGGCCATGCTAAATGTCTTTTTTGCCTCGGTGAGGCTCATCAAACTTCCATGTGCCCTCACTGCAAAAACGTTAAGCGCAGAGTTCTCCGCAGTCACCTTTCTAGGCTCAAGCTTTGGCTTTGGGAGCAATCTCTCCAACCTGCTAAACCCATGGCCCAATCTTCCTGCAAATCCATCTCACACACTAAAGCTATGGATAAGGCCGTTTCCGAAGTGACAAAACAACGTCCTTCGGCCACTCCATCTCGCTCTGATCACCGAGAGCCTTCTGTACCCCCGACATCGACTGCCACGCGGGTGCACAAGCCCAAGCAGTCGACGTCAAAACCTTCGACATCGAAAACAGCCACTAAATGAAAACTGTCCACCGACGCTTCCTCGGCACCTGAACCTTCGCCACCGAAGAAGGCTAAGTCTTCGAAATCGAAGTCCTCTAAAACTGTTTCCCCAACTCCGCAACTCCCGGAGTCTGGAGAACTCATTTGTATTGGCTGTCTCTCAGATAAAGAGGGACTTCCACCTCACCAACCATCACAGTCTCCCGAATGGGAACAACGGGTTGACCGTCTTACATCTTCTCCTGCTAGCCCTCAACAATTTTCTGGCTCCCCAAGTGAGTCTTCTCCGGTTGCTTCACCCGACATTCATGGTGCCGAAATGCAACCTGAAACTGTGCCTTACTCTGCCCCAGTAGGCCTACCACCTCGGCCTCCAGCACATCAACAAAAGCACCACTCATACAAGAGCGTCCACTTGCCTTCTCGCGTGGAAACAGATCACGCTCAGCACCATCATCGGGATGCCTTTTGCCCGATTGGTGCCCAACGGAAAGGCCCACCAAGCACTATCGACCAATTGTCTTTCCTGGTCCAGCGGCGGTGCCAGAGCATGTAGTTCGCACATGGGAGCCTTCGGTGTCGAAGCAATCTTATCATCATGATCTCCCAGGACTACCTGGCACCTCCTATCAGCCAGCTCCTAAGAAACTCAAACAAGCCGATCAATAGTCTTTGGCCTCATGCACGTTCACGGCACCAGCAAGCTATTATTTTCCTGCCCATCAGGATGATAGTGAACACTCATCCCACTTGGCGTCACCGGCGTCTGTCTATTCCACTCTCATCCAATGTGGTCCATCGACACCTTTACCACCTCGGCAGCTGTCTCGACATCGACAGCAACCTCCATATCAACATCAGCTCCATACCAACCCTTTCGATATCGACAATCCTCGATATCGACCGTTGTCCATGGACGCACCTTCAGTGTCTACAACGGTCAAAGACCCTCAATATCAACCTCTGTCCATGGACGCTCCTTCAACGTCGATACCGGTCGATGACCCTCAATATCGACCACGCACCCTCAGCATCAACAACTCAGTGTCAACACCAATACTTCGAGGACCAGCATCTTGATGTCAATCGACAGTCGATCAACTTGCAATACGATGCCGAACTGTCTGATCATGGTTCCAGACCTCAAACACCATCAGTACTTTTAAGTTCACCGGACTCCAACCTAGCAGACACAGACCCTCCGTCACCATTGGAGAACTTTCAAACCTACGCCCAACTCATGGTTTGTATGGCTAAATCTCTTGACCTACAAATCCATGGACTGAACCAGCAGATTATCTTTACGATCCCATCTCTAAGAACACTACCACACCGGTCCATATCTCCATGCTTCCATCTCTCCTTAGCACAGCTAGGCATTGCTGGCGTCATCTCACTCGGTGTCAAAACGCATCAACAACCTTTATCGCGTGCATGACCCAGGCGCAGTGTTTTTACAAAAACAGCCAGCTCCCAATTTCATCATTGTTGAGGCTTCACAATCCCGCCCTCGACACAGACAAGTTCTAATACCACCCAACAAAGATAACAGGTGTATCGACTCTATGGGCAGATGGCTATATTCTTCTGCTGCTTTCACCATGAGAGTTGCCAACTATCAAGGAGCTATGGGCGCCTACCAATGTTTTCTCTGGGACAACATGTCTACCTTTATCGATGCACTCCCTGAGGATAAGTGTTAGCACAAACCTTTCAAAAGGAAGGTCTCTCGGTAGCGAAACAACAAATGTTGTCTGCCAGACACACTGTCAATGCCACCTCCAAATCAATGGCTACCTCTGTAGCGCTTCGTCGGTTCTCCTGGCTCAGAACTGTGGGTCTCGCAGAGGATGCGCGTTCGCACATTGAAGACCTCCCATTCGATGGAGTTGGCCTTTTCAATGCCGAGACGGATGACATTGTCGAGAATGTCCAGAAAAAGAGAACAGCTGCTAGACGTTGGGGCGTCTACTCCACATACCACCAATGCCCTCAGTGTGCTCAATGGCACTGCCCTTACACTTCTTATCAAAAATTCCTACAAGAACCCCAGAGGCAAACATCTTACATGCCTTACTATAAACAACAACCTTACTGAGCCAAACCTCGTCAACAAACCACAACCAGGCGCAATGACCGTAAACCTAAACATCAGGTTTGATGCCCAACCAGCCAAGATCCCAATGCAATCTCGCACTTCTCCTCCTGCCCTTTGGAAGCACCTACCTGTGTGGCAAGACATCACCACAGATGCCTGGGTGCTCTCCATCATACAGAATGGGTACCGCATAGAATTCCACCAGCTCCCTCCACCATCACACACTGTCACACCTCCATCACAAACTCTGCAGGATGAAATACAGGCATTATTACTCAAAGATGCCATAGAACCAATACCACTACACCATACAGTCAAAGGTTTTTTGTCTTGTTATTTCACCGTCCCCAAAAAAGACGGAGGCCTTCGCCCCATCCTCGATCTCAGGGAGCTAAATCAATACGTCATTACCACCAAATTCCGCATGGTTACACTTGAGTTACCCTCTTCTCCAGGATCTCGGCCTTGCAGTAAACCTGCAAAAATCCAAATTAAAACCTACAAGACTGGTTCATTACATAGGAGTAATTATAGACTCCAATCATACACAAGCATTTCTCCCAACAGACAAACGTCTCAACTTAGTTAGCTTACTCCGTGCCTTCACTCCTCACGCACTCGTATCTGCATTAACAGTCCAACGTGTCCTAGGCACCATGACTTCTGTAGTTCAACATGTTTGCCTCAAAATGAGATCACTTCAGGCATGGTTTCTAGCCTTATTCAACCCATTGACAGATCTACCGCATACCCTGCTGCAAGTCACTCCAGAACTCGCCTCCCAGCTTACATGGTGGCACTCTACCCAAAACTTGATGATGGGACGACCTTTTCAACAAGCCCGTCCAAAAATCTAAGTTAGTACGGATGCCAGTCTCACCGGCTGGGGTGCTCACTGCCGATCCCTACAAATCCACGCCCAGTGGTCAGAAAGAGAAAGGTTGCTCCATATCAATTAACTAGAGCTCTTAGCAGTGATAAAAGCTTGCAAGGTGTTCAAAAACCATCTTATGGGCAAAATGGTTCAAATAGCCACAGACAGTACTACCACAATGTACTACATTTTCAAACAAGGGGGCACTCACTCCCCAAGTCTCCTATATCTTGAGGTCGACCTGTGGGAATGGTGCCTCTCCCATCACATTTGTCTCACAGCAATACGTATAGCCAGTCAGGACAACGATCTGGCAGACTTGCTCAGTCGTCACTCACTTACCTGTTTCCACCATTCTCACTCCTCCACAAAGTTGTAGTCTGTCTTCAACAAGACAGGCCCAATGTTATCCTGATAGCTCCGTGGTGGCTGCGACAACCATTGTTCCCAATTCTCCACCAGCTGTCGTCCAACTTTTATCACCTGCCCTGCCTGCCTCACCTGCTCACACAAAACAAAATTAAATTCTCCACCTGGATCTCCCTGCCCTTCATCTTGCAGCATGGAGGATTCTGCCTCCTTGATGAATGTCCTTCATCATGCAAAGAAACCTTCAACCAGGAAAGCCTACATGTACAAATGGAAAAAATTCCAATCCTTTACTGCAGCATCATCGTTACCTTCAATCAATCCTTCGTTTTCTATTACAACTAAAAACTAGGAGCCTTTCTCTTTCATCCCTCAAAGTCTACCTTTCCTCAATTGTGGCTTATCAGCCACCAACCTCTCCAGCAGCTAAGTTTTTCAGACACCCTACTCTAAAGCGTTTTTCACAAAGGACTGTCACGCATGTACCCTGACATACGACCTCCGCCACCTCAGTGGTCACTGACGTTAGTCCTTCAACAGCTTACAAGGGCCCCATTTGAGCCTTTGGCGTTGACTGACCTCAGATTACTTCTCTTTAAGACAGTGTTCCTTGTGGCTATCACATCAGCCCTCAGGTCTGACTACCTTTATCTCCAGTTTACCCAGATAAGGTCAAACTTTTTGTAGATATTTCCTTTCTGCCCAAAGTTGTCTCTTAATTTCACCTATCCCAACCTTTGGTTCTCCCATCCTTTTTTCCATCTCCATCTACTCCTCAAGAAATGATCATCCATACTTTGGATGTAAGACGGGCTCTGGCTTTCTTCATAGCCCGCATGCAACTTTTCAGATGCTCAGCTTGACTTTTTGTCAGCTACCAACTTCCTGCCAAGGGTCTACAAGTTACCTCTCTGAGGATATCCAAGTGGGTTTCCTCTACCATCCAGCTTGCTTATCAGCTCGCTCGAGTGCCAGCACCATGAAGTATCCACCCTCATTCTACCAGGGCATTGGCAACATCTATGGCATTCCTTCGAGGGATCCCCCTACCGGACATCTGCACCTCCGCTACATGGTCACAGCCATGTTTATCAACCACTACAGATTGGACGTTCGGCAGAAATCTGATACTGCTTTTGGGCGTGCTGTGTTATCATCTACCTTGGCATGACACCCTCCTCCGGGTAAGGTAGCTTGTTAGTCACCCATAGTGTGATTCACAGAGGCCACGAAGAAGAACGACGGGTTACCTACCTGTATTTGTAGTTCTTCGAGTGGACCTCTGTGATTCACACATCCCAACCCGGCCTCCCCACTGTCATGCCCTTTTTCCTTATGCGGCGGTTGAACTAACTGAAGGGAGAGCCTTGGCGCCAAGGTACATATACTGGGGGGAGGGGTCTGCACTAACGTATATTTTTGCTACTGCAGAAGCTCTAGAATATTCTGACAAGGCTCCGCGCATGTGCGGATTACCCATAGTGTGAATCACAGAGGTCCTCTCGAAGAACTACAATTACAGGTAGGCAACCTGTCTTTAGGGGTCACGAAGAGTCGGACACGACTAAACAACAACAACCTGTCATTTCCAAATGCTTTGCAATGTTACTTGGAATGCATTGCAGCCATTCTCAACGGAGGCCATATTTGAACGGGACCACAGGCTAGAAACAATCCTTCACAAACCACCTTATAAGGTTTGTTATGCAATTTATACAATCGTAATTCAGCCTATATTTCTTTCATATTGAGTTTATGGCCATGGCTGAAAAAGGTTGAGAATGGCTGCATTACAGTAAGCAGAGCAGGATATAATGTAAGGTGTGTTTCACCATAGCCGGAGCAAGTGGTGGAACTTTGGACTTTCATTGTCTTATTTTTTCTTCCTGGTAATGTCTCAGGTCAGAAAATCAGTTATCTTTAACGTGACTTAGATATTTCTTCTTCTTTTTAGTTTTCTACATTGCTGGTGCATGTGGGTGGCAATACTATAGTAGTAGTAGTAGTGTTCTCATTTCTCAACATTGGTGGTGCTTGGGGGAGGGGGGCAGACCAAAGTGTCAAGCCTAAATATTAGGACTCTAGTCCTAAAAATTTGTAGGTGAGATGACATGTTGACGAAATCAGTGATTTTTGGATTTGTAAAAGCAAATTAGCAGTTATTTATGATAGTTTTAAATTTGTAACCAAAGATTCTTCTTCGTGGCATCTGTGAATGCACACAATTGGGTTTAGACAGCGCCTGCGCTGGTCTTCTCGGAATCTTCTAGAGCTTTTATAGAAAAGTAACAAATTTAGAGTTGCCCCTATCGTGCATGCTCCACCCGCCTCAGCCTTCAGTTCCATTTTACCGCCCTGGTGCTTGGAACTTCTCGGTATTAGAGCTCTCTATTTCAATTATTTTTACGGTAATTCAGCTTTTGACGCTGACTCCTTTTGGCTACCTGATCTCTCTGTTGCCCCTTGACTACGGACTGCTTGACAATTCTTTGCTTCACGTATTGGATTGGGCTTTTTTCGGATCGCCCCGCTTTCCCGACTTTTTATAGCCTACCGCTATAACCCCTTCTTCATACTTCTTCTCTGACATTCTCAGAGGATTGGATGTTTCTGGACTTCTGTACTCAGTCAATCGTGAGTCTTACTACCTTATTCTACTCAACTTTATGTCCCCGTCCGGACCCTTCAGTAGGTGCATGTCGCGCTCTCGTAAACTACCATTTTCGGATGGTCACGACCGATGCCTGTTTTGTCTGGGAGAGTCCCATCAACCACATTCTTGTAGGCATTGCAAAACGTTCACGAAAGCTCCCCTTAAAGCCCGACAGCAACGTTTGACACTTTTTTTGTGGGAGAAGACACTCTCGTCGTCGAAGCCGTCCGAGATGGAAACGACTCCGACACCATCGGCTACCCCACGATCTGAAGTGCGGATTGCCTCCCCACCACCTTTGTCGACGTTGAAATCCGTCGACAAACTATCAAAAAAGTCATCCACATCGACAAGAAAACCACCTACCTCGACGTCTAAGACTTCTTCGACCTCGTCGTCGAAGGATCACCTAAAACAGAAAAAGGCATCAGCAAAAGGCAAGAAGGACAAAGCTAAAGACAGTCGCAAACAGATTCCTCCAGTCTCGGCGTCGCTGCCATCACGGATTTTGGAGGACTCATCCCGGGACCGGGAATCTTTCTGAAACCGCCGCTTCCCTCCCTCCACGGCAGCTTGACACTTCGCCTGCCGGCCCCGATGGCTCGCCGAACCCTAGCCAGCTAGTAGACATTGTCTCTAGCCCAGCTTCTGCCCATCATAGCCCTGTTTCTACCGGGCGGGCATCACCGGCACCTTCTTCACCGTCGACTTCTTTGAGGCCCACTTCTCCACCTCGAAAACGAATGACGAAGACGAAGTATCTCTCTCCGGATCGACGCCGGTCTCCTCGACATGAGGTAGTAGTTCTACCTCGACCCTCTCGGCACCGACATAAGTCGACATACGACGACCCCATTTATATCGAGGTCGATCGTAACAAGTCCCGACGTCGACATGACGACTCGGACACCGAATCTTTTTCGAGTGATGATGGATATCGTAGGAAGAAGAAAGTAAGATATGTATATGCTTCTTCATCTTCCTCCTCGTCCTCGTCTCCACCTCGACGTCGACGTCGACAACATCTCGACGTCGACAACCAACGAGCTTCCAGGCGCCAGGATAAGAATAAAGATACATCCCCTCAGACCAAAACTACATCGACGTCGAAGGCTACACAGCCTAAAACCCCTTCGACCCGCACACATCACTTATCTGGACTAGATAATAAAAAACGGAAATCAAAGAAATCTTCGCATTTACCTTCCACTTCCGATCAGGACGATATACTTTCATCTGCTGATTCAGATCAGGATGAGAAAGTATTCTCTGAGGTCTCAGGAGAAACACCTGTAGAAGGGGAAATCGTTGAATCAGATGCTGGTGATCCTCACCCATCCTCACCCTCAGAGGATTTCTCATCATACGTTCAGATGATTTCTAGGATGGCTAAGACACTGAAGTTACAAACTGAACAACCTACTCCTCCTACTGAAGACCTCATATTTGGAGACATTAATCAGGAATCATTACTCCTCCACTGAGCCTGGTGTTCATTCCAACCTTGATGGAGCTTATCAAGGAATCTTGGAATCAACCATCTACTTCTTCGCCTGTAGCTCGTAGAACTGAAAATTTGTATCGCACCCACGGGGATGACACTAATTTTCTTGTCAAACACCCGGCTCCAAACTCCATAATTGCTCAGTCTAGCTCATCTAGATCATCTGGAAAGTCTCAAGTCACCCCTACAAATAGAGAGGGTCGAAAATTGGATGTGCTGGGTAGGAAGATATACTCCTTCACCACCTTTTTGCTCAGGGTAGCAAACTACCAAGCAGCCATGGGGGCTTACCAGAGGCAGCTTTGGTCGAGAATTCTTCCAGCCCTTCAAGCAGCCCCAGATGACACTAAACAAAGTTTCTTGAACACTTACGCTGAAGCTCTTACTGTTTCCAAACACCAACGACTAGCTTCCCGCCACTCAGCTGATGTAGCTTCAAAAATACTGACATCAGCTGTCACTCTAAGACGACATGCGTAGCTTAGGTTCTCAGGAATTATAGAGGACGTTAAGACACGTATAGAAGACCTACCTTTCGATGCTAAAGGTCTCTTCAATGAACGGACCGACGACTCCCTGGAGAATCTACACAAAATTAAAAAGACTGCGAAATCATATACTATCCAACAACAACCTAAATACAATAGATATCAGTGGCGTAAGCAATACCCACACCAACAATATCAACAGTCAGCCTCTCAATCTTATCGTCCCTTCAAGAATCAGAACCAGGCCAGTCCTTCTCAAGCCTCCTCTTCTGCTTCCACCTTCCAGCCACAGGCTTCACAACGCCATCAATCATACAGGCCTCCTGCCAAAAAATCTAAACAGTACCTTTGACTCACACGCAACGCTATTCAAACTCGGTCATCCCACTCAACTAGCTCCATTTTTTCTCAACTGGGCCAAGATCACAAAAGACTCTTGGGTCTTAAGTATTATTCAATTCGGCTACCGTCTGCAATTTACAGAATCTCCTCCTCTAGGACAAATCAAGCTTACATCCTTCGACCCTGTTCTAGAAGAAGAAATTCTTTCTCTTCTCCAAAAACAATCTATTCAACAAGTACCACCACGGGACATACCACACGGCTTCTACTCCCGTTATTTCGCCGTACCAAAAAAGGATGGAGGAATCAAGGCCCATTTTGGACTTAAGAGAAGTAAACACTTACCTGCATCCACGGCGTTTTCGGATGGTCACATTAGAATCCATTCTTCACCTACTAAAACAAAAAGATTGGTTTGTAGTCATAGATCTAAATATTTCATATTTCAATTCATCCACATCACAGAAAATATCTTCGCTTCATTTTTCAAAACACCGTTTACCAATTTTGTGCCCTCCCCTTCAGACTGCCCACAGCTCCTCGCACTTTCACAAAGAGCATGGCTCCAGTGGCAAAGTTTATTCGTCTACACGGCATACAAGTGTTCCCATATATAGATGACTGGCTGGTGGTATCTCTATCCAGATGAAAGGCAATTCAAGACACCAAGTTTGTTCTACTCACTTTAAGAGACCTCGGTCTCACAGTGAACGAGAAGAAGTCCCATCTGATACCATCCCAGGTGGTCGACTATATAGGTGCATGACTGGACTCGGTCCGGGCTCGAATATTCCTACCACCGGACCGCATACGGAAGATACGCAGAGCTGTTCACAGATTTCGACCTCATTCAAAGGTCTCGGCTCATCATGCACAACACCTTCTACGCCTCATGGCCTCCACAACTTCTACATTGACACACGCACGCCTGAAGATGCGCTCTCTTCAGGCTTGGTTCCTGACCCTCTTCGACCCCCTTCAGGACAGTCCAAGAAAACATCTCCCTGTCACATCAGAGCTAGCAAAACAATTACAGTGGTGGACATATCTGCCACATCTTCTGGTCGGCTGCCCGTTTCGACCTCTACAGCTATCGATACAGGTGACGACAGATGCCAGTCCCACAGGATGGGGAGCACATTGCGGACCCCACAGGATACATGCCCTTTGGTCCCACCGTGACAGACATCTCCATATCAATCATCTCGAGATGCTAGCAGTGATAAAAGCTTTCCGGGCATTCCTTCCTCTGATACACGGTCGTGGTGTACAAATAATCACGGACAACACCACGACCATGTTCTACATCAACAAACGGGGGGGACATGGTCCATGTCTCTCCTGTATCTATCCATACACCTATGGGAATGGTGCTACCATCATCACGTCTTTCCAGTAGCTCTTCATATCTCAACGACCGACAACGAGCTGGGAGACAAACTGAGTCGGCTAACGGGACAGTCCCACGAGTGGGAACTGGACAAGGACATCTTCCGTCTACTCTGCATCAGGTGGGGTTGTCCCACAGTAGACATGTTTGCAACTCAAGACAACAAGAAATGCAGGGAGTATGCCTCCCGTGCAGGCAGAGGCAAGGATGCACTTGGAGATGCTTTCATGATTCCGTGGGAATCGGATCGTCTGTATCTCTTCCCACCAATTCCACTCATACAGAGGACTCTCGTCAGGGCTCAACAGCTGAGGGCGGATGCCATCTTCTTTGCACCATGGTGGTCTCGTGAGCCCTGGTTTTCCACTCTCAGGGATATGGCTGTGGATGTCTTCAAATTACCAATGATTTCACACCTCCTTACCCAAAACTCAGGGAACATTCTCCATCCGGATCTGCAATCACTGCACTTAACGGCTTGGAGACTCATCCATCCATCCAGGAGGTTCTAGACAGGGCTAGAAAGCCATCTACTAACCTCCTTTATAAATACAAATGGAGTAATTTTCTAAAGTTTGCTCAGTCAAGACAGTTACAAACTTCTCCTGTTTCTCTTCAAACCATGCTCACATACTTACGTTACTTGTTTGATGCAGGTTTGGCGTTTTCCCCCTTAAAGTTTATATTTCAGCAATTGTCTCTTTCCAACCTCGTGACTCTGATTCAGCACGCCTTTTCTCTCACCCTACTCTCAAGTCCTTTTTGAAAGGTCTGTCAAACATCCGACCTCCTGTCAAACCTCCTGTACCTCAATGGTCTCTTCAACTTGTTTTACGCGCTCTTGTGCGCCACCCGTTTGAACCCATGGCATCCTGTGACATGCATTTATTGTCATTTAAAACCCTGTTTCTGGTTGCCATTACATCTGCGAGAAGGGCAAGTGAGTTGGCAGCTCTAAGATCCGACGCTCCTTACCTACAATTCTTTCCGGACAAGGTTATTTTGTACCCCGATGTTTCGTTTTTGCCTAAGGTTGTCTCTGATTTTCACCTCAATCAACCCCTAACATTACCAACTTTATTTCCTCACCCTTCCTCGGACATTGAGCGCATGCTCCATTCGCTAGACGTTAGAAGAGCCCTGGCATATTATGTTTCACGAACTAAGGACGTTCGTACTGCCCCAAGGCTATTTCTCTGTTTCCATGGATCACATAAAGGATCCCCTGTTTCCTCTTCAACTGTTTCTCGATGGCTTGTCTCCACTATTGCTCTGGCTTATGAACTGCAAGGCAAGACTCCTCCAGAGGGTCTGAAAGCTCATTCCACCAGAGCTATTGCAACATCTACAGCGTTGTTGCGTGGTGTGGATGTTCCAAATATCTGCAGAGCAGCCACATGGTCTAATGTGTCCACCTTCGTGACACACTACAGACTGGACCTTTGGGCCAAAAAGGAGACAAGTTTTGGAAGAGCAGTTTTGACCTCTGTTCTGCAGTGACGGCCCTCCTTCCGGTAAGTGAGCTTTCTAGTCACCCAGTTGTGTGCATTCACAGAGGCCACGAAGAAGAAAGACAGGTTACTTACCTGTAACCATGGTTCTTCAAGTGGACCTCTGTGAATTCACACATCCCGCCCAGCCTCCCCACTATCCGTCACTGACTATGTCTCTGCTAAGCTCATGCTATTGTGGCGGATAAATGGAACTGAAGGCTGAGGCGGGTGGAGCATGCGTGATAGGGGCAACTCTAAATTTGTTACTTTTCTATAAAAGCTCTAGAAGATTCCGAGAAGACCAGCGCAGGCGCTGTCTAAACCCAATTGTGTGAATTCACAGAGGTCCACTTGAAGAACCATGGTTACAGGTAAGTAACCTGTCTTTTTTAACAACTCTGGTTGCTGAAATTAGAATAGAGAGGAGTTTACCTGATCTTACTTCCATATTCATTTAATTTTTTGCCTTAACTTTAGTACTTTGCAATTATTTACTTTCTGTGTTTTTGAGGTTGCTTGTCAGAACTTCAGTTTCTGTGATATCATCATAGAATCATCATAGAATCATCGTAGTGTTGGAAGGGACCTTGGAAGTCTTCTAGTCCAACCCCCTGTGCAAGGCAGGAGCCCTCATACCATCCCAGACAGATGGCTCTCCAGTCTTTTCTTGAAAACCTCCAGTGATGGGTGTGGTGCCCTAAGGAGCGCTTAGCACTCGGTCAGAGAGTTCGACAGGCCACTTACCTACCACCTTTGCGCTGAGGCAAGTCCTAAGACCTCAGCAGTGCGTAGCGTAAGCCCCTTGAACAAGTCTGACCTTAAAAGAACACTTTACTTTTACCCAGTACTTTGCAAGTACAGACACATGGGCTTTGTAATTCTTTAGAATTCACAACAGCTCAGTTAGGTAGGACTCTCAATGATAGCTAGTTTGTGGCCCTCTCCACTTCCTGGATTTAGCCAGACCCTGCAGAGACCAGTCCTTTGCAAGAATTTTTGTAATTATTTTTTATTAGAAAAATAGAGTTTCATAGAATCAGTTTATATTGCTCAAGCTTTAGCATAAAGAACACATTCAAAGATTATTACAGTTAAATAAAATACAGTGGTGCCTCGACTTACAGACATCCCTACTTACGAAAATTTCGAGTTACAGAAAGCTCTGGCCGCAAAATTTTGGTTCGACTTGCGACCAGAGCTTCCACTTACGAAAAGAAAAAGGCAGGGGGAAAGGGCGGGAAATTTAAATGTACTAACTGTTGGTGACGAAGAGGCTGCTTCTTTGTAGCTCTTTCGCCCCAGCAGTTAGGGAAAGGGATGCGGTGAGGGTGACCCAGAGCCGGGAGACTTGAGCCTCCTGGGTGCTCTGGCGGCAGCAGCGGGGGCGGCGGAGGCAGAGGTCACCCAGCGCCGGGAGGCTTGAGCTGGCCGGGCACTTCAGCCCCGGCCCCGCCCTCTGCCATTTGAATTTCCCACCATGGGCCCACGGAGGGTGGTGCGGAGCAAGCGGGAGGCGAGCCGGGAGGCAAGCGGCCGAAGCACCCCGGCCAGCTCAAGCCTCCTGGTGCTGGGTGACCGCTGCCTCCGCCACGGCCGGGGCGAGCAGCCGAAGCACCACGGCCAGCTCAAGCCTCCTGGCACTGGGTGAGCGCTGCCTCCGCCACGGCCGGGGGTGAGCGGCCGAAGCACCCCGGCCAGGCTCAAGCCTCCGGGCAGCGGCGGTCGCGGCGGCGATGGAGCCAGGGCTGGGAAGAAGCAGTGGAGGTAAGGTGCTGCTTTTAACTTTTTACTCTTTTGGGTGGCTTTTGCAGGGTGGGATTGGGCTGGTGGGGTTATGCTCAGGTTTATTTTTAGATTTGTTTTGTTTTTTTGCAGGCCCAGGGGCTTGCAGTGTTTTATTTTTATTTTTTGGGGGGGGGGGTATTTTTTTCTTTGGCCGGAATGGATTAATCCGTTTTCAATGCATTCCTATGGGAAATTTTGACCTACGGCCGCCGTTCCAATACGGATTAATTCCGTAAATCGAGGCACCACTGTAACTAATCCCCATTAAAATAAAATAAAAAAACACTACTAAGCTGGGCTGAGGTGGGCTAGCCCCACCTCTTTCTTCCTCTTTACTTACATTATTTCTCCTTCAAGCCACATACTCAAACCATCAAGTTCTTTCTCTCTCCCATCATCATGGAATCGAACCTCTCCCACATAACCCATCGTCCATTTTCTACATTACTCGGACCTCCTTCTTCTTGACCATAAACCAATCAACTCAAAGAGGCGTAACAGTCCGTTCCACCCATAATTCTCATGAAGATGCAGATGTTTTATCTCCATTCCAATTAGGAAGGAATTTGTTGGGTCTGTGTCCTTGCACCCTTATCAATTTCACGCTGTACCAGGCTGGCTGTAAATTAAGAAAAACAACCTCTCTGCCTTTCTCACATTCTCATGTCTTCCTTTCACTTTTAAAACCTAACAGACTCAATTTTCTCTCTTTTTCATTGACTACATATCCCACACTGCTTCAACTCCATCACAATGGGACACCCACAACATCAGGAGGCAAACTGTTCCACTGCTTAATGGTTCTCACCATCAGGAAATTCCTCCTTATTTCCAGATTGGATCTCCCTCTGATGAGTTTCTACCCATTGGTTCTTGTCCTATCCTCAGATGCAATGAAGAATAAATCAATGAAGAATTATATTTGTTTTATTAAGAAAATAAAGTAGATTCACTAGCATACATTTGTAGCTTTAAAGCATAAGCATCGAGCATATCCATCTGTTACAATGTTTAAATAAACTTACGATTTCTAATTAAAATAAAAACAGCTAGGTAATCATCTTTGCTCTATGTCTCTACATGTTGGCATCTAGAAGCTGGGCTATTCCCCCCCTTCTTGAAAAGAAAAACAAGCCTCTGTGTCTCACATTCCACAGCATTCACAGAACCTTCTTTTCACATATGCAAACCCTCTCATTTTACATATCTTTAGGACCTCCTTCCTAATTACTCTTTCAAGCTGTCAACCAATTAAGTCCAAGTAGGGTAATTCAGAACACTGATCACCACCCAAAGTTCTCATGATCCAGGCTCCAGGTGTTTTATCTTCTCCAAGTTAGTGGTTTTTGTTGTGTCTCTTCTCTCTGGACTGTTCGACCTTGTGACTTAGACAAACAATTCTGCATAACAAGTTCATGAAAAACATATCTTTTTAAATCCATCTTACACAGAACCTAATAGACTCCATTTTTGGTACAACTACAATTCCCAGTTTCCTTCCCAGTTTCCTTACAAGGACATCCAGTCATGATATGATGAATTATCTCGAAGTTGAGTCATGGTAACTGGACTTCTTTCTTATTGGGTTGAAACATTTCACTACTCATCCAAGTAGCTTCTTCAGTCATGACTCAGCTTCCAGATAACCTCACCTGGATGACTGAGAATCTTCACAGAGAATTGTTTCTTCAGATTCGTGACAGGCCCTGTTTGCTTCATAGTTACTTTCTGACAATACCTAGTACAAATAACTTGGTCTTGGATTTGCACATATGAATCCCTCTATTTCAGCCTGAAGACAACCTAATTTAAGCCACAAATTTAGTTTTTGCTTATCAATTCAAGAGGCAACTGGGGTGTTTTCCATGTAACAATTTCTCAAGCCATGCATCCCTGTGCTGAGTCTTTCATTAACATAGATTGATCTTCACTTGGAAGTTTTACTGTTTTCAACTACCACCTTATGAAATGGGACCGTGTTTTGAAGTTTGACTGTTTGACTCATACAGAGATTTTGGGGTCAACATGCCTATGCCGCTGAATGGCAGATAAAGGTGCTCTATACATGCTTTGGATAATGGCAGTGGTATTTTGATAGGAGGGTTCCTATTTAAATCATATACTTCCAGTCCGTAATTCCAAAAGAATATATTAATTGCCCAGGATTGCCAAATATTAGTAGTAATTTCCCCCCCCCCCCCTTTGCATCACGTTCTGTTCTGAGTACTATCTTCACTCCATCAAAGTACTTGTTTCTGAATAACAATTTAAATTTTGGGGGGTTTATGCTGAAATTTTTGTTGGATGCCCAAATATTATAGATTTTCTGTTTCTCTGAGCGTTAAATAAACTGTCCATTAGTGAGCTCATAGTCACTGCCCTCTGAGAATTTGCCTTTTTTCATGTGGATAATAGCACATCTATAAACATCAAAGCTCACTTTGATATATGTACTGTAAGACTTAATGATGTTTAGTAGACTATTCAGTTTAGAAGAAGAGCTTGCAGGCAACTCAATATTGTCCATATACATTAAGGGAGAAACACTGAGGCCATTTCTTTGAAAATTAAGATTTTAGCCTTTAGCACTATCACTCAACTACCTAGATACATTTAAACCTAGGCAAAACTGCAAAGGGCTTACTGAATCACACTAGAAACAGTTCTCCTAATAAGCCTATTATTTTGACAAAGTGCCCCATGATATCCTGATTAGTAGGCTAACTAGGTGTGGGCTGAAGAGATCAAGTGTCAGGTGGATACACAGTTGGCTACAGAATCGTACTCAGAGGGTGATGATTAATGGCTCCTTCTCTAACTGGGAGGAGATCACAAGTGGGGTACCCCAAGGCTCAGTCCTGGCCTTGCTCTTCAATATTTTTTATTAATGACTTGGATGAGGGAGTGCATAGAATGCTTGTCAAATTTGCAGATGATACCAAATTGGGCGGAATAGCTAATACCCTATAAGACAGAATCAAAATTCAAAATGACCTAGATAGGATGAAGGACTGGGCCGAAAGCAACAGAATGAAATTCAACAGGGATAAGTGCAAAGTACTGCACCTTGGAAAAAGAAACCAATTGCACAGTTACAAGATGGGGGATACCTGGCTCAGTAAAACAACGAGCTAGAAGGATCTTGGAATTGTCATAGATCACAAGGTAAATATGAACCAACAGTGTGATGTGGCTAAAAAAAAAGGCCAATGCTATTTTAGGCTGCATTAATAAAAAAGTATAGTTTCCAAATCCCGTGAGGTGCTAGTTCCCCTCTATTCAGCACTGGTTAGGCCTCACCTTGAGTATTGTGTCCAGTTCTGGACACCACACTTCAAGAAGTATGCTAACAAATTGGAACAAGTTCAGAGGAGGGCAACAAGGATGATCAGGGGGCTGGAAACCAAGCCTTATGAGGAAAGGCTGAAAGAACTGGGCATGTTTAGCCTTGAGAAAAGAAGGCTGAGGGGTGATATGATAGCACTTTTCAAATATTTGAAAAGCTGTCATGCAGAGGAGGGACAAGATCTGTTCTCAATCATCCCAGAGTGCAGGACATGCAACAATGGGCTCAAGTTAAAGGAAGCCAGATTTCGGTTGAATATCAGGAAAAACATCCTAACTATTAGAGCAGTACAACAGTGGAACCAGTTACCTCGAGAGTTGGTGAGTGCTCCAACACTGGAGGCATTCAAGAAAAACTTGGATAATCACCTGGCAGATATGCTTTGATTGTATTCCTGCATTGAGCAGGGAGCTGGACTTGATGGCCTTGTAGGCCCCTTTCAACTTCACTTTTCTATGATTCTATTATTAGATAGGAGGTCTGGGCATCTTAATTTTGCTCTCCACTTTGTCATGAATTTAGATGTTAAAGTAATAATTCTATTAATAATGTTGTAGATCCTTAAAATTTCAAGATGTGAGTAAGGCACAGAGTCAAATGCATTTTGGTAATCAATATAAGTGACTGATAAATTTTAGAGTTCCTTCAAACTTGATACCCCAGACATCACCTGTCCGTCACTACGGAACTTTGGCAGAAGAACCAATGAAGAAGACGGAAGGCGGAGTCAGAGAAGAAGGAGGGGTACAAAAGAGGAGAGAGAGATTTTGAAGGAGGGGGATTTGAGATTTGAATGATTGGGAAGTGAGAGGGAAGTGCTGGAAGGGTTGGAAAGCTGAGCTGTGGGAGTGGAAATAGGATCAGTAGGGTCAGAGCAAGATAGAAAGAACTAACAGAAAGATCTAATTGAACTGAATATCACTTAATACCTGTGATTTGCTTCCTATGAATGAATATACTATTTCCAACTGATTATCTACCCCACCCTGTATAATAAACTGATTGTGTTTAGCAGCATGAGTGTCCAGCAGTTGATTGATGTTATGAAGTAATAACATCTGGTGGCAGCGTGAGAAGGAGGAAAGAGCGTGAGCTTTTGTAAGGGCCAAATAAATAGGGACTACAAAAGCGAGACCGCGACAGTAATCAATATAAGTGACTGATAAATTTTAGAGTTCCTTCAAACTTGATTCAGTTTGAAGGAATCAGTAGTGAGCAGTTCCTTAGCCTATCTTAGGACATGGTTGCATTCAAGGAAACTAAATATTTTAGAAAATAATTGATATAAAAAGCTTGTAACCTGTAGGTAAACAAATGATAGATTATAAATTTTTAGGATTGGAACAATTGCCAGATTTATAAAGGAAATAGGTTATTCCTTGTGTGAAGAATTCTGAAATAAGATCAAGTTTGTTAAAATTTTTAGCTAAGAATAAGTGAGTTGAAGTGAGTCTTTCCCACCAAAAGATATGGATCCCATCCAGTCAGCAGCAGTGTTTCAAGCTTTTTAAAGACAGTCCCTGTGTCCTTATTAAGATTGCTGCTCTTTCCACCATGAAGAAAAACAATGATTTTTCCTAATTGGCTCAAAGATTCATTATTATTAATTGTTGCTGTTAATGTATTTTCATTTGCTACAATGTGTGGGAAGATAAATGTGGGATAACAAGAGGTATTCAGTAATCTTTTTCTTCCGTGTGGAATCTTAAAGACAAGACAACAACAATTTTACTGATTACTGGCATCTTCAAATGTAGTATTATTTGGCTCATTTTAATCACTTCAGTGCAAATTGGGCTCCTAGGCTTGTTCTTCCACACAACAGAATAGAATATGAAAATATAATTGTATTAATGTGGAGATTTTCTTCTGGCTGGTTAAGGCAGAATCATGTTTATGTCTGACTGGATGGGGGGGGGAATAGCAATCAGGTGGCAGCTGAGTGAGTGTGATATTAGGTGAGTGTGATATCAGGTGAGTGTGATATTACGTAGCAACCAGACAGAACAGATGAAATGAAGAGAATTCAGTTCTTCAAAAATCCTCCAGTTTATGAATGCAGGCTATTGTGCTTCTGTATCCATGATTCAACACACCGGAAAATGGTCTGATATTGTGACACAGTATTGGACCCACATTGCCAGCAGGAGGAAGGATACCAAATTTTACATAGCAAAGGGCAACCTAAATGTTGATGATACTTATGTCAGCAATCAAGGTCTACAGGATACCCTCTTGTACTTACTTCTAGGCATTTTGATTACTTTGAGGTTCCAAGCAATAGATACCTAAAGCAGTAGTCCCCAACCTTGGGCCTCCAGATGTTCTTGGTCTACAACTCACAGAAGCCTTCACCACCACCTCTGCTGGCCAGAATTTCTGGGAGTTGAAGTCCAAGAACATCTGGAGGCCCAAGATTGGGGACGACTGACCTAGAGGACTTGTTGAAAAACAGCCCTGACAATTGCTTTGTGTTTGGGTGAGAAGTGGTTAACTGATTTTTTTAAAGTCAGTATTTGGGATTTTTCTTTGCTTGTTGTCACTTTGTGAATGATTCTAAGCAGAAGAGGGACTCCTGTACACCATCTTGACTGCTGCCATTGATGTTGTTAACATTCAGACTACCATTTGCTATGTAAAGCTTGGCTCCTTTTTTCCTCCTGGCAGTGCGGGCACGATATTGTGCAGCAATATCAGGCCATTTCCTGGCATTTTGAATTGTGGATACAGAAGCACAATATCCTACATTCTTAAACCAGATTTTTTTTTAAAGAATTGCATTTTCTGGCTTTTTTAAAACAGAAATTTAAGTATATATATACTACACACAAATTCCAACAGAAATTTCCCTCATATAGAGTGCTAGAGGATCCCAGAAGATGAGCACATTATTTGTATTACTATGGTTCCTGAGGGAGGAAAGAAACAAGAACAGCTGGGATGTTACTGCAGTCCTTCTGTACCAAAATATTTTGAAGGGCTGTTTGAACTTAATGAAATGGTGAAGCAAACGTGTGAGTGAGTGCAGCACATATAACAAAAAAACATACACAGCCTTTAACCTCTCAGGTAAAAAATGTTGTCAATGCCCGCTCCACAGAATGTAGACTGGAAAGGTACCAGTATCTTTCAGTTTCCAAACCCTTGATTTACAGACATGTTGCCTGCATGTTTTCCAAAAGACATCCCTTTGCCTTTTGATTTTTTTTTTTAAGTGGGGAACTAGGAGTTAGCAAAGTTTGTCACTGGAAATCAAGGTCAAAATAATCCCTACTATGTAAAAGACAGACAGTGAAGAAAGATAGGAGAAGTGAATCAGCTCATTTGAAATGTGGTGTGGAAGGTGAGCCTTGCAGATACTCCAGACCAGCAGAAAGGCAAATAAGTGGGTGTTCAATTCAGTCAAGTCTGAACTCTCACTAGAGCAAAAATGAGTAAGCCTAGGACAGTGATGGCGAACCTATGGCACGCGTGCCACAGGTGGCACGCGGAGACGTCTCCCTTGGCACACAAGCAGAGCGCTACCCCCCCCACCCCCACCCCCCACAGCCGAACCTCAAACTGCACCATTGTCAGCCACCTCTTCCTGCTACCTTCCTTAGTTCCAGCACTCCTTCTTTAAGAGATCAGAGATAAGCCTGCTTGATTGGTTACAGCTGTAGAAGGGGCCCCGGGCAGTCAATCAATCCAGGGCTTGTGAATGACTGCTTCCGCAGGGAGGTGCCTGCAAGCAGGAGGAGGAAGGAAAGGCTTCAGTTCAGGAGGGAAGGAATGTGCGACTTCATCAAGCTTGTTTACATGTATGTACAAAATGGAGGCTGTGTGTGTGTATGTGTGTGTGTGGGAGAGAGAGAGAGAGTGTGTGTGTGACTCAAAACTGAAAAAAAGGGAACTGATGCAAGGAGGGAAAGCTCCAGTTGAGGGAAGGAATGTGCAACTTCATCAAGCTTGTTTAAATGTATGTACAAAATGGAGGCTGTGTGTGTGTATGTGTGTGTGTGGGAGAGGGAGAGTGTGTGTGTGTGACTCAAAACTGAAAAAAGGGAACTGATGCAAGGAGGGAAAGCTCCAGTTGAGGGAAGGAATGCGCAACTTCATCAAGCTTGTTTAAATGTATGTACAAAATGGAGGCTGTGTGTGTGTATGTGTGTGGGAGAGAGAGAGAGAGAGTTTATTCCCAAAATCTGAATCCCAGTCTTTCTGCTCCTGGTCCTACTTTGACTGCAACACCAAACAAAAGACTGTGGGTTTCTTTATTGTGTCGATCCATCTCATGTGCAGTCTTCCTCTTTTCCTACTGCTTTGCACTTTTTCTTGCATTGCTGCCTTTTCCAGTGAGCTTGTCTTCGTATGATGCCACTGTAGTACAGTACCCTTTGTTTGGTTATTTTAGCTTCTAGTGAAAGTCCACACTTAATTTGCTTTACTTATCTTTCTGACAAGTCATGCTATCTGTAAAACTCTTTTCCAATAAGTGAAATGTGTGTATACACTTTATGTAGTGTATAAAATCTGTATTAAAAGTCTGCACTCGTATATATAGCTGCTTTTCTAAGGGTGGTTTACTTTGGAGGAAACAAGTCCAGAATTTCAATGTACTTAATAAGCTTTATAAATATTGTTGTTCTTTAGTCGTTAAGTCGTGTTGGTAGCTTTGATGACACTGTCCAACCATCTCGTCCTCTGTCATCCCCTTCTCCTCTTGCCTTCACATTTTCCCAACATCAGAGTCTTTTCCAGGGAGTCTTCTCTTCTCGTGAGATGGCCAAAGTATTGGAGCCTCAGCTTCAGGATCTGTCCTTCCAGTGAGCACTCAGGGTTGATTTCCTTCAAAATGGATAGGTCTGTTCTCCTTGCAGTCCAGGGGACTCTCAAGAGTCTCCTCCAGCACCACAATTCAAAAGCATCAATTCTTCGGTGGTCAGCCGTCTTTATGGTCCAGCTCTCACTTCCATACATCGCTACTGGAAAAACCATAGCTTTGACTATGCGGACCTTTGTTGGCAAGGTGATGTCTCTGCTTTTTAAGATGTTGTCTAGGTTTGTCATCGCTTTCCTCCCAAGAAGCAGGCGTCTTTTGATTTCGTGGCTGCTGTTCCCATCTGCAGTGATCATGGAGCCCAAGAAAGTAAAATCTGTCACTGCCTCCATATCTTCCCCTTCTATTTGCCAGGAGGTGATGGGACCAGTGGCCATGATCTTAGTTTTTTTGATGTTGAGCTTCAGACCATTTTTTGCGCTCTCCTCTTTCACCCTCATTAAGAGGTTCTTTAATTCCTCCTCACTTTCTACCATCAGAGTGGTATCATCTGCATATCTGAGGTTGTTGATATTTCTTCCGGCAATCTTAATTCCGGTTTGGGATTCATCCAGTCCTGCCTTTCGCATGATGTATTCTGCATATAAGTTAAATAAGCAGGGGGACAATATACAGCCTTGTCGTACTCCTTTCCCAATTTTGAACCAATCAGTTGTTCCATATCCAGTTCTAACTGTTGCTTCCTGTCCCACATATAGATTTCTCAGGAGATAGATAAGGTGGTCAGGCACTCCCATTTCTTTATGGACTTGCCAATGAAGCAGATGTCGGCATTTTTCTGGAACTCTCTGGCTTTCTCCATAATCCAGCGCATGTTAGCAATTTGGTCTCTAGTTCCTCTGCCCCTTCGAAATCCAGCTTGTACTTCTGGGAGTTCTTGTTCCACATACTGCTGAAGCCTGCCTTGGAGGATTTTGAGCATAACCTTGCTAAGTGTGTGAAATGAGTGCAATTGTATGGTAGTTGGAGCATTCTTTGGCACTGCCCTTCTTTGGGATTGGGATGTAGACTGATCTTTTCCAATCCTCTGGCCACTGCTGAGTTTTCCAAACTTGCTGGCATATTAAGTGTAGCACCTTAACAGCGTCATCTTTTAAGATTTTAAATAGTTCAACTGAAATGCCATCACCTCCACTGGCCTTGTTGTTAGCTGTGCTTTCTAAAGCCCACTTGACTTCACTCTCCAGGATGTCTGGCTCAAGGTCAGCAACCACACTATCTGGGTTGTCTGGGTGCTGCATGTGTTGCTCTCAAACTAACAGCATATGGGCCAAGGTTTGACAAATTATCAGCATGCATACAACATCAAAAATCACATTGTGCAAAAGCATGCCAAGTTGAGTATCCCTTATCAAAAAATACATGCATATAATTATTTTAAAAGTTTGTATAAATTACCTGGCTTGTATTACTTTAATATTTGTTTCCATTTACTAGAGTTAATGGTTATTTTTCAATAAAAAAGTGTTTGTATCATTGAAAGTTCTGTTATGTTTTGAAGACAAAAGGTGATGATTAATTCAGACAACTGTATGAGTTGTTTTTTCTAAACTAAAACATCAGTATTCAGATTTAATTGCAGTGTTGGCACTTCGAAAGAAATAATTTGGTTTTGTGTCGCCGTTTGGGCACTCGGGCTCAAAAAGGTTAGCCATCACTGGCCTAGGACAAAGTTTGTAGCAATTCAAATCATCTATCTGTTAGCTGATGTTAACAAGGTGGTAACAGATAGAGTAGCAAGATTTGCATTGGCTGCCCAGAAGTTAAAGAGGGAGTATCTGAAGACCCATATGATTAATTGAAATGACTTCTTTTTAATTGAAATTATGTATGCATTTTAATCTTTTTGTATTTTGTTTTTAGTGAATATTTACTGTATATACATAGTGAAATATGGTGGACTGTGACTCCTTTACTTTCTTTAAAGCAAACTGTTTCCTTTAACTCTTTAGAGGAAACCTGTCTTTTCAATATTTCTGTGACCTTTCTCTCTGAATATTTCCTTCTCCTTACGTACTACATGTAAAGTATACCATGTTTCACTTTCTGCAGCTCCTGCTGGCTAACCAATACTATCAGTTCGGTCTTATAACAAAGTGGTTGTTTTTTCCTTTTAAAATACCTTTTTTGAGGATCAATATTTCAGCCCCTGCAGCCTGTATTCTTTCCAAACAAAAACAGTCGGTGGAGCCAACCATTCTCTTTGAATATATGCAAGATTGATATATTCAGTCTGTTTGATCTGTTAGAATTTTGGGGTGGTTTGGGTCACTTATTTCTGAATGGGGTTAAAACAGTTTTACTTTTTAAAAAACAACTCAAAAAGCCTTTGCCCAAACTTCCCCAAATTTAGCACAGAGCAAGAACAGACTGCTGCACATGTGTCAAATTTGGTGCTGATCTGATGCCCAGATTAAAGGTTCCAAGTTTTGTTTTTTGATTGCCCCCATTTTTAGAATTGCCTTATAGGCTATTGATTTGCTCATTCAGCAGTAATGTGATCAGTGTCAATCTTCCAGGACATCAGTATGATTGGATTGGCAGAGGATTTGAAGTAGGTTGAAAAGTCTGATTGTAGTTAATGGTTAAACAGTTGGGTGGGAGGTTTTCTGCTTAGGAACTCTAGCTTGTTAGTTGGGTTTGCTTCAAAATGAGTTGAGGATGAGTTTTTAAATGTGAATTTCATGAAGGCTCTGGTGTTTATTTATTTATTTATTTAGATTTGTTTAAAATATTTTTTACTCCGCCTTTCTCCTCTAAAGGATCCAAGGCAGCTGATTTGAACTTATATATGCCAGCATGAGTGTGGATAGTGATTTCTCTGTATAGTGAGAAACAGATTACAAAGTCCATTGGTTGTCATGTTTGTATTCAGATGCTTTCTCTTCTCAGTACTTCTGAATAATTTCTTTAAAATTCATTCAAACTGTGGTTCTGTTTCTCATAAAAGAAAAGAGTTCCAACTCATATGTAAAGTTGTTATTTGCAAGAGAATCACAATTTAGTATGGTGTACAGACACATGAACTTGTAGGCCCCTTCCAACTTCACTTTCTGTGTGCCTTTCCACGATACCTACTGTTTCCTCATACAGTGCAAATGGAACAAATTTCCTTTCTCTAGTGACTGTTTCCCCAAACATTCTTCATACAGCATGCACAAATTTTAATTCACACTGAAAGATGGAGTGCAAAATGACAAAGAGATTATCATGTTGCTCTTTTTCTTCTAATTTCAGATATTCTGTTGTGGCACTACTACTCTTCAGCTTGAGTTTTCTTGCATTGCCAGAAGGATGGCACTTGATGAAGAAGCCTGATATAAACAAGAAGTACAAATTATATCCACCAGAGACATTTTTTTTAGTTCTATGAAGCTAAACTTTTTACATATTTAAAAATTGTTAATACTGCCATCAATAAAAGCACCATGCTATATTCTGGCCTTGCTTTGCTTGTTAATGTTTGTCTGGTATCAGTGTCCTTATTAGAAACCTTATCACTGGATGCAGTCTTACTTCTTCAGAATGAAGTTTCAGTATTTCAAAATGTATGAACTCCATACTTGCAAAATCTAAGAACTCGGAAGAACCTTGTTTTTTTGTTTGTTTGTTCTTTTGCAAAGGTACATTTAAGTTCAACCTCAGTTGCCACTACTATTTATTGATTTATTTCTTTAAAACATCAGCAGTGTGCCTGGTGCTTTAGAGAATACAGGAAGACATGTTCCTAGCTGAGTGAACTTGCAAGTACAAATTCGATACAGAAAAAAACAGAGGAAGAGGAAAGTGGAAAGAGAGGTTGAGACAAATGAAGAAAGAATGTACAGTTGCTGCCACTATTGATGCTTAGGCTTAGTTTAGTTACAGTAAAACCTTCAAATTAGGGGATTGAAAATAAGGAATTACTGGACATCACATTAGGAACTCAGTAGGCCTTTTTAATAACTCTTAACATGGCCTTTCAGCACTCCACATAGAGAGTTGAACGTTGTGAAAGTATCCAAAGCTTCAGTTAGTATTTGGATGGAATTCAAATTAGATTTACTAAACATGACTGACAAAATACTTAAACATTTGGGTAAGGCTAGGAAAACTTCAACACTCCCAGTTATTTTTGGTCTTCAGTTAGTTCCATCAGCCACAGCTACTTTGGACAATAGTAAGGAATGATGGGAATAATAACATTGAACAAAGACACCAAACAGCAAACTGATCTGTACTCACTTCATCCACAGTTAATGCAAGAAACATACTCTTACAAAACATCCCACATGTTCATAATATGATGGTTGGGTTTTTTGTTTGGTTACATGAACATAAAGTCAATTCAGCAACATTTAAAATCAGAAACAGGCATCACTTAAAGTGTATAACATCATACAACAGGTTTTTGCCCAATTTTTGCATGCTGTAGGTCCTAGGTTCAATTCATGACATTTCTCACTAAGTCTGAGTAAGCCTGCCACCTAAAACACTGGAGGAGCACTGTTGGTCGGTGTAGATACTATCGATCTAGATGGACCAATAGTTAAATCTGGTATAATGAAGCTTCCTACATTTGTTATTACACTTTAGTTACTTGTGTTACAGTTAGTTATGTGTTTTGGTGCAAATAATACATCATCAAGTAGCTACTGACCGCCTATAGTCCCCACAGTATTATTCTATGTTCTTTCACTGTTTGAAAGTTCAAATCACCTCGCTTTATTTGATTGCATTATCCCCTCTTACCAGCTGTTATATCACTGTTGTTAGCACCACCAAGTCACTCAGTCCAGGAATGGGGCGTTAACTTGACAGTTCCTGTAAATGTGCATGATTGTTTCCATTATCTGCCAGGCATGCAGTCCTACATATTTACCAGAGTAGGGATAAATTTGGGGATCTATGCAAGATGTTTTCCCTGACTTACTACCTTATTATTCAGTCTTAAACTCAGCTTTTAATTCTTTATCATAGATATAATTTTGTTTATTTTCATGAACACTTCCTGTTTTGATGTCAAATAGTATCCTTCCTTTTTAAAAAATTTTTTTAAACTAACATAAACATAAACATAAAATACATAAACCAAAATACAAATTAACTGTGTTCCCCACCACCATAGACGGGACCTCTTGCAATAATCTTTTTCCTCCATTTATTCTTCTTCTTCTTTTATTGTCCTCTTCTCCAGAACTGCACTGATTCTTGATTTGGAGCTTTCCCTTTTCCTCTTGTTAACACATATTCCAAAAATCTGCCCCATATATCATAAAAATTGTTATTTTTCAACTCTCCTTTCTTAACCTTTAAATTACAAGTTAGCTTACCATTTATAGCTATATTCCATATTTCATCATACCATTCGTCCATTCGAAATTCATATTTTGATTTCCATTGCCTAGCTATTATTAGTCTAGGTGCTGTTAATAAATTGGTAATCAATTCTTTAGTCATCTTATCATATTTCACATTCTCAAATATTGATAACAAAGCAATCTCAGGATTAAATTCTATATCTTTTCCACATATGTCATTTAATTCTTTAAAGATTAGTTTCCAAAATCTTTGTACTTTTTCATATTCCCATCACATATGAAAGTATGTACCAATTTCCTTCTCACATTTCCAACAGACATTCAGATAACTAGCGTTAATTTTATTTAATTTTGTCGGTGTTAAATACCATCTTGAGCCCAATTTTTTAAAAAATTCTCTTATTCTCACTGACATAAATCTTAAAACCCTCATTTTCCACATCTTCCTCCATTCTTCCTCATTTATTCTTTTTCCAAAGTCTTGTTCCCTCACTAACTTCAATCCTTCTTTCTCACTTTCTTCCTCTTCTAAGTCAAGCAGGAATCCATAAATTTTACTCACTGTACCCTTTACTGAATCAGTCATCTGAATATCTTCACATGATAATAGAAATTGTTCATACTTCGTGCTTTCTCTACTTTTGTTATATTTCTTTACCCATTCATTAGTCCATCTTTCTAATTGCATATAATTCAACCATGAAATATTCTTATTCTGAAGGATTTGTTTCATTTGATCTTTCGATATCATTTCATGCAACCAGTCTTTCAATCTAATCACTTTTTTTCTTTAAATAATTCCACATATACTTTCATATTGACAGGAAAATTCTCTATTTCAGTCACTAATCCTAGTGGAGAGTTAAATGTACATAAATTCTTTCTATATTTATACCATATGTTTAACATTGTCCTTAAAAACGGGTTATTAATTTCACTTATTTTATATTTCTTGCCCATACCAAATAGGTATTTTTCAATATCTACCTGTAATTCTGATGATTCCATTTTCCACCAAATTAACCTTTCTTGGTTATATATAATTTCACCAATAAACCTCAACTGATTAGCCAAATAATAATTCTTTATATTTGGTAAACCTATACCACCTTTTTTTGTTGCTTTATACCAGGGGTCTCAAACATAAACATAAACATAAAATACATAAACCAAAATACAAATTAACTGTGTTCCCCACCACCATAGACGGGACCTCTTGCAATAATCTTTTTCCTCCATTTATTCTTCTTCTTCTTTTATTGTCCTCTTCTCCAGAACTGCACTGATTCTTGATTTGGAGCTTTCCCTTTTCCTCTTGTTAACACATATTCCAAAAATCTGCCCCATATATCATAAAAATTGTTATTTTTCAACTCTCCTTTCTTAACCTTTAAATTACAAGTTAGCTTACCATTTATAGCTATATTCCATATTTCATCATACCATTCGTCCATTCGAAATTCATATTTTGATTTCCATTGCCTAGCTATTATTAGTCTAGGTGCTGTTAATAAATTGGTAATCAATTCTTTAGTCATCTTATCATATTTCACATTCTCAAATATTGATAACAAAGCAATCTCAGGATTAAATTCTATATCTTTTCCACATATGTCATTTAATTCTTTAAAGATTAGTTTCCAAAATCTTTGTACTTTTTCATATTCCCATCACATATGAAAGTATGTACCAATTTCCTTCTCACATTTCCAACAGACATTCAGATAACTAGCGTTAATTTTATTTAATTTTGTCGGTGTTAAATACCATCTTGAGCCCAATTTTTTAAAAAATTCTCTTATTCTCACTGACATAAATCTTAAAACCCTCATTTTCCACATCTTCCTCCATTCTTCCTCATTTATTCTTTTTCCAAAGTCTTGTTCCCTCACTAACTTCAATCCTTCTTTCTCACTTTCTTCCTCTTCTAAGTCAAGCAGGAATCCATAAATTTTACTCACTGTACCCTTTACTGAATCAGTCATCTGAATATCTTCACATGATAATAGAAATTGTTCATACTTCGTGCTTTCTCTACTTTTGTTATATTTCTTTACCCATTCATTAGTCCATCTTTCTAATTGCATATAATTCAACCATGAAATATTCTTATTCTGAAGGATTTGTTTCATTTGATCTTTCGATATCATTTCATGCAACCAGTCTTTCAATCTAATCACTTTTTTTCTTTAAATAATTCCACATATACTTTCATATTGACAGGAAAATTCTCTATTTCAGTCACTAATCCTAGTGGAGAGTTAAATGTACATAAATTCTTTCTATATTTATACCATATGTTTAACATTGTCCTTAAAAACGGGTTATTAATTTCACTTATTTTATATTTCTTGCCCATACCAAATAGGTATTTTTCAATATCTACCTGTAATTCTGATGATTCCATTTTCCACCAAATTAACCTTTCTTGGTTATATATAATTTCACCAATAAACCTCAACTGATTAGCCAAATAATAATTCTTTATATTTGGTAAACCTATACCACCTTTTTTTGTTGCTTTATACCAGGGGTCTCAAACGCGCGGCCCGCGGGCAAACTGCGGCCCCCTGGATGATCGTTTGTGGCCCCTGCCTTGCCTCCCCCCCAAGCTCCCACGCGTCCTCTCTATGCCTGGCAGTCTTCCTTGCTCCTCCTTCCCAGGCAGCGGTTCTCTCCTCTTTACCATCACTTCGCCCAGCCGGGAGAGGAGGAAGAGTGAGCGGGGTTTGCCGCTATGACGCGGACAAGTTTGCCTCCTCTCTTGGTCCTCATCGCCTTGCTGAGCCGGTGCGGCTCTCAAGTCCGGCAGCAGCAGCAGCAGCAGCCCCTGGCGCCGCCGCAGCAACAAGGTACAGTAAAAGGCTTGGCGGCATGGAAAGCGGTTCCTCAGAGAGCTGCAGTGTGCATTCTTGAGGGGCGTCTGGTGCCCAACCACAACCCACTGCTTCGGGGTGGCAGCGCCCCACTCCTCCATCCCTGGGCTTCCCTCCTCACCTGTGCGCGTTCTGAGCTTTCTCCTCAGGACACTCCTGGAGAAGCCGGAGGCGCGAGTGAACCGAGGGCGAACTTTTGGGGCTGAGGCTTTGCCACGGAGCACGGGGAGTAGCCCGGACCCACATCTCCCAGATGGACCGACCAAGAGGCACTTTGTGACACCGAAAGGCAGGCTCCTAAGTTTTCTGACTGGAGAAAGTTTTAAGCAGGCAGCCGGGTAGCTGCTGCTGCTGCTGCTGAGTGGGCTTTTTTTTGAGGGGGGCCCTCAGAGGAAGGTTGCCGGACCTTCGTGTGTGTGTGTGTTTGTGTGTGTGCGCGCACACACCTGTGGGGGGGCGCTCCATTCTGTTTCATTTCCTGTTGGGCTTTTCTCCTTTGGCAAGGAGAATTCTGTGAGAGGTTTTTTATTTTATGTCGTGCCCTCCTCCCTCGGCTAGGCGGTCGCCGGCGCTCCCTCCCTTCTCCGCTTCTTCGTCCTGCTGCTGCTGGTGGTGGTGGTGGTGGTGGTGGTGGTGAAGAAGGAGCTGGAGCCGTAGCCCAAGCCGCCTCCTCCTCCTGCTGCTGCTGCTCGGAAACTCCCGGGTGGCTTTCCATTCAGGGACTGGGAGTGTAAAGGTAATTTGGGGGGGGCTGGAAAGGAAGAGGGAAGGCTGTTTGGGTGCCACGTTCACCTCCTTGTGAGGCTGGCACCACAAAGCGTCCAATTGAGGAACTTGCCGGCAGAGCGCCAGGCAAAAAGAAGGAGAAACACAGAGACCACGAGGCGAGCAGCAGCCTTGTCATGTGACCCGCGAAGAGCGGGGGAGAGATAGAGAGAGAGAGAGAGAGACCTAAAAGCAGAAGCTCCCGTGGCGCCAAACCTCTGAGGTAAAAGACTGCCGGGCAGAGAGAGAGTAGGTGCCGCTGCTGCTGCTACCGCTCCTGGTTGGGCTGAAATAGATTTTGAGAGTGGGTGGCTGTGTTGCCTGGTGGTTCACGCCCCTCCGTGACACATCCAAGTGGAATTATATCACACAGCCCCAAACATGTCTTTTTCAAAGCCTGCAGTGAAGAGAAAGGTTGGTGATGAGCACAGACAATTTCAAGAAAAATGGGAAAATCAATATTTCTTTGTTGAGCACAGGGGCACCCCGACGTGTCTTATTTGCACAGAGAAAGTTGCAGTGCACAAGGAATACAATTTGAAACGTCATTATACAACTAAACACGCTGAGGAGTATGCAAAATACCAGGGAGCTGAGAGAGCCAACCGGGTTGCCAATCTTAAAACATGTCTACTGAGGCAACAAGATTTCTTCAATAAAGCAACCAAAGAGAATAATGCAGTAGTGGAAACTAGCTACGTGATTAGTGAGATGATTGCTAAAGCAGGAAAGCCATTCACAGAAGGTAAATTTGTCAAAAAGTGCATATTACAGGCTGCAAGTATATTCTGTCCAGAAAAGAAAGGTTAGTTTAGCAACATCAGCCTTTCTGCCAACACCGTGGCAGAGCGCATTTCTGACCTGTCAAGTGACATTTATGATCAACTGTGTGAGAAAGCCAAATGTTTCAGTGTATACTCAGTCGCTCTTGATGAGACCACAGACATAACCGACACTGCCCAGCTCACAATGTATGTCCGTGGTGTTGATGACAATTTTGAAGTGATGGAGGAGTTGCTCACAGTAATTCCAATGCATGGGCAGACCACCGCTCAGGAGATATTTCACCAGCTGTGTGATGCCATTGAGAATGCCAGTTTGCCATGGAAGAGGTTTGTTGGAATAACAACTGATGGAGCACCATCAGTGACAGGGAGGAAAAATGGACTGGTGGCACTTATTCAAAAAAAAAACTGGAAGAGGAGGGTGTGGAGGAAGCCATTGCTCTGCACTGCATTATCCATCAGCAGGCCCTTTGCAGCAAATGCCTGAAGTTAGACAACGTGATGTCTGTCGTCGTGAAATGCATCAACCAAATCAGATCCAGGGGCTTAAAGCACCGAAGGTTCCGTGCTTTTTTAGAGGAAATGGAGTCAGAATATGGGGATGTGCTCTACTTCACTGAGGTACGTTGGCTCAGCAGGGGAAACATATTGAAGAGATTTTTTGAATTGAGAGCAGAAGTGAAAGACTTCATGGAGAAGGATGGAGTGGCTGTTCCTGTGCTAAGTGATCCCAAATGGCTCATGGACTTAGCTTTTCTTGTTGATATCACACATGAGCTTAATGTACTGAACAAGAAGTTACAAGGCCAGGGGCAACTTGTCAGTGCTGCCTATGACAACGTGAGAGCATTCTCCACAAAACTTGTGTTATGGAAAGCCCAGCTCTCTCAGACAAACCTTTGCCATTTCCCAGCATGCAAGGCACTCGTGGATGCAGGCACACCATTCAGTGGTGAGAAGTATGTTGATGTCATTTTGAAGCTACAGGAGGAATTTGATCACAGATTTGCAGACTTCAAGACGCACAGAGCCACATTTCAAATTTTTGCGGACCCCTTCTCCTTTGATGTGCAAGATGCCCGTCCTGTGCTTCAAATGGAGCTCATTGACCTGCAGTGCAACTCTGAACTCAAAGTGAAGTTCAGGGAGGTGAGTGGAAAAACAGACAAGCTTGGGCAATTTTTGAGAGAATTGACCCCCAGCTTCCCTGAGCTTTCCCAAATGTTCAAGCGAACCATGTGCCTTTTTGGGAGCACATACTTGTGCAAAAAGCTCTTCTCCACCTTGAACTTCAATAAGTCCAAGTACAGGTCCAGACTGGCTGATGATCATCTGCAAGCCATACTGAGGGTCTCAACTGCTTCCTCTCTCAAGCCAAATGTGGCTCGGCTGTGGAAGAGGAAGCGCTGCCAGGTCTCTAGCAGCAAGGAGTAGGCAAGAGAAGCCATGTTCAGAAGAACAGTTCATGTTGTTCAATGTTCCATTCATGTTCAGGACAATTCATGTTTAGAAGAAGATTAAAGTTTAAAGAACTGTTAATGCAGACATTTGAATCTGAATGCAGCTGATATAGAAGACTGAAGAAACCACATATAGTCGCTCACTAGAGAAATATTATTATTATTATTATTATTATTATTATTATTATTATTATTATTATTATTATTATTATTATTATTATTATTATTATTATATTTATTTTATTTATTTTATTTATTTTATTTATTTATTACTGATTGATTGATTGATTTTCTTATTAATTCTTAATTTATTTATTTTTTCATCTTATTTTGTGTTAAAAAATAAAGAGATTTGAGAAGATTGGAATTTTTTAAACAAAGCTTTTCTTGTGGAAAACCTGATGCGGCCCAGCCTCACCCAGACTCTGCCTCCAGCGGCCCCCAGGTAAATTGAGTTTGAGACCCCTGCTTTATACCAATACTTTTTATTTATTCTGGCTCTCTTCCCTTCATTACAATATTTGTTCATCATTCCTTGCCAAATTTTAAAATCATTCTCTGTTAACTGTATTGGTAACATTCTAAATAAAAAATTAATTTTTGGTAAAATTTTCATTTTTATCAGTGCAATCCTTCCAAACCAAGAAAGTTTTAAATTATTGTATTCCTGTAATTTCCTTTTAATTTCTTCTTTTAATTTATTATAATTATGTTCCTTTATTTTTTGAGTATCTTTTACTAAGTCTATACCTAAATATTTAACTGATTTACATATCTTAAAGTCATATTTATCAGCAAACCTTTCTTGTTCTAATTTATTATGATTAAACATTATTTCAGATTTTTGCCAATTTACGCGTAATCCAGTTATTTTTCCAAATTTTTCCAAATGAGTTTTAATTCTATCTATACTTTCTAGCGGATTTTTCACTGTCAATAGGGAATCATCAGCAAATAAATTAATCTTTATTTTATTATTTTCTCCCATACCTTCAATTAAATCGTCATTCCTTATTACATTTGCTAACATTTCAATAATCAAACAAAACAGAACTGGAGAAAGAGAGCAACCTTGTCTAGTGCCTCAGCCTAGAGCTATCTGTTCTGTCATCCCATCATTAACTATTACTGCAGAAGTATTCTCCACATATAATTGGTCTATTATCTCCCTAAATTTATTTCCCAAACCCCAGCACTTTAAAAGAATCTTTAATGTAGGCCATTCTACACAATCAAATGCCTTAAAAATATCTAATGATAAAATACCTGCCTTTGATTTATCTTTTTCTATACTATATATAATATTCAAAACCCTCCTAGTTAAATTTTCCATTTGTCTTCCCTTTAAAAACCCATTCTGATCATCTTTAATATATTTTGTAATAAACTTGTTCATTCTCTTGGCCAGTATTGCAGTAAATATCTTTGCATCTTGGTTTAATAATGAAATAGGTCTATACGAACATGGGTCTGTTAAATCTTTATTGGGTTTTGGGATAAGAGTTATTAATGAATGTTTCCAAGAGTCTGGTATTTTCTCGCCTTCCGATATCTCATTATAAAGTATTTTTAACTTAGGGATCGATATTGATTTAAAAGCTTTATAATATTCTGATCCCATTCCATCAAAGCCTGGAGATTTATCATTTTATTAATAATCTCTATAATCTCTTCATCCTTTATCTCTTTTTCTAATTCTCTTTTATAGTCCTCTAATAGTTTGCTCTTAACATTTTCTTTAATATAATTTTCTATATCTTCTTTCAATATTCTATTACCTTTATATACATTTTGGTAAAATTCTTGTATTATCTTTAATTTTTCCTTCATTAGGCTACAATTCTTTCCTGATTCATCTTTAATCACTCCAATAGTATTTTTTGATCTTTTAGTTTGGGCTATTCTAGCTAAAAGCTTTGAATTTTTATTACTTTTTTTCTTTTCTTTTTTAATACAAAACAAAAAACATATACAACAACAAAAATACAAAAAAATACAAATAATAGTGCTCATTATAAACTAAATTCTAACGTGCACCCATACCCACGGGACTCCATTTAACAATATTTTAATTACGGACTACCTCTCCAAAATTGTATAGAGTATTCTTTAGAGGCTTTCCCCCTTCCTTTCACTAACACAAATTCCACAAATTTACCCCAAATATCATAAAAATTGTTAGAACTTATTTCCCCTCTTTTTATTTTGAGTTCAATAGTCAATTTATCATTTAATGCAATGCCCCATACTTCACTATACCAATCTTCTATTTTAATATCATTTTTGTCTTTCCAAAACCTAGCTATTAATATTCTAGCACTTGTCATAAAATTGGTGATTAATTCTTTCGAGTAATAATCCAAATCTGTGTTATCAAAAATTGACAATAGAGCAATTTTAGCATTAAAATCAATATCTTTACCAAATATATCACACATTTCCTTAAAAATCAATTCCCAAAATTTCTTAACCAGTTTGCATTCCCACCACATATGAAAATACGTACCAATTTCCTCATCACATTTCCAACATGCTTTGGGGTATGCTGGATTTATTATATTTAGTTTTACAGGAGTCAAATACCATCTTAAACAGATTTTGAAAAAAAATTCCTTTATTCTTGTCGACATTAATCTTAAAACTCTCATCCTCCACATTTTTATCCAATCCTCTATTTTAATTTCTATTTTTAAATCATTTTCCCAAATTAATTTCAAACCTTCTGTTCCCCATTCTTTTTCCTCTTGTTCCAAAATTATATTATATATTTTACTTACTATTCCCTTCAAAATTGTATCTTGCATATCTTCATGTGATGACAGAAATTGTTCGTACTTGGTAAGTTCTCTACATTTGCCATTAGTTTTCAACCAATCCTTTGTCCAGGTGTCTAACTGAATAAGATTATACCATGATAGTTTATTAGTTTGAAGTTTAGACATAATCAACTCCTTCGATCTCATTTTGCTCATCCAGTCCTTCAATCTTGCAACCCTTTTATTCTTAAACAGTTCTACTAAACCCTTTAAATTTGTAGGAAAACTTTCTATTTCAGTCACTAATTTTAATGGTGAAGTTGAGGGACAAAACTTCTCTTTATATTTATTCCATATATTTAACATATTTCTTAAAAAGGGGTTTTTCATCTGATTTATTAAACTTCTCTTTACTACATTAAACAAGTGTCCTTCGGCATTCCCATTTATTTCTGAAGATTCCATCTCCCACCAAATTAATTTTTCTTTATTGTATATAATATCTCCAATAACTCTTAATTGGTTTGCTATATAGTAATTTTTAACATTAGGCATACCTAAACCTCCTTTTTTTGGGGGGCCTTATACCAGTATCTTTTATTTATTCTAGATTTTTTACCTTGATTACAAAATCCATTAATTAATCCCTGCCAATACTTAAAATCCTCTTCTTCTAATTGTATCGGGAGCATCCTAAATAAGAAAGTAATCTTTGGTAATATTTTCATTTTGATTATAGCAATTCTCCCAAACCATGATAGTTTCAATTTAGAATACTCTTGCAGTTTATCTTTAATTTCATTTTTTAATTTATTAAAAAATTTCTCCTTTAATTTTTGAGTTGTTCTATGTTTATACCTAAATATTTAATATGATTACACATTTTAACACTATATTTATTCACAAACGTTTCTTGTTCCTGTATATTATAATTAAACATCATCATTTGTGATTTTTGCCAATTAATCATTAATCCTGTTATTTCCCCAAATTTTTCTAAATGGTTTTTGATGTTTTCCATACTCTCTAGTGGGCTTTTAATAGTCAATAATGAATCATCAGCAAACAAATTAATTTTAATTATATCGTTTTTACCTGTTCCTTTGATTGATTTATCATTTCTTATTGCATTAGCTAACAATTCTGTGACCATACAAAACAATATTGGTGAAAGTGGACAGCCTTGTCTTGTACCTCGGCCTAGAAAAATCTTTTCCATTAAACCATCATTAACTATTACTTCTGAAGTATTATCTGAGTATAATATAAAAACCCCTCTAAATTTTTTACCAAATCCCCAACCCCTTATAAGAAGTTTTAGTGTTGGCCATTCAACACAATCAAAAGCTTTAAATATGTCCAATGATAAAATCATTGCTTTTATTTTTTCTTTTTCTATTTCATATATAATGTTTAAAACTCGTTTAGTTAAATTACCATTTATCTATCCTTAATAAAACCACATTGGTCTTCCTTAATATAATTTGCTATGAATCTATTTAATCTATTTGCCAATATAGCTGTAAAAATCTTAGCATCTTGGTTTATTAAAGATATGGGTCTATAGGATCCCGGATCTGTTTGATCCTTATTGGGTTTTAAAATAAGAATCATTAACGAATGCTTCCATGAAGCAGGTATTGTCTCTCCTTCCATTATCTTATTATAAAACATTTTTAACTTAGGTATCAAAATGGAACTAAAGTGTTTATAATATTCTGGACCCAATCCATCAGGGCCTGGTGTTTTACCATTTTTTAATTTATTTATAACTTCAGCAATCTCTTGTTCATTGATTTCTTCTTCTAATATTCTTTTATCATCTTCCAATAATTTAGTTTTTAAATTGTCATTTACATATTTTTCTATACATTCTTTCATTACATTATTTCCTTTATACAATTTCTGAAAAAATTCATGAAAAATCTTCAATTTTTCTTTCATTATATTACAATTCTTACCTGTTCCATCTTTAATTATCCCTATTGAGTTTTTTGCTTTTTTATTTTTACACATTCTAGCTAGCAATTTTGAATTTTTGTTAGTAAATTCAAAAGTGTCTCTTTAAATACATCAAATCTCTCTGAACTTTCTCTATTTCTACATTATCTAATTCCTTTCTCTTAGCCTGAATTTCTAATAAAATTCTTCTATCTCTTTCTATAAAAAATATATTTTCTAAATTTTTCAAATCTTCCAATTTTTTCACATCTCTCTCCTTAATTTTTTTTTAATTTACACAATTCTCTTATTGTTATTCCTCTTGTGATTGCTTTCATTGTGTCCCACAACAGGCCTGGTTTAGCACCTCCTGTTTCATTTATTGTTCATAGTTCTAGCCATTCCTTCTTTATCTTTTCTATTACTTCTGGGTACTGCAAAATATTATTGTCCATTCTCCACCTTTTGGAGTCTTTATAATCTTACTTTATTTCCATCTCTATTAACATCAATGCATGATCTGTTATTTTAATAGTATTTATTTCAGTATCAACTATCTTAGAAATTAAATCTTGAGATATAAATATATAATCTATTCTAGAGTATTATGTACCGCTGAAAAATATCTTTTTTCGTCACCTTTCAATTCTCTCCAAATATCCTTCAAATGGTTATTTTTTACCTTTTTACTCAATATTGTATTTCTTTGATAAATATCATTCCGACCATATACAGTTTTGTCTTTTATCTTATCCATAACCATATTAAAATCTCCTGCCATAATAACATAACCTTTCTTTACCTTTTCCATTTCTTTAAAAACCAAATCATAAAATTCTCCTTGTTTGTTATTAGGTGTATAAACATTAACCAGAGTATATTCTTCCAACCCCATTTTACCTTGCATTATTATATATCTACCATTACAATCATTTACTACCTTTTCTACTTTAAATTCACAATTTTTGAAAATTATAATTGCTACACCTCTAGATTTAGAAGTTCCAACATTTTTTTCATAAATGTCTATATTGTTCATCTTTAACTCATTGACTCCATTTTCTGAGTCTCTTGTAGAAAGAAAATGTCCAGCTTGTTTTTCCTCAACAATGCTTCTATTCTTCTTCTTTTCACTGTTGATCCCAGGCCTTTCACGTTTAAAGTTGCAAGTCTTATTTTTCCAACCATGTGAATTCAAAAGTTTTCTTTCCAATAGGTCCCGTGTGTAACATTTCCTCTGACCAAACTACCAAAAATGAACTGAAACATAAAATAAACATAACACCCAATAATTGATCTTTACCAATCATGTGAACATATATATTAACATCCTCTCCACCATAGTCCCACGCCATGACCACTGACATGAGCAAAAGGTTGGAGGGAGACGCCATCATCGTCTGGCGGAACCATGACCGGTATAAGAGCTAGAATGAAAGGAATCAAGCAAGGAATCAAGAAACAAGTTAAAGAATGAATGTTAGAAGGTATTAGAGCTAGAATAAAAGGAATCTAGCAAGGAATCAGGAAACAAGCTAAAGAATGAATGTTAGAAGGTATTAGAGCAAGAATGAAAGGAATACAGCAAGGAATCAAGAAACAAGCTAAAGAATGAATGTTAGAAGGTATTAGAGCTAGAATAAAAGGAATACAGCAAGGAATCAAGAAACAAGCTCAAGAATGAATGTCTGAATGTATTAGAGCTAGAATAAAAGGATTAAAGCAAGGAAACAAGAAACAAGCTAAAGAATGAATGTTATAAGGTATTAGAGCTAGAATGAAAGGAATCAAGCAAGGAAGCAAGAAACAAGCTCAAGAATGAATGTCAGAAGGTATTAGACCTAGAAGGAAAGGAATACAGCAAGAAATCAAGAAACAAGCTAAAAATTAATTTTAGAAGGTATTCGAGCTAAAATGAAAGGAATCAAGCAAGGAATCAGGGAACAAGCTAAAGAATGAGTGTTTGAAGGTAATTGAGCTAGAATAAAAGGATTAAAGCAAGGAATCAAGAAACAAGCTAAAGAATGAATGTTAGAAGGTATTAGAGCTAGAATAAAAGGAATACAGCAAGGAATCAAGAAACAAGCTAAAGAATGAATGTATTAGATCTAGAATAAAAGGAATCAAGCAAGGAATCAAGAAACAAGCAAAAGAATGAATGTTAAAAGTTGTTAGAGCTAGAATAAAAGGAATACAGCAAGGAATCGAGAAACAAGCTAAAGAATGAATGTATTAGAGCTGGAATAAAAGGAATCAAGGAAGGAATCAAGAAACAAGCTAAAGAATGAATTTTAGAAGATATTAGAGCTAGAATAAAAGGAATACTGCAAGGAATCAAGAAACAAGCTAAAGAATGAATGTATTAGAGCTAGAATAAAAGGAATACAACAAGGAATCAAGAAACAAGCTAAAGAATGAATGTATTAGAGCTAGAATAAAAGGAATCAAGCAAGGAATCAAGAAACAAGCTAAAGAATGAATGTTAGAAGGTATTAGAGCTAGAATAAAAGGAATACAGCAAGGAATCAAGAAACAAGCTAAAGAATGAATTTATTAGAGCTAGAATAAAAGGAATCAAGACAGGAATCAAGAAACAAGCTAAAGAATGAATGTTAGAAGGTATTAGAGCTAGAGTAAAAGGAATACAGCAAGGAATCAAGAAACAAGCTAAAAATTAATTTTAGAAGGTATTCGAGCTAGAATGAAAGGAATCAAGCAAGGAATCAAGAAACAAGCTAAAGAATGAATGTTAGAAGGTATTAGAGCTAGAATAAAAGGAATCAAGCAAGGAATCAAGACACAACCTAAAGAATGATTGTTAGAAGGTATTAGAGCTAGAATAAAAGGAATACAGCAAGGAATCAAGAAACAAGCTCAAGAATGAATGTATTAGAGCTAGAATAAAAGGAATCATGCAAGGAATCAAGAAACAAGCTAAAGAATGAATGTTACAAGGCATTAGAGCTAGAATGAAAGGAATCAAGCAAGCAAGGAAGAAAGAAGCTAAAGAATGAATGTATTAGAGCTAGAATAAAAGGAATCAAGCAAGGAATCAAGAAACAAGCTAAAGAATGAATGTATTAGAGATAGAATAAAAGGAATCAAGCAAGGAATCAAGAAACAAGCTAAAAAATGAATGTTAGAAGGTATTAGGGCTAGAATAAAAGGAATACAGCAAGTAATCAAGAAACAAGCTAAAGAATGAATGTATTAGAGCTAGAATAAAAGGAATCATGCAAGGAATCAAGAAACAAGCTAAAGAATGAACGTATTAGAGCTAGAAGAAAAGGAATCAAGCAAGGAATCAAGAAACAAACTAAAGAATGAATGTTAGAAGGTATTAGAGCTAGAATAAAAGGAATACAGCAAGGAATCAAGAAAGAAGCTAAAGAATGAATGCATTAGATCTAGAATAAAAGGAATCAAGCAAGGAATCAATAAACAAGCTAAAGAATGAAAGTTAGAAGGTATTAGGGCTAGAATAAAAGGAATACAGCAAGGAATCAAGAAACAAGCTAAAGAATGAATCTATTAGAGCTAGAATAAAAGGAATCAAGCAAGGAATCAAGAAACAAGCTAAAGAATGAATGTTAGAAGGTATTAGAGCTAGAATAAAAGGAATCAAGCAAGGAATCAAGAAACAAGCAAAAGAATGAATGTTAAAAGGTGTTAGAGCGAGAATAAAAGGAATACAGCATGGAATCGAGAAACAAGCTAAAGAATGAATGTATTAGAGCTGGAATAAAAGGAATCAAGGAAGGAATCAAGAAACAAGCTAAAGAATGAATTTTAGAAGATATTAGAGCTAGAATAAAAGGAATCAAGCAAGGAATCAAGAAACAAGCTAAAGAATGAATGTATTAGAGCTAGAATAAAAGGAATCAAGCAAGGAATCAAGAAACAAGCTAAAGAATGTATGTTAGAAGTTATTAGAGCTAGAATAAAAGGAATACAGCAAGGAATCAAGAAAGAAGATAAAAATGAATGTATTAGAGATAGAATAAAAGGAATCAAGCAAGGAATCAAGAAATAAGCTAAAGAATGAATGTTAGAAGGTATTAGAGCTAGAATAAAAGGAATACAACAAGGAATCAAGAAACAAGCTAAAGAATGAAGGTATTAGAGCTAGAATAAAAGGAATCAAGCAAGGAATCAAGAAACAAGCTAAAGAATGAATGTTAGAAGGTATTAGAGCTAGAATAAAAGGAATACAGCAAGGAATCGAGAAACAAGCTAAAGAATGAATGTATTAGAGCTAGAATAAAAGGAATCAAGCAAGGAATCAAGAAACAAGCTAAAGAATGAATGTTAGAAGGTATTAGAGCTAGAATAAAAGGAATACAGGAAGGAATCAAGAAACAAGCTAAAGAATGAATTTATTAGAGCTAGAATAAAAGGAATCAAGACAGGAATCAAGAAACAAGCTAAAGAATGAATGTTAGACGGTATTAGAGCTAAAGTAAAAGGAATACAGCAAGGAATCAAGAAACAAGCTAAAGAATGAATGTATTAGAGCTAGAATAAAAGGAATAAAGCAAGGAATCAAGAAACAAGCTAAAGAATGAATGTTAGAAGGTATTAGAGCTAGAATAAAAGGAATACAGCAAGGAATCAAGAAACAAGCTAAAGAATGAATGTATTAGAGCTAGAATAAAAGGAATCAAGCAAGGAATCAAGAAACAAGCTAAAGAATGAATGTATTAGAGCTAGAATAAAAGGAATCAAGCAAGGAATCAAGAAACAAGCTAAAGAATGAAGGTATTAGAGCTAGAATAAAAGGAATACAGCAAGGAATCAAGAAACAAGCTAAAGAATGAAAGAAGGTATTAGAGCTAGAATAAAAGGAATCAAGCAAGGAATCAAGAAACAAGCTAAAGAATGAATTTTAGAAGATATTAGAGCTAGAATAAAAGGAATACTGCAAGGAATCAAGAAACAAGCTAAAGAATGAATGTATTAGAGCTAGAATAAAAGGAATACTGCAAGGAATCAAGAAACAAGCTAAAGAATGAATGTATTAGAGCTAGAATAAAAGGAATCAAGCAAGGAATCAAGAAAGAAGCTAAAGAATGTATGTTAGAAGTTATTAGAGCTAGAATAAAAGGAATCCAGCAAGGAATCAAGAAACAAGATAAAAATGAATGTATTAGAGATAGAATAAAAGGAATCAAGCAAGGAATCAAGAAACAAGCTAAAGAATGAATGTTAGAAGGTATTAGAGCTAGAATAAAAGGAATACAACAAGGAATCAAGAAACAAGCTAAAGAATGAATGTATTAGAGCTAGAATAAAAGGAATCAAGCAAGGAATCAAGAAACAAGCTAAAGAATGAATGTTAGAAGGTATTAGAGCTAGAATAAAAGGAATACAGCAAGGAATCGAGAAACAAGCTAAAGAATGAATGTATTAGAGCTAGAATAAAAGGAATCAAGCAAGGAATCAAGAAACAAGCTAAAGAATGAATGTTAGAAGGTATTAGAGCTAGAATAAAAGGAATACAGGAAGGAATCAAGAAACAAGCTAAGGAATGAATTTATTAGAGCTAGAATAAAAGGAATCAAGACAGGAATCAAGAAACAAGCTAAAGAATGAATGTTAGAAGGTATTAGAGCTAGAGTAAAAGGAATCAAGCAAGGAATCAAGACACAACCTAAAGAATGATTGTTAGAAGGTATTAGAGCTAGAATAAAAGGAATACAGCAAGGAATCAAGAAACAAGCTCAAGAATGAATGTTTCAAGGTATTAGAGCTAGAATAAAAGGATTAAAGGAAGGAATCAAGAAACAAGCGAAAGAAAGAATGTTAGAAGTTATTAGAGCTAGAATAAAAGGAATCAAGCAAGGAATCAAGAAACAAGCTAAAGAATGAATATTAGAGGGTATTAGAGCTAGAATGAAAGGAATCAAGCAAGGAATCAAGAAACAAGCTAAAGTATGAATATTAGAAAGTAGAGCTATAATGAAAGGAATCAAGCAAGGAAGCAAGAAACAAGCTAAAGAATGAATGTTAGAACGTTTTAGAGCTAGAATGAAAGGAAAACTGCAAGGAAGCAAGAAACAAGCTAAAGAATGAATGTTAGAAGGTATTAGAGCTAGAATAAAAGGAATACAGCAAGGAATCAAGAAACAAGCTAAAGAATGAATGTATTAGATCTAGAATAAAAGGAATCAAGGAAGGAATCAAGAAACAAGCTAAAGAATGAATGTTAGAAGGTATTAGAGGTAGAATAAAAGGAATCAAGCAAGGAATCAAGACACAACCTAAAGAATGATTGTTAGAAGTTATTAGAGCTAGAATAGAAGGAATACAGCAAGGAATCAAGAAAGAAGATAAAAATGAATGTATTAGAGATAGAATAAAAGGAATCAAGCAAGGAATCAAGAAATAAGCTAAAGAATGAATGTTAGAAGGTATTAGAGCTAGAATAAAAGGAATACAACAAGGAATCAAGAAACAAGCTAAAGAATGAAGGTATTAGAGCTAGAATAAAAGGAATCAAGCAAGGAATCAAGAAACAAGCTAAAGAATGAATGTTAGAAGGTATTAGAGCTAGAATAAAAGGAATACAGCAAGGAATCGAGAAACAAGCTAAAGAATGAATGTATTAGAGCTAGAATAAAAGGAATCAAGCAAGGAATCAAGAAACAAGCTAAAGAATGAATGTTAGAAGGTATTAGAGCTAGAATAAAAGGAATACAGCAAGGAATCAAGAAACAAGCTAAAGAATGAATTTATTAGAGCTAGAATAAAAGGAATCAAGACAGGAATCAAGAAACAAGCTAAAGAATGAATGTTAGACGGTATTAGAGCTAAAGTAAAAGGAATACAGCAAGGAATCAAGAAACAAGCTAAAGAATGAATGTATTAGAGCTAGAATAAAAGGAATAAAGCAAGGAATCAAGAAACAAGCTAAAGAATGAATGTTAGAAGGTATTAGAGCTAGAATAAAAGGAATACAGCAAGGAATCAAGAAACAAGCTAAAGAATGAATGTATTAGAGCTAGAATAAAAGGAATCAAGCAAGGAATCAAGAAACAAGCTAAAGAATGAATGTATTAGAGCTAGAATAAAAGGAATCAAGCAAGGAATCAAGAAACAAGCTAAAGAATGAAGGTATTAGAGCTAGAATAAAAGGAATACAGCAAGGAATCAAGAAACAAGCTAAAGAATGAAAGAAGGTATTAGAGCTAGAATAAAAGGAATCAGCAAGGAATCAAGAAACAAGCTAAAGAATGAATTTTAGAAGATATTAGAGCTAGAATAAAAGGAATACTGCAAGGAATCAAGAAACAAGCTAAAGAATGAATGTATTAGAGCTACAATAAAAGGAATACTGCAAGGAATCAAGAAACAAGCTAAAGAATGAATGTATTAGAGCTAGAATAAAAGGAATCAAGCAAGGAATCAAGAAACAAGCTAAAGAATGTATGTTAGAAGTTATTAGAGCTAGAATAAAAGGAATCCAGCAAGGAATCAAGAAACAAGATAAAAATGAATGTATTAGAGATAGAATAAAAGGAATCAAGCAAGGAATCAAGAAACAAGCTAAAGAATGAATGTTAGAAGGTATTAGAGCTAGAATAAAAGGAATACAACAAGGAATCAAGAAACAAGCTAAAGAATGAATGTATTAGAGCTAGAATAAAAGGAATCAAGCAAGGAATCAAGAAACAAGCTAAAGAATGAATGTTAGAAGGTATTAGAGCTAGAATAAAAGGAATACAGCAAGGAATCGAGAAACAAGCTAAAGAATGAATGTATTAGAGCTAGAATAAAAGGAATCAAGCAAGGAATCAAGAAACAAGCTAAAGATGAATGTTAGAAGGTATTAGAGCTAGAATAAAAGGAATACAGGAAGGAATCAAGAAACAAGCTAAAGAATGAATTTATTAGAGCTAGAATAAAAGGAATCAAGACAGGAATCAAGAAACAAGCTAAAGAATGAATGTTAGAAGGTATTAGAGCTAGAGTAAAAGGAATCAAGCAAGGAATCAAGACACAACCTAAAGAATGATTGTTAGAAGGTATTAGAGCTAGAATAAAAGGAATACAGCAAGGAATCAAGAAACAAGCTCAAGAATGAATGTTTCAAGGTATTAGAGCTAGAATAAAAGGATTAAAGCAAGGAATCAAGAAACAAGCGAAAGAAAGAATGTTAGAAGTTATTAGAGCTAGAATAAAAGGAATCAAGCAAGGAATCAAGAAACAAGCTAAAGAATGAATATTAGAGGGTATTAGAGCTAGAATGAAAGGAATCAAGCAAGGAATCAAGAAACAAGCTAAAGTATGAATATTAGAAAGTAGAGCTATAATGAAAGGAATCAAGCAAGGAAGCAAGAAACAAGCTAAAGAATGAATGTTAGAACGTTTTAGAGCTAGAATGAAAGGAAAACTGCAAGGAAGCAAGAAACAAGCTAAAGAATGAATGTTAGAAGGTATTAGAGCTAGAATAAAAGGAATACAGCAAGGAATCAAGAAACAAGCTAAAGAATGAATGTATTAGATCTAGAATAAAAGGAATCAAGGAAGGAATCAAGAAACAAGCTAAAGAATGAATGTTAGAAGGTATTAGAGGTAGAATAAAAGGAATCAAGCAAGGAATCAAGTCACAACCTAAAGAATGATTGTTAGAAGTTATTAGAGCTAGAATAGAAGGAATACAGCAAGGAATCGAGAAAGAAGATAAAAATGAATGTATTAGAGATAGAATAAAAGGAATCAAGCAAGGAATCAAGAAATAAGCTAAAGAATGAATGTTAGAAGGTATTAGAGCTAGAATAAAAGGAATACAACAAGGAATCAAGAAACAAGCTAAAGAATGAAGGTATTAGAGCTAGAATAAAAGGAATCAAGCAAGGAATCAAGAAACAAGCTAAAGAATGAATGTTAGAAGGTATTAGAGCTAGAATAAAAGGAATACAGCAAGGAATCGAGAAACAAGCTAAAGAATGAATGTATTAGAGCTAGAATAAAAGGAATCAAGCAAGGAATCAAGAAACAAGCTAAAGAATGAATGTTAGAAGGTATTAGAGCTAGAATAAAAGGAATACAGCAAGGAATCAAGAAACAAGCTAAAGAATGAATTTATTAGAGCTAGAATAACAGGAATCAAGACAGGAATCAAGAAACAAGCTAAAGAATGAATGTTAGACGGTATTAGAGCTAAAGTAAAAGGAATACAGCAAGGAATCAAGAAACAAGCTAAAGAATGAATGTATTAGAGCTAGAATAAAAGGAATAAAGCAAGGAATCAAGAAACAAGCTAAAGAATGAATGTTAGAAGGTATTAGAGCTAGAATAAAAGGAATACAGCAAGGAATCAAGAAACAAGCTAAAGAATGAATGTATTAGAGCTAGAATAAAAGGAATCAAGCAAGGAATCAAGAAACAAGCTAAAGAATGAATGTATTAGAGCTAGAATAAAAGGAATCAAGCAAGGAATCAAGAAACAAGCTAAAGAATGAAGGTATTAGAGCTAGAATAAAAGGAATACAGCAAGGAATCAAGAAACAAGCTAAAGAATGAAAGAAGGTATTAGAGCTAGAATAAAAGGAATCAAGCAAGGAATCAAGAAACAAGCTAAAGAATGAATTTTAGAAGATATTAGAGCTAGAATAAAAGGAATACTGCAAGGAATCAAGAAACAAGCTAAAGAATGAATGTATTAGAGCTACAATAAAAGGAATACTGCAAGGAATCAAGAAACAAGCTAAAGAATGAATGTATTAGAGCTAGAATAAAAGGAATCAAGCAAGGAATCAAGAAACAAGCTAAAGA